>OZ012740.1:616097243-616697243 GCA_963859935.3 Lathyrus sativus | reverse complement strand
ACAGAGAAACAATATTTGGTATGTTTGAATCTTTGAAGATGACTCATGAAGGGAATTATCAAGTCAAGGAGACTAAGGCTCTGGCGCTGATCCAGAAATATGAAGCCTTCAAAATGGAGGAATAAGAATCTATAGAAGTTATGTTCTCTAGATTCCAGATTCTCACAGCTGGCTTAAAAGTTTTGGACAAGGGATACTCCACTGCAGATAATGTTAAGAAGATCATCAGAAGTTTGCCCATCAAATGGAGACCAATGGTCACTGCTCTGAAGCTAGCTAAGGATCTGAACAAGATCACATTGGAGGAACCGATCAGCTCTCTGAGGAGTCATGAGATTGAATTGGAAGAAGACGAACCCCAGAAAAAAGGTAAGTCTATTGCTTTAAAGTCTAATAAATCTGCCAAAGCTTTGCAGGTTTTAGAAGAAAGTTCTGAAGAAGAAGATGAATTATCCATGTTGTCCAGAAGAATTAACAAACTCTGGAAGCATAAAGGAAAGAAGTTCAGAAACTTCAAAAAGCCAGACCAACGCAAAGAGTCCTCTGGACACAAAAGATCTAGAAAGAAAGAGGTTGTCTGTTATGAATGCAAGGAACCTGGTCACTATAAGAATGAATGTCCAAAGCTTCTGAAGGAAAAGCCAAAGAGGAAGTTTGACAAAAAGAAGAAGGTTCTAATGGCAACCTGGAATGATTCAGATGAATCTGAATCTTCATCAGAATCAGATGAAGAATGTGCCAACATGGCACTGATGGCAGGCGTGGAAGATCAGGATGAAGGAACATCTGGATCTGAATCTGATTTTGAATCTGACTCAGAAGAGGTACTTTCTGATCTCTCTAGGGAAGAACTTATTGAGGTTTTATTAGAAGTTCTGAACAATTATAACCAAATTAAGCTCAAGTGCAAGAAGCTTAAATGCAATCTTGAATCTAATAATAGTCTGATAAAGTCACAAGTTGCTGAGCTCAAAGAAAACAATTTGAAAATGAAAAACAATTTTGAAAAAGCTCAACAAGACTCTGAATCTGAAACTAAGTCAAAATGTAAAAATATTTTAGAAGAATATGACTATAGTTTTCAGAAGTTTCTGGCTAGAAGTATAGATAGAAGCAAGATGACTTCAATAATCTATGGAGTTAGCAGAAACAACAGGAAGGGAATTGAATATGAATCTTCCTCTGGAAAGGATTTAAATCCAATACCTGTTGATAAACTTATAATTAAGAAGACTCCCTTATATTCTCATTTTAAGTTTGGTCATTTGAATGATATTAAATACACATGTTCTGATCAGAACATTCTTGTGTTTAAACCAAAAGTTAGTCAGAACAAACCTGTTGTAAAAAGACAGAAGTTCAGACAAACTTTTAAGGCAACTAACCCAAAAGTACCCAAAAATATTTGGGTGCCTAAGGATAAGATAATATCTGTTGCAGATATATTTAGCAACAAAGTCAAGACGCCAATCATGGTACCTGGACTCTGGCTGCTCATGTCACATGACGGGAGAAAGGTTTATGTTCCAAAGCCTGGAGCTTAAATCTGGAGGAGACGTCAAGTTTGGAGGAAATCAGAAGGGCAAGATAATTGGCTCTGGTACTATTGGAAATGGTAACCTTCCCTCTATATCTAATGTTTTACTTGTAGAAGGATTAAAACATAATCTATTGTCCATAAGTCAATTAAGTGACAATGGTTATGACATAATCTTTAATAAAAAATGTTGCAAAGTTGTCAGTCAAAAGGATGGCTCAATCCTATTTAATGGAAAGAGGAAGAACAACATTTATAAAATCAATCTTTCTGAACTTAAGGTTCAAAATGTAAAATGCCTTATGTCTGTTAATGATGAACAATGGGTCTGGCACAGAAGATTGGGGCATATTAATATGAGACGTATATCTCAGATTAATAAACCCAATCTGGTCAGAGGACTTCCTAAGTTGAAGTTCAACTCAGATGCTTTTTGTGAAGCATGCCAGAAAGGAAAATTTTCTAAATCTTCTTTTAAAACTAAAAATGTTGTTTCAACCTCAAGACCGTTAGAGTTACTTCATATTGATCTGTTTGGACCAGTGAAAATTACATCCATCAGAGGCAAGAAGTATGGATTAGTCATTGTTGATGGCTACAGCAGATGGACGTGGGTGAAATTCCTAAAACACAAGGATGAGTAACATGTTGTGTTCTTTGACTTCTGCAAACAAGTCCAGAATGAACAAGATTTTAAAATTGTTAAAGTCAGAAGTGATCATGGTGGCGAATTTGAAAACAAACATTTTGAAAAATATTTTAATGAAAATGGCATTGCTCATGATTTCTCCCGCCCTAGAACTCCACAACAGAATGGAGTTGTAGAGAGGAAAAATAGAACATTGCAAGAAATGGCCAGAACCATGATCAACGAGACTAATCTGGCAAAGCATTTTTGGGCAGAAGCAATAAACACAGCTTACTATATTCAGAACAGAGTGTTTGTAAGACCTCTTCTGGAGAAGACTCCCTATGAATTGTGGAGGAATAGAAAGCCCAACATTGCTTATTTTCATCCTTTTGGATGTGTATGTTATATGTTGAACACTAAAGAGAATCTAAACAAGTTTGATTCTAAACACATAAGTGTTTCATGCTTGGCTATTCTGAACGCTCTAAAGGCTACAGAGTATACAACACTGAGACACAAATTATGGAGGAATCCATACATGTTAGATTTGATGATAAACTTGGTAATCAAAAGCTAAAGCAGCTTGATATTTCTGCAGATAGAGAAGTAATTCTCACAGACTCTGAAGACTCAGAGGCAGAAAAGGCTCAAGTGAAAGAACCAGAAGCAACGGCAGATACAACTCCATTGGCTGCTCAGATGAACAATTTGAATATTTCTGAAGAACCTAATGTTAAAGGATCATCTTCCAGAATCAAGGCCTCTCACCCAGAGGATGTGATAATTGGAAAGAAGGATGACCGTATAAGAACAAGGTATTTCCTCAGATCATCTGCAACGTCACTTTTTGGGTTGGTGTCTGTCATTGAATCAACTTCTGTTGATGAAGCTCTGGAAGACAATGATTGGATTCTTATAATGCAAGATGAGCTAAATCAATTCACCATAAATGACTTTTGGGATCAGGTACCAAGACCAAAAGGATTCAATATTATTGGAACTAAATGGGTCTTCGGAAACAAACTTAATGAGCAAGGAGAAGTTGTAAGAAACAAGGCAAGACAAGTTGCTCAAGGGTATAGTCAGTAAGAAGGAATTGACTACACAGAGACTTATGCTCCTGTGGCTAGGTTAGAATCTATACGCCTACTCATTTCTTTTGCAGCACAAAATAACATCACTCTATATCAGATGGATGTTAAGAGTGCCTTCTTGAATGGGATTATATAAGAGGAAGTCTATGTTCATCAACCTCCTGGTTTTGAAAGTGAAAAATTTCCAGAACATGTTTTTAAACTTAAGAAATATATTTATGGTTTAAAACAAGTTCCTAGAGCTTGGTATGAGAGATTAAGTAATTTTCTTCTGGAGAAATTTTTTATCAGAGGCAAAGTGGACACAACTCTCTTCTGTAAAACATTTAAGAAAGATCTATTAATTTGTCAAATATATGTAGATGATATTATATTTGGATCTACCAATATTATGCTTGGAAAGGAGTTTGCTCAATGTATGCAGGCTGAATTTGAGATGAAAATGATGGGAGAATTGTGATTCTTTCTGGGAATTCAAGTCAACCAAACTCCAGATTGCACTTACATTCATCAGACTAAATATGTAAAAGAGCTTCTGAAGAAGTTCAACATGACCGATAGTAAGTTAGCAAAGACTCTAATGCATCCAACAAGCACTCTTGGTAAGGAAGAGGTAAGTAAGAAAGTAGATCAGAAACTCTACAGAGGTATGATTGGATCTCTTCTATACTTAACTACTTCTAGACCTGACATTTTATTCCGTATATGCTTGTATGCTAGATCCCAATCAGATCCTAGAGAATCACACTTAACAGTTGTTAAGAGGATTCTAAGGTATCTGAAAGGTACTACTAATGTGGGTTTGTGTTACAGAAAATCTGATGAATTTAAACTAGTTGGATTATGTGATGCTGATTACGCTGGAGACAGAGTTGAAAGAAAAAGTACTTCTGGAAGTTGCCAATTTCTGGGAAGTAATTTAATCTTCTGGTACAGCAAGAAACAACCTACAATTGCTCTATCAACTACATAAGCAGAATATATTGCTACTGCTGGATGTAGCACACAGATGCTCTGAATGAAAAGTCAGCTAGAAGACTATCAGATCTTTGAGAGTAATATTTCTATATTATGTGATAATACTTCTGCTATATGCTTGTCTAAAAATCCAATTTTACACTCTAAAGCTATGCATATAGAAATTAAAATCACTTCATTAGAGACTATGTTAAGAAGGGTATTATAAATTTAGACTTTGTTAATACAGACCATCAATAGGCTGATATTTTCACAAAACCCCTTGCTGAAGATAGGTTTAAGTTTATTCTGAAAAATATTGGTATGAAATTCTATCCAGAATAATATTTATCAGAAGTAGATTTCTCAAATGCAAAATGTTTAAAACTCTGAAGTATTACATCTGTCATTTATTTAAATTCTTGAATTATTATTTTTGTGTGTATCTGAACTGACAAGTCTCAGAGGATCTGAACGTTGGCTAACGTTTCATTTCTCAAAGAGTTTTCAGAAGCACATGCAAGCAAACACGTGTAATTCAGAATATGAAAAGATGGAGTGCACAATACTGAAAAGACGTTTGAGGCACTGTTTTGAATATTTGGTTTCTCGTCCCCCCGCCCCCAAATTGTCAGAATAATTAATGCTTGAAATGATTATTCTCTTTTTATTAAATGCTATTAATTGCTAAATGTGAACGTGTGAACTTTTGTGTGCCCTAATTTGTCTCTATAAATGCCACAACTCAACATATTTCACACTTTTCACTCTCACGAACACTTGTATGCATTTCTGCTTGCTCCACTGTTTTCATCTCTACCCCAAACCCAAAACCGTTCGTAACTCTAATCCTTCAACTTCTTCAACAATGGCTACTTCATCATCAACCTCTGCTCAATTCCAATCTACCATGGCAGCTATATCATCTTCTAATCTGGGTGTTGTTCCTTTCAAGGAACCTGTTAGAACAAATCTCACACTTGTTGAGAAACTAGAAGTTTTGTGTGAATCCTTGGTGGATTTTGCTTCATTGGCTGAAAATGGATTCAATCTGCATTCTATCATTGATGCTCAAGGATGGACAAAGTATTTTGATAGAATGTTTGGGCCAGTTTATCCAGTTTTGGTAAAAGAATTTTGGATTCATGCTCATGCATATCCCAAGTTTATTGTGTCATCTGTTCTGGGAAAGGAAATTGTGATTACTGAAGATCTTATAAGGAAACTCATAGGATATAAAGAAACTGATGGAGTTTCTCGTCTAACTGGGCGTGTCAATATGGAAGCTGTTTATGAAGAGGTGATTGCTTCTGGAGAACCCTCTAACAAGTTCAAATATTTGAAGCCAAATTACAAGATCTGGGCTAAAATCTTCATGGGTTGCATTCATCACAAGAAGTCTACAAACTCTCCTGACTATGTGAATAATGATCAACTTTACTTCATGTTCTGTCTCAGTCAGAGCATAAAGGTAGATCTGCCTCATCTGCTTTTCTCTCATCTTTGGAATCATGTTAAGGCATCCAGAGAAGACATGAAGGAAAAACAGGCAAAGGGTAGAAATTGGATCCATTGTGGAAGATTGATTTCAGACATTCTGACAGAGAATGGTCTGGTGGCGCATCTGCATGTGGCTGGATTCAAAGAAGAACTTACATCCATTATTGAAAAAGTTCTGAATGCTAAAAGTTTACAGAGGCTGAAAGTAATAGATGAACTTACTTCTGTTCCTGACAAACTCAATATAGAAGAAGTAAGCAAATGAAGAATTCTTGTAGATAATTTTCCAACATTTTATGCAGAAGAACCAAAGGAAGTTCTGATCAAGTATGTTGGCTCATGTATGGAACAAGGAATTCCAGTTCCAGAAGGATTTCTAAATCGTGAACCTATTCCAGATCTCTATGAGGAACATAAGAGGCAGAGAAAACAGGCGTTAGAAGAAGAAGAAGCTGCAGGCACGCAGCAGAAAAAGCAGAAAACTTCTGAAGAACCTTAGAAGAAGAAGAAAAGAAAAGCTTCTAGAGAAGCTCTTTCTACTCCTATCAAACGCTTTAAGAAAACAGGTACTAAATCATCCTTACCTATAATTTCTGAAATTGCAATAGAATCTTCAACAATTAGCTCTGTTCCTGAACCCCCATCTTCCAAAACTCAAACCACTTCTGTACCATCTAAATCATCTATACAACCACGTCCATCTTCTAAACAAACTGCATCTGATACCACACTGTTACAATCATCTGAACCACCAACAACTAGTGAACCCATAACTTCTGAACAATCTGATCAACCAAAAACCTCTGAACCAGAACAATCTGAACCTCAAGATCAAACACCACCAGCAGAACCAACACCACAAGAACCAGAACAACAACAACAACCACAACCAGATCAATCCACTCCTTCTACTCCTGAACCAGAACCTATCCAACCCTCTGAACCTTTCATACCTGATTCAGAAATTCTGGATATCCAACCTGTCGCACCCTAATTTTTGACCGCAAGATCCCACCTCTTTTTGCATTCTCACGTTGTTATTTGACTTTATTTTAATATTTATGCGACTAACCAACTCGTGCAGATACAGGATTTCAAATAGAGATAATATTTAGTCTCCCAATTTTGATACTCCAAGATGTGGTCACCTGAGCCCGATCCAGATTGATTACGGGGTTCTCTATTGCCTTTCCTCAACAGCTTTAAAAAGTCTCTACACCTACCCTAGAAGGGAAGACCGCTAAGGATGTGTTGTCTTTATTGTCAAAGAGGAAACGGGAACGTTCTTGATGGTGGTTTATGATCAAATTTGTTATAAGATGTTGAGATTGCAAGAGATTTTGAGCCAAAACTTGGCAAGGAACCCTCTTAGGGAGTTCATGAATCTTAATCTTCACAAAATTTAAAAGCTCTAAGCTCCCGACTATATCGAGTGATTAAAACATGGAAGAACTTATATTGAGGTTGCCCTTTCTCAACTTTGCTGTATTGAGGACCCCACGGATTACAACTTGGCAATGTCTCATATTTATTACCTGTGGTTGCATAAGGATCACGCTAGTACGTCCAACTTTGGTTTTAAATATGTTTCGAGATTTACAAGCCTGCAGCATAATTCACTGTGAACGCCTGCCTCGTGTTTACAAAAATTTGACTACAACTACAATAGCCAGGAATTGTTGGTATCTATCATACAAGTTCGAATTTTTTATAGCATACAAGTTCGAAGCCGGTCAAAGCCATTCGATTTGGTCTACAAAACAAATTCCTTAACTCATTACATAATAGCAACTACTTCCTTAATCTTCTACATAGTTGGAGCTGAATCTTGTCGCTTTGCCGTCCAATACATGACCATTCGCAGCATGATGCGCTTGATATCCACTTCCATATCAGAAAAGTACAGTTTCTCTACTTCAGTGTTTTGTGCCTGCTACACATCACATAAAAGACATACAAGTAATCAAACAGAGGAGGATAATAATAAGGGAAACTCAAGTGCAAGCATTTGTTCGTAACAGTTTAAATGGATGACAATCCAATCATCTTTCGGCACTTTCAAAACCACTGCAGTGTTATCAGACATGTTGTATATGTTCAGGACCACACGAAAATTAAAGAATCCAGGCTAGTCGCCGACGGCAATCAACAATGCGCAGCCAGGTTCTTTCCTGAAATAACGAGCAGAATCCTAAAAGAAATTGAGAAGTGTTTAGCCCTCAGGATTCAACTCATCATCGAGCTAAACTCCGAGTGGCCGGAAGGGCGACAAGCCGAAACTGCTGCCAACCTCCTACCTAACGTCGAAAATTGGAGTTCGGACACGAAAAGCAACTAAACAGATAGCTCAACAATAAGAAACACAAATGAGAAGCAGCCTTCTTCGTTGTTCAGACGCGCGGGTCATCATTACCACCGCAGAACCTTTCTCGAACCAAAGCGAAAACCGACAGATTCCATACCCTTAGCAGGGTCCTGAAAGAGAAGAAAGTCAGTAAATTCGAAGCGAAATAGCCCAGCATTTTCATTACAGAAGAAGACAGCAGAGCATTTGTCAAGTGTTAAACCACAACAGGCCAACGCCACCAACGGCACAACCTCAAGCACGCAAGCTCAGACCATCAGGTCATCATCGTTGTTATACATTTCCCGACACCGGAGCTAGGACCAAGTGAACTCTGAACCAATCATCAGCAACCTGAAGAAAAAGAGAAAAGTCAGCAGTACAACAATGCTAACTGCGAGTAAACATTCACAGCAGAGGAGCAACGTCAACAAATATCACCCATAAGCATTACAACAACAACCAACTTCAAACAAGATGGTTCCTACCAGAACAACAACAGCCAACAACAAACACTCATGTGTGAACGAAGATTCATCTTGGAACACAGGCTACTCATATGAAACTTCAAGCAGTCAACAGCGGTATCAGCAAAACTCACAGTCGAAATTACGCAACCAGCGGTCTCAACATCTAGTCAGCACAGCTCGTCAAAGAAACAAAGTAGCAAGCTATTTCACGTGAAGAAATTTGCAAGCTCATAGCTGTCACCAACGATGAAGCTTTTGGCCCACTAGCTCTATTACCGTATCCACTTCGGGCTGATGTAATCTCTTGGCCCAAATCATCACTACCCACACCTGCCAGATTGCCAATTCAAGTTAGTAAAAACCGTTAGAGAATATTCACTGGAGAGATAGAAGATGCCATTCAGAATCAAATCAAATCCAATCTCAATTGAAGTACAGAATCAAAGATTGAATGGCCCATTACTGCAATTATCGAAAGGGGAAAGTTTTCAAATTCATGTCTGAACTAAATAGGAAAACCTAAATCCACATTCAAAGCATCAATCAAATTTCAATCAACACATTTGATTCTCGGTAAAGCCTATAAAAGGAGACTACAGAAAGAGGAGAAGTCGTCGAAAAAAATTATCTAAGGAGGAGAGGAACACGAAGATAGCTACTAAAAAACCCTAAGTGTGAACTGAGAATTTTGAGTAAAAGTAACTTATCTTTCATCCGTCGAGGCCATCTCCGACCGCCACGAATCCACTCCACCGCCGCCACTCTCACTCAAACCTTCGGTAGTCCCCAACTTTTATCCATGTTTTGAACTATTAATGCTCCGTTTTGTTATTTCAGGTACAAACGTGAAGGAACGATGTGAGAGAAGAAGGCGAAATCGCATTCGCAAGATTAAGTAGAGTGAGGGAAGGAAACCGGTCGCGATTCAGGGGAGATGAGAGAAGGGCTTAGGGTTATGGCTTTGTCTGCGTTTTTCCTTTTGCTCTCGTTTCTTTGTTTTTTGCAGTTGTAATTTGATATGCACACCACACACACAAGCACTACACCCTCACCACACACCTAATCACTCCTTAATCCCTCCTTTAATCGCATCAACTATTCATTAACAAACCGTTAAGTGCTTTTTTATCGTTAAGTTTTTTAAAAAAACTATTAGTTAACCTTTGTGCCAATAGGTAATTAAAATTTTTTTTATATTGATCTTAATCAACCTTTTTATAATTTAATTAACCTTTTTTTCTTATAATAATATTTAACCTATTAATTTAACTTCTATTTATTTTTTTATAATAATTTAAAACTGCATTTGTTTACTAATATTAATAGTAATCTTTTTATCTAGAAACTCAATCTTTTTTAAATTCAATTTAATAAAGACCCCTTATTTTATAGAAACCAAATTTATTTATCTAAAAATACTTCTATCCAATTTAAACTACCTCTAATTCGAGTTAACACCATAAAAAAAATCATAAATAATAACTTTTCTCAAATTAAGCTATTATCCAAAAAAAAGCCTTTTATTAAAACTAATAAAATCGATTCACATAAATTAATACAACATTTTCGTATAATCAAATTAACCTCACTAATTCAAACATTTTCTTAAAATAATCAATTCCACCAGTTAAAATCAACCCACAGCGTAAAATGCTACCTAATCATGCACACTCACGACACAATTCACTCTCACACACTTCAGCGCTTTCATACGTACGTGTATGGTTTACTTTCCTTGCAATTTATCTTACAGCAATTTAATATTTCTTCATTTGCCCTATCATATTTACTCTTATTGCATCGCATCCCGTCCAAAGGAAAATCCTACACATGATTCAACAAATCGTGTGTAGTGCACTCACATTTGCATCACTCTCCCCTCGATCCTTGATCCCATTCAAGTTGATCACTTAAGATAGATCCTACCCCATAGGAGGACCTTGTCTTTTATCTTACAACATAGAAACAAAAACAATCAACTCAACACACAATATTCAAACATTCAACAACTCAATACAACTTTATTCAAACACATTAGAGAAAGATGTTAATCATCTTAAGTGAGATAGAACCTCCACCCCACAATAATACAATCAACACGTAAGGACTTTGCCTTAAGAAAGATAAAGGCATACTCGTCAAACAATCCGAGTACTTAAGTCCTTTTCTTAAGACGATGCAAAGACTATTTTCCTACAACCTGTGGCGGTTATATCTCCCTTGAAATGATAACACATCTCTTCTCCTAAAATCAATCAAAACAACTACCCTAAACCCGTAGGAACTTTGACCACAGTCAAAGAACTCCTCAAACCCTTTAGGGGAACTACAAATACTCTGATTCCACTCCCGTAAGGATATGTAGGCATAAGATGCGATGTCTTATCGAGTATACTTAGAAATAAACCCCTAGGTTTTTTATCCCTTAAGCAGATAACATTAGCAATAAACAAATATAAAACAAGAGGTTCCTGTAGAGTACTACAGAAATTTAGGATGCTAGTACCTTCCCTAAGTTTAACCAACCCCCAAACCTAAAACTCTCTAAACCTTGCATTTGCATTGCATTGTGGGAATTTCGATCTTTATCCCTTCCTTTGGACAAATCAAAGTTCGGTTGCAAAATGAATTAAAGATTCAAACTAATCAATAGTTTGGTATCTGATTTTCACCGCGACAGAAATGGCGACTTCACTGGGGACACTCAGTGGGTTTCCCTATCTTGTTTTATTTCTTTATTGCTTTATATATTCGTTTATTTGCTTACTTGTTTACTTGCTTACTTGTTTGTGTTCTTTATTTCTTTGGGTTGATACCTTTGAGTGGTGAGACAAAGTCCTACACCCGGACTTGAGTGAACTTAAGATAGGATAGTGATATATTCAAAGAGGCTTATAGGGGGTAGAATCCCGACCAAGCTGATTTGAAAATCACGCTCAATTGAGGCCCTCTCGAAAGATGTATTGTTGAACGAGTCTTTAATCGTGAAAACATGCACTATATTCGATGTTGGAGCCTATGATATTGAGGACCGTAGTTACATTAACCCCACTTTGACCTTTATTAGGATGTAGTGCGGGGCTATGAGGGGTACCCCCGAAATAGTGCTACGCGATGCTACACTCGCAAGAAGTTCTCTTGAGAATATTATTAACCCCCGAGTACTTGGGAAGTTGATAATATCCGAAAGATGGGCTAATGACTTTGGGAACTTCATTAGAACCTTGTTCGGCAGGTACAATTAACCTTTAGTTCAAATCCTTTGGGAATGGGTATACCTTTGCCCCATGCTCGTTGCTAACCTAGGGTCCCCTTTGTCTGTTTATCCTTATGTTTCTATGTGCCTACTTGTCTTTGTTGCATTCATAAAGCATCATACCGCATTGGACTTCATGGGATTTACCTTTGTTTATAAACATTGTAGGGTATTATGGATCCCAATAGAAGACACACTCTGAAATACACTTTTAAAAGTCCCAAGTTGGATGACCTAAAGAAGTTGGTGACCTTGATTGAAGACCAAGAGAAATTCAAGAGCAAGTATGGGAAGCTGATATCCTTATTGAGTCGCCAAGTAGACGAAGGACTCCTATCCACTTTATTGCAATTCTATGATCCACTATACCACTGTTTTACGTTTTCGGACTTCCAACTACTACCTACGTTGGAAGAATACTCCTTTTTGGTTGGTTTACCTATCTTAGAAAAGTCTCATTTCCCTTTCCTGGAAAAGGACCCCGATGAAAGAGAAATTGCCAAGGCCCTTTGTCTAAAAGTATCAGACGTCAAGGGAAATCTAATTAGTAAAGGTGGTATTTTTGGTTTACCTACGAAGTTCTTAATCAGTAAAGCAATGTTTTATGCCGATTATACGAACAAGACTCCATTCGAGGCGATCTTTGCCTTACTTGTTTATGGAATGCTTTTTTCCCCAAGTTTTGAAGGGTTCGTCGACCTCAACGCAATTAAGATCTTTTTGAAGAACAATCCAGTACCAACTTTATTGGGTAATGTTTACCATTCTATACACCTCCGAAACTTCTATGGTGGAGGAATGATCACCTGCTATGTGCCCCTACTCTACAAGTGGTTTATTTCGCACTTGCCGAGGTCTACTTCCTTTTTAAGTCTCGATAGAGGGCTTTGGTCTCCAAGAGTTATGGCATTGACCCACTCAGACATCATTTGGTACAACCGAGCATATGATGGAACCTTAATTATTGATGGTTGTGGCGACTTCGCTAATGTTCCATTACTCAGTTTTAATGGAGGGATCAGTTACAATCCGGTCTTAGCCCGTCGACAATTGGGATTCCCATTGAAGGAGCCGCCTAAGAGTGTCCAAGTAGAGAACATTTTCTTTAGGGAAGACCAAGAATTCCTAGACTAGGTTTTAGTTGCATGGAACCACTTACACAAGAAAGGGAAAGAAATCCTTGGGAAGCTTAATTGTGCGTCTTTAGAACCCTACCTTCGGTGGGTCAGAGAAAGGGCAATCAAGCTAAATATGCCCTATTCCCATCAAGATCCCATAGCTCCAAGGAGAGAGCCCACTTATGTCTTTATATCTGAAGCCGAGAAGTTAGAGGTGTCCTTAAGGAAGTCTCAACATGAGCTGGAATCCTGGAAGAACAAGTACCATGTAGCAGTGGCAGAAAATGATGACTGTCTGAAGCAGAAGGCTGAACTTCAAAAGGAAAGGGATGAACTTCAGAAACAGCTACAATTGAAGGATGAAGAGCTACTCCCCTGCAAGAGGAGGAAAGTCATGGAGGATTTATTTTTCTCCGACCCACAATTCACTATTTGGAAACTAATTGCGGACAACCTTATCCGCGAGAAGACGCAACTAGAAGAGCAGCTCAAGCAGCAGAATTCGAAACTTCTTTAGTGTCTTTACTAGCTTTTATTTAGCTTTTATTTGGGACTTTTAAAAGCAATTATTTGTATTCCGTTTCGAAATTAATAAAAAAACGTTTTCTTTTATTACAATGCTTATAAATAGTTGGGGATCCCATGAAGTCCTACTCATATTGCATTACATTATTTCTTTATTCATTTCAATAAACTCAATTTTATTTCTCAGGTATTGTAACCATGGATTTCAAAAGAGAAGCCTTGGAGTACACTTTTCAGAGCCCTAACATTGAAAGATTGAGAGAGCTAGCTGATCTAATCGAGAATCGTTACGCCTTCGCAGCAGAATATGGAGAAGTCTTCCGTTTTCTCGAACTCAAGATGAAGGAAGGGTTGTTGGAAACCCTCGTTCAATTTTACGATCCGTTGTACCACTGTTTCACTTTTCCAGATTACCAGTTGATGCCGACACTGGAAGAATATTCTGATTTCCTAAGGATGCCCGTAACGGCCCGTCCCGTATTCACCAGCCAGGAAGACACACCCAGTCATCAAGAAATTGCCAACGCTACTCATCTCAGTTTGGCAGATGTTCAAGCGCACCTAACCACCAAGGAAGGAGTCCTTGGATTCCCTGCTGACTTTTTGATTGAAAAAGTTCGCTACCATGCTGAAAGAAAGGAAGTCCTTATCATGGAAGCCACCTTTGCTCTATTTTATGGGATTTTCTGGTTCCCAAAGATCGATGATTTTGTTGACATGGACGCAATTAAACTGTTCATACTCAAGAATCCTGTTCCCACCTTGCTCGCCGACACATACTTTTCAATCCACTCGAAGAATGCTGAAGGAGGAGGACATGTCGTTTGTTGTACCGCTCTGTTGTATTCATGGTTCATTGCTCGCCTAACTCGGCACCCGTCTATTTGGGAAGAGGAGGAGTCACCTCATTGGTCCGAGATAGTTATGGCCCTTACTCACTCTGACATTGTGTGGTACGATCCTACATATGGGGGTATATGTATGATCCATAACATCGGAGGATTTACTAACATACCACTCATTGCGAGAGAAGGATGCATAAGTTACAATCCTGCTCTAGCCCGTCTCCAATTTGGGCATCCCATGATTGAAGTACCTGACCAGACTCTGTTAGAAGGAATCTTTCTCAAGGAAGGAGAATACCCAGACCTGAAGACCGTCATAATTTACTCATGGGAATACATCAATAAGGAAGGAAAAGCTGCTTTAGGATACCCCAATTGTGCTGTCTCTGAAGAATACCTACATTGGGTACGAGCAAGAGCTCTCGACCTCAAGATACCGTTCCCTTTCCATGAACCTATGGTATTGGCCTTTCACGATCCAGATTGGTTTGACGTGAGTGAAGTAGATCAATTGAAGGCTGCTTTGGATGAAGCTCGGAAATTGAAAGTCGCTTGGAGGAACAAGTTTTTTATACTCAAGGTAGAGAAAGAGAAGTCCCAGAGGCTGCCAGAAGTTGAACTCGCAAGGAAAAGAAAGGCGCGAGAGGATTTATTTTCCTCTCACACCTCTTCAAGTGCTGTCACCAGTGATGATCTTCCCCCAGATACTATGGCTTGGAAGGAGTGTGTCGACCGACTTATCAGAGAGAAGGCCGAGTTGCAAGAACGCATCAGTCAGTTAGAAAAAGAACTTCGTACACAGAAGGAGCATAAGGAGTAGATCTCCGAGTTTCTCTTTTGCTTTTGATTCAATGTAATAAACTCTTAAAAGAGTACTCCGTTTTGTAATGCTTCGATCATCAAAATAAAATAAATTTTTCCAAGGTTACAATACCGGAATAATTTGAGTTTCTTGAAAATTTCACACTCATTTGCATTTTACATAAGCATAGCATCGTTTGCATTCCAGGGTCTCACTCTTGCTTCATCTCCACAGAACAAGCTGAATCACCGATACAACACTCGAGCTAGTCAACGCCAGAAGATGGATCAACTAGAGCAAGAGAACAGAGTGCTCTGTGATGAAGTTGCAAGTATGAAAGAAAGTTTGGAGAAGTTGAATGGTCTAGTGGAAGCCTTGTCTAGTCAAATCTCGATCAACAATCAAGAAGTCCCAAGGACTGTTGCATCCGAAGTGATGCCAACACCGATCCCAGTGGTGTCTTCTGTTGCTGAAGTATCTTACAGTATGCCTCAAGGTTTCCCATGGGGGATGCCTCCTTATTTTACTCCGGCTGGTTATCGTCCACATGCGTCTGAAATCCCTGTTGTGACCACTGTTCAAGCTGCTCCTGTAGTTTCTGCTGTGACGACTACCGCATCTCCGCATATGAACACTGTCCCATATATTCTGGATGAACCAATTTTACATGGGTCGCCAACCGAAACTGTGGGTTTAGAAGAGAAGATAGACGGATTTCAAGACCAGTTTTCTGAAATACAAAAGGAATTAAGAGCCCTTCGTGGAAAGGACTTATTTGGTAAGAGTGCTTCTGAGCTGTGCTTAGTGCCAATTGTTAAGGTCCCACCGAAGTTCAAAGTCCCTGATTTTGAAAAGGGGAATACTTGCCCTCAGAGTCATCTCATTATGTATGCCAGGAAGATGTCTGCCCAAACTGATAATGATCAGCTACTCATTCACTACTTTCAAGACAGTTTGACAGGCGCCGCACTCAAGTGGTATATGGGGTTGGATAGTACGAAGATTCGAACTTTCAATGATCTAGGAGGAGCCTTTGTCAAACAGTATAAGTACAATGTAGACATGGCGCCCGACCGAGATCAGTTGAGAGCAATGTCACAAAAAGACAAGGAAAATTTCAAAGAATATGCTCAGCGTTGGCGCGAGTTGGCCGCGCAAGTCACACCACCATTAGAAGAAAAAGAGATGACCAAGATTTTTCTGAAGACTCTGGGTCCTTTCTTTTATAAGAAGATGGTAGCCAGCGCGCCCAGTGACTTTACTGAAATGGTCAATATGGGATTGCATTTAGAAGAAGGCGTTCGCGAAGGAAGATTGACCAAAGAAGAAAGCGCTCCTAAAAGGTATGAGAGCAGTTTTATGAAGAAAAAAGAGCAAGGTGTAAATGCCATTCAAAAGGGACAATTCAGAAAGAGGTACATGCCCCCACATCAAGTTGCAGCGGTATCGCCAGTGTTTAATGCTCCGACTTATCAGCTACAGTCTCCGCAACCATATCAGCAACCTCAGTCTCCCGTTGCTCAACAACCCCAACTTCAGCAAAGTCCACAGTACCCTCAGCAGAATCGGTCATCCAGCAATCAAGGTCGTGTGTATAGAAATATAAACTTTGATCCGATCCCAATGACATATGTTGATCTATTCCCCGCTTTGATTAAAAAGGGTCACATCCAGACGAGAGCTCCACCTCCGACTCCCACGAACCCTCCCCCTTCTTATAGAGCTGACAAGTTTTGTCCTTACCATCAGGGTGCTCCAGGACATGATATTGAGAGTTGTTTTGGTTTGAAGATGGATGTCCAGAGGCTCATTAAAAATGGAATCTTGTCTTTTAGGGATTCCGACCCTAATGTACAAAAGAATTCATTACCACCACATGGTTCGCCCTCTGTCAATATGATTGAAGATTGTTTGGAAAGCGATGATCAAGAAGTTTCAAATGAGGAGGCAGAAGAAGTTTGTGTCATAGTACCCCACTTTAAGGAAGTTGAACGTATAGAGATCATTTACAATAGTAAGAAACCAACCGTTACTCCTTTAGTGATCAATGTGCCTGGACCTGTCCCTTATACCTCTAGTAAGGCCATCCCTTACAGATACAATGCTACTATGGTGGAGGATGGGAAAGAAGTGCCTTTGCCCACTGTATCCTCAGTAGTTAATATTGCAGATGTCAGTAGAGTGACAAGAAGCGGTCGAGTCTACCCGATTGTGCCACCAAAAGAAAAAGAGGTTTTGTTCGAACCATCAAGCTCAAAAAACCCAACTGTGGGGCAATCTGGTGGGTCTAATTTGTCCAACTCCAATGAATGTTTGAAAGTAATCAAAAGAAGTGAATATAAGGTTGCAGATCAGCTTCTGCAAACCCTATCGAAGATTTCTGTGCTACAATTGCTGATGAGTTCTAAGGCTCATAGAGAAGCGCTTCAAAAGATTTTGGAACAAGCCTATGTCGAGTAGGATGTGACTATGGAACAATTTGATAACATCATTGGCAGTATTACTTCAAGCGATAATCTGGGTTTCAATAAAGACGACCTCCCAGAAGAAGGAAGGAAACATAACATGGCTCTACATATTTCTGTGAACTGTGGAAATGACTCTCTGTCCAGTGTGTTGGTTGATACTGGATCGTCCCTAAATGTAATGCCTAGAACTACTCTATCTAAGCTATCATATCAGGGACCACTGATGAGGCCAAGTCGCGTTATTGTCAAAGCTTTCGATGGGTCAAGGAAAACGGTAATGGGTGAGGTTGATTTGCCCATGACTATTGGATTACAGACTTTTATGATCCCGTTTCAGGTCATGGACATTCGTGCTGCTTATAGCTGTTTGCTAGGGAGGCCATGGATACATGAAGCTGGAGCAGTTACTTCCACCCTGCATCAGAAGTTGAAATATGTTTTTGAGGGGAAAATAGTTACAGTTTGTGGAGAGAGAGCTTTGGTGGTAAGTCACATATCATCATTCTCATATGTCGAAGCTGAGGAAGAGGTTGGCACGCAATTTCAAGCTCTGTCTATTGTGGGTGAGGGTGCCTAGAAGTCTCAAGCATCCATGTCATCATTCAAAGATGCACAGCGAGTAGTGAGCAGTGGTCACCAAACAATGTGGGGAAATGTGTTGTCTTTGCCAGAGAACAAAAACAAAGAAGGTCTCGGTTTCACCAGCAGTTCTGCTCAACAAACCACCAAAGGTCAAGGGTTTCCGCTGATCAATGAAGTGTTCCATAGTGGAGGAGTCGTCCATCATTCTCAGATTAATGTTATGTTAGAGGATGAACTTGAAGGCTACATATCAAATGGTTCCGCCAGGTCCTCCATTCCTTACGAAGACTATGAGCCCTATATGGAAGATCCAGGCTATGTTTCGGATGAATTTGACTATACCTTTGGAGTTTATGCCGTCACCGAGGAAGAGTCAGATGAAGACATCCCATACTTTGTGACCCCAGGCGTTGTAGTCAAGAATTGGAGTGCGGTTGAAGCCCCTACTGCCATTCATATATCTAAGTAAAGCATTTGTTTAAAATTTTCGCTCTGCCCAAGGCGAAACTGCATTTATTAGGGCTTACTTTTCAATAATTCCCTTTGCTCTGCCCAAGGCAAAGGTGACTTTGTTGGGCGTGTCTTTTCGGTTTTGCTATCATCAATAAACTACTTTCATTTACATTTGTGTTTTATATTTATTCACGATGTTGGAAAATAATAAGTAGCATCTCGCGTACACACACTTTCCACTTTACAAAACAAAAACTTATTAAAGTCACATCACTTGCGCAGATTGCCACATAAATTACAACCTGGGAATAATGATCCACTACCTTCTCCGAATTTTGAGTTTCCTGTGTACGAAGCTAAGGACAAAGAGGAGGATATCCCAGAAGAAATTTCCAGACTGCTTGAGAAAAAGGAGAAAGCTATCCAACCTCATCAAGAGCCGGTGGAAGTAATCAACTTGGGATCAGAAGAAATCCGTAGAGAAGTGAAAATGGGAGCTCTGCTCAAACCCGATGTGAAGAAACAACTGATTGATTTGTTTGGAGAGTTTGTCGACGTGTTTGCTTGGTCATATCAAGACATGCCCGAATTGGACACAGCTATAGTCGAACATCATTTGCTGTTGAAGCCAGGGTGCCCGACGATAAAACAGAAGCTCAGAAGGACTCGACCTGACATGGCTCTAAAGATTAAGGAAGAGGTACAGAAACAGATTGATGCAAGTTTCCTTGCTACTGCCGAGTATCCACTATGGTTGGCTAACATTGTACCCGTTCCGAAGAAGGATGGTAAAGTTCGCATGTGCGTAGACTACAGGGATTTGAATAAGGCCAGTCTGAAGGATGATTTTCCGTTACCTCACATTGACATCTTAGTGGACAGTACTGCAAGATATGAAGTTTTCTCCTTCATGGATGGTTTTTCAGGTTACAACCAGATTAGAATGGCTCCCGAGGACAGAGAGAAGACATCATTCATAACGCCCTGGGGCACCTTTTGTTACAAAGTTATGCCGTTTGGATTGAAGAATGCAGGGGCAACATATCAGAGAGCTATGACTACCTTGTTCCATGATATGATGCACAAAGAGATCGAGGTGTATGTAGATGATATGATAGCTAAGTCGAAGATCGAGGATGACCATGTTAAACACCTGGCTAAGCTGTTTGGTCGTTTGAGGGAATACAAGCTCCGTTTGAACCCCAACAAGTGCACATTTGGAGTACGATCGGGGAAACTATTTGGTTTCATTGTTAGTCAAAGAGGGATCGAAGTAGACCCTGACAAAGTGAAAGCTATCCGGGAAATGCCAGCTCCCGCCACCGAGAAACAAGTCAGAGGATTCTTGGGACGTCTGAACTATATCTCCAGGTTTATATCCAACATGACCGCTACATGTAAGCCTATTTTCAAGCTTCTGAGGAAGAACAAGGGTACATTTGGACTGAAGATTGTCAAAAGGCTTTTGATAGTATCAAAGAGTATTTGCTTGAACCACCTATCCTGATACCGCCGGTTGAAGAACGACCTTTGATTATGTATTTGACCGTTTTAGAAGATTCGATGGGTTGTGTACTCAGTCAGCGAGATGAAACAGGAAAGCAAGATCATGTCACTTATTACTTGGGCAAGAAGTTTACTGATTGTGAAACAAGGTACACTATGTTAGAGAAGACTTGTTGCGCTTTGGTGTGGGCCGCCAAGCGTTTGCGCCAGTATATGTTGAATCACACTACTTGGTTGGTCTCAAAGATGGATCCTATCAAGTATATTTTTGAGAAGCCCGCTTTGACTGGGAGAATTGCTAGATGGAAGATGTTAGAGGAAGCTATCGAGTACCATACTCAGAAAGCTATTAGAGGAAGTGTTTTGGCTGATTATCTGGCTCACCAACCCATTTTGGATTATCAACCCACAAACGATGACTTTCCTGATGAAGATGTTATGTTTTTAAAGATGAAAGATTGTGAAGAACCCGTACATGGTGAAGGGCCAGAGCTAAGTTCTCAATGGGGTTTAATCTTTGATGGAGCTGTCAACGCTCATGGAAAAGGGATAGGTGCTGTTATTGTGACTCCTCAAGGGACCCACTTCCCATTTACCTCTAAATTAACATTCCAGTGTACTAATAATGAGGCTGAGTACGAGGCATGCATTATGGGTCTTGAAGAAGCAATCAATTTGAGAATTAAGAATTTAGATGTGTTTGGTGATTCTGCAGTGGTAATCAACCAAATCACTGGAGAATGGATAACTCGACATGATAATTTGGTCCCATACAGGGATTATGCTAGAAGACTATTACCGTTCTTTGATAGGGTTGAGTTTCATCATATCCCTCGTGATGAGAACAAAATGGCAGACGCGTTGGCAACTTTAGCCTCGATGATCATGGTAAACTTTTGGAACGAGTGCCCTCGGATTGAAGTAAAATGCCTTGATAGACCTGCCTACATCTTTGCTGTCGAAGAAGTTGAAGATGGAAAACCCTGGTACTACGACATCAAAATTTTTCTCAGGACTCAAGAATACCCTTTAGGAGCTTCCAACAAAGATAAGAAAACTTTGAGAAGATTGGCTGGAAATTTTCTTTTGAGTAACAACGTGTTGTATAAACGGAATTTTGACATGGTCTTGCTGAGATGTGTTGACAAACAAGAAGCGGATATGTTAATTTCGGAAATTCACGAAGGATCTTTTGGCACTCATGCCAACGGACATGTTATGGCTAAGAAGCTTTTAAGGGCTGGATATTATTGGATTACAATGGAATCAGATTGTTACAAGTTTGCTAGAAAGTGTCACAAGTGTCAGATTTACGCAAATAAAATTCACGTGCCTCCGACTTTGTTGAATGTTATCTCATCCCCATGGCCGTTCTCTATGTGGGGATCTGATATGATTGGAATGATAGAGCCAAAAGCATCTATTGGACACCGATTCATCTTAGAAGCCATTGATTATTTTACCAAGTGGGTCGAGGCGGCTTCCTATGCTAATGTAACTCGACATGTGGTTGTCAAATTTATCAAGAATCAGCTTATTTGCCGATATGGTGTGCCAAGCAGAATTATTACAGACAATGGTTCCAATCTGATTAACAAGAGTATGAAAGAGCTGTGTGAAGAATTCAAGATCGAGCATCACAATTCTTCTCCTTACAGACCAAAGATGAATGGGGCTGTTGAAGCCGCCAACAAAAACATTAAGAAGATCATTTAGAAAATGGTTGTTACTTACAAAGATTGGCACGAAATGCTCCCATTCGCCCTACATGGATATCGTACGATGGTGCGCACATCGTCTGGGGCAACTCCATTTTCACTTGTCTATGGTATGGAAGCAGTACTCCCGATAGAAGTTGATATTCCTTCTATGAGGATCTTGGTGGAGGCAAAGTTATCAGAAGCTGAATGGTGTCAGAACAGATATGATCAGCTGAACTTAATCAAAGAAAAGAGGATGGCTGCGCTATGCCATGGGCAGTTGTATCAGCAGAGGATGAAGAAGGCATTTGACAAGAAGGTTCGACCCCGTATTCAAGGAAGGTGACTTTGTACTCAAGAAGATCCAGTCTTTCCTCACCAACGTCAGAGGAAAATGGGCCCCGAATTATGATGGACCATATGTAGTAAAAAGGGTTTTGACAGGAGGCGCTTTGATGTTAGCAACAATGGATGGAGAAGAGATCACTCGCCCCGTGAATACGGACGCTGTCAAGAAGTACTTTGTTTAGGAGAAGCAGGACATTATTCCCTTTATGTAATCGCTATTGTTTTCCAACACTGTAACATTGGGTCACGCTTTTCTGCTGACCACCGTTCAATATAAAGTTTTTCATTTATCATAAATCTGTATTCTTGATAGCAAAATCCGAATTGATTTAAACCTTTTCAAAACTTTGTTCTACTTGATATATGAATGACCGGGGACGTTTATTTCGTCCGAGGAAAAACAACAATTTCATGTGCTTCTCCAGGGCAAGAGGATTTATCTTATCCAGACACGAAGGTTGCCTCTGTTTGAAGACTTTCTTCGCAGGCGATAAGGGATCTATGGAGATTTTGCTTGAGTACCCTTTCGTTTGAGGCGTTTATTTCGCTTCTCCCAATCCGTCGGCATATGCATAGCATATAAGTAGACAGCATGGCATGTGCATTTTTCGCATTCTTTGTACTTGTTTTATTCTATCGCTTTGGCTATAGTTATCCCTAGGTGTGTGGGTCCATCTCATCCCTCCACGTAGATTCGTCTACCCTAGGCAGAAAGAGCACAATGTTTCATTTTCCCCATGAAGTTCAACCCTCATGGAAGATGGTTATTTTAGTACAATCCCATTTGAGTTCATACCTCAATGGTTGAGTCTTGCTTGACAGTTTCTCTTCAGTTATTTCCTGAATTGAACTTCGGTCTTCGACAATCGCATCATGGACATCTCCAACTTCTAAGCGTGGATGCATTTATTTTGCACCCTTTTCCTCAGAAAGAATGTTCAGAAAGACAGACATTCCTTCAACAATAGCATCACAGGATTTTCTCGAGCATCCATATTCGGACTAAATAATCTCTTTATTTAAGCAACTCGTTTTGATCAGGATCTTATTCAAAACGACAAACAGCGTTTTCTATAAGACAGTTCATTCACCCTTAGTGGGTCCTTCAACATCATCAAATCATCAAAAGGTATCGCTTCATAAATTCATCAAAGGAGCCTACCGAAGACATTACAAGACACCTCTCTTTGTTTTGAGAGCTTACAGAATATTTTGCAATCACAAAGACACTCAACAGGAACGCATTCCCCATTGAGTTCATCGCACAAGCTTATTTCCATCAAGTGACATTTCCCCGAAGAAGTCGAGGGAGTGTATCACGGTAGTCTCCCTTTATTTGAGAAGGCATACATCACAATTCAACCGGCCCACATCTCTCCCAAAGATCCCCGGTGAAGTTTTGCGACCTCCAGTACATTACGGTTTACAACCAAAGTTCTACAACAACATCTACAATCTACAATGATTCTACAATCTACAAAATTTACAACCCCCTGTGAAGATACTCTCACCAGTTTTCATCATTTCGGGAAGAGACTGAGACCAACCCATAGCATCCATACTATGACGCAAGGGGAAGTCCTACATCAGAGACTGAGACCAGCTCATGGTTCCCATACCATGACGCAAGGGGAAGTCCTACATCAGAGACTGAGACCAGCTCATGGTTCCCATACCATGACGCAAGGGGAAGTTCTACATCTACAACAACATCTACAACTACAATGACATCAGAGACTGAGACCAGCTCATGGTTCCCATACCATGACGCTCGGGGAGGTTGTGCATTTTACTACTTTCAGTTGGATTACAAAATGATAAAATAATATACAAAAAAAATGAAAAAGGAAAAAAAGAAAAGAATACAAAATAAAGTTGATTTGTGCCACAATCAAGAAGATCCATTTGAGTTACTACTGACCACCACTTTGGTAGTAAAAGTACCCTTCGATCACGAATTGTCGAAATCACCGCACCTTTGATGTTTGAGCTATTATTACACGTCTGGAGATTTCCCATTGGTGCCTGTTCCTGTCCTCGTAGGGTCCCTCTTCGTTGGGTCTGTTGCTCTTCTGTCTAGCATGTTGTGTCCAGTTTATCTCCTGTGACATCTCTTCCTCATGAGACCGTCTGTCTTGCATTTTCATATCATTGCATATCATTTTCATTCGGTGGCTTCTTAGGGCCAAAAACTCGCGCAATGTTTGTATTTAAGTCCCTCCTATCTCGTCGAGATGGAGATTTCAATTTCCATGTCTCCAGATAGAAGAAACTTAAATAGGGGCATCTGTCGCACCCTAATTTTTGACCGCAAGATCCCACCTCTTTTTGCGTTCTCACGTTGTTATTTGACTTTATTTTAATATTTATGCGACTAACCAACTCGTGCAAATAAAGGATTTCAAATAGAGATAATATTTAGTCTCCCAATTTTGATACTCCAAGATGTGGTCACCTGAGCCCGATCCAGATTGATTACGGGGTTCTCTATTGCCTTTCCTTAACAGCTTTTAAAAGTCTCTACACCTACCCCAAAAGGGAAGACCGCTCAGGATGTGTTGTCTTTATTGTCAAAGAGGAAACGAGAACGTTCTTGATGGTGGTTTATGATCAAATTCATTATAAGATGTTGAGATTGCAAGAGATTTTGAGCCAAACCTTGGCAAGGAACCCTCTTAGGGAGTTCATGAATCTTAATCTTCACAAAATTTAAAAGCTCTAAGCTCCCGACTATATCGAGTGATTAAAATATGGAAGAACTTATATTGAGGTTGCCCTTTCTCAACTTTGCTGTATTGAGGACCCCGCGGATTACAACTTGGCAATGTCTCATATTTATTACTTGTGGCTGCATAAGGATCACGCTAGTACGTCCAACTTTGGCTTTAAATATGTTTCGAGATTTACAAGCCTGCAACATAATTCACTGTGAACGCCTGCCTCGTGTTTACAAAAATTTGACTACAACTACAATAGCCAGGAATTGTTGGTATCTATCATACAAGTTCAAATTTTTTATAGCATACAAGTTCGAAGCCGGTCAAAGTCGTTCGATTTGGTCTACAGAACAAATTCCTTAACTCATTACATAATAGCAACTACTTCCTTAATCTTCTACATAGTTGGAGCTGAATCTTGTCGCTTTGCCGTCCAATACATGACCATTCGCAGCATGATGCGCTTGATATCCACTTCCATATCAGAAAAGTACGGTTGCTCTACTTCAGTGTTTTGTGCCTGCTACACATCACATAAAAGACATACAAGTGATCAAACAGAGGAGGATAATAATAAGGGAAACTCAAGTGCAAGCATTTGTTCGTAACAGTTTAAATGGCTGACAATCCAATCATCTTTCGGCACTTTCAAAACCACTGCAGTGCTATCAGACATGTTGTATATGTTCAGGACCACACGAAAATTAAAGAATCCAGGCTAGTCGCCGACGACAATCAACAATGCGCATCTAGGTTCTTTCCTGAAATAACGAGCAGAATCCTAAAAGAAATTGAGAAGTGTTCAGCCCTCAGGATTCAACTCATCATCGGGCTAAACTCCGAGTGGCCGGAAGGGCGACAAGCCGAAACTGCCGCCAACCTCCTACCTGACGTCGAAGATTGGAGTTCGGACGCGAAAAGCAACTAAACAGATAGCTCAACAATAAGAAACACAAATGAGAAGCAGCCTTCTTCGTGGTTCAGACGCGCAAGTCATCATTACCACCGCAGAACCTTTCTCGAACCAAAGCGAAAACCGATAGATTCCATACCCTTAGCAGGGTCCTGAAAGAGAAGAAAGTCAGTAAATTCGAAGCGAAATAGCCCAGCATTTTCATTACAGAAGAAGACAGCAGAGCATTCGTCAAGTGTTAAACCACAACAGGCCAACGCCACCAACGACACAGCCTCAAGCATGCAAGCTCAGACCATCAGGTCATCATCGTTGTTATACATTTCCCGGCACCGGAGCTAGGACCAAGTGGACTCTGAACCAATCATCAGCAACCTGAAGAAAAAGAGAAAAGTCAGCAGTACAACAATGCTAACTGCGAGTAAACATTCACAACAGAGGAGCAACGTCAATAAATATCACCCATAAGCATTACAACAACAACCAACTTCAAACCAGATGGTTCCTACCAGAACAGCAACAGCCAACAACAAACACTCATGTGCGAACGAAGATTCATCTTGTAACACAGGCTACTCATATGAAACTTCAAGCAGTCAACAGCGGTATCAGCAAAACTCACAGTCGAAATTACGCAACCAGCGGTCTCAATATCTAGTCAGCACAGCTCGTCAAAGAAACAGAGTAGCAAGCTATTTCACGTGAAGAAATTTGCAAGCTCATGGCTGTCACCAACGATGAAGCTTTTGGCCCACTAGCTCTATTACCGTATCCACTTCGGGCTGATGTAATCTCTTGGCCCAAATCATCACTACCCACACCTGCCAGATTGCCAATTCAAGTTAGTAAAAACCGTTAGAGAATATTCACTGGAGAGATAGAAGATGCCATTCAGAATCAAATCAAATCCAATCTCAATTGAAGTACAGAATCAAAGATTGAATGGCCCATTACTGCAATTATCGAAAGGGGAAAGTTTTCAAATTCATGTCTGAACCAAATAGGAAAACCTAAATCCACATTCAAAGCATCAATCAAATTTCAATCAACACATTTGATTCTCGGTAAAGCCTATAAAAGGAGACTACAGAAAGAGGAGAAGTCGTCGAAAAAAATTATCTAAGGAGGAGAGGAACACGAAGATAGCTACTAAAAAACCCTAAGTGCAAACTGAGAATTTTGAGTAAAAGTAACTTATCTTTCATCCGTCGAGGCCATCTCCGACCGCCACGAATGCACTCCGCCGCCGCCACTCTCACTCAAACCTTCGGTAATCCCCAACTTTTATCCATGTTTTGAACTATTAATGCTCCGTTTTGTTATTTCAGGTACAAACGTGAAGGAACGATGTGAGAGAAGAAGGCGAAATCGCAATCGCGAGATTAAGTAGAGTGAGGGAAGGAAACCGGTCGCGATTCAGGGGAGATGAGAGAAGGGCTTAGGGTTATGGCTTTGTCTGCATTTTTCCTTTTGCTCTCATTTCTTTGTTTTTTGCAGTTGTAATTTGATATGCACACCACACACACAAACACCACACCCTCACCACACGCCTAATCACTCCTTAATCCCTCCTTTAATCGCATCAACTATTCATTAACAAACCGTTAAGTGCTTTTTTATCGTTAAGTTTTTTAAAAAAACTATTAGTTAACCTTTGTGCCAATAGGTAATTAAAAAAATTTTATATTGATCTTAATCAACCTTTTTATAATTTAATTAACCTTTTTTTCTTATAATAATATTTAACCTATTAATTTAACTTCTATTTATTTTTTTATAATAATTTAAAACTGCATTTGTTTACTAATATTAATAGTAATCTTTTTATCTAGAAACTCAATCTTTTTTAAATTCAATTTAATAAAGACCCCTTATTTTATAGAAACCAAATTTATTTATCTAAAAATACTTCTATCCAATTTAAACTACCTCTACTTCGAGTTAACACCATAAAGAAAATCATAAATAATAACTTTTCTCAAATTAAGCTATTATCCAAAAAAAAAGCCTTTTATTAAAACTAATAAAATCGATTCACATAAATTAATACAACATTTTCGTATAATCAAATTAACCTCACCAATTCAAACATTTTCTTAAAATAATCAATTCCACCAGTTAAAATCAACCCACAACGTAAAATTCTACCTAATCATGCACACTCACGACACAATTCACTCTCACACACTTCAGCGCTTTCATGCGTACGTGTATGGTTTACTTTCCTTGCAATTTATCTTACAGCAATTTAATATTTCTGCATTTTCCCTATCATATTTACTCTTATTGCATCGCATCCCATCCAAAGGAAAATCCTACACATGATTCAACAATCGTGTGTAGTGTACTCACATTTGCATCACTCTCCCCTCGATCCTTGATCCCATTCAAGTCGATCACTTAAGATAGATCCTACCCCATAAGAGGACCTTGTCTTTTATCTTACAACATAGAAACAAAAACAATCAACTCAACACACAATATTCAAACATTCAACAACTCAATACAACTTTATTCAAACACATTAGAGAAAGATGTTAATCATCTTAAGTGAGATAGAACTTCTACCCCACAATAATACAATCAACATGTAAGGACTTTGCCTTAAGAAAGATAAAGGCATACTCGTCAAACAATCCGAGTACTTAAGTCCTTTTCTTAAGACGATGCAAAGACTATTTTCCTACAACCTGTGGCGGTTATATCTCCCTTGAAATGATAACACATCTCTTCTCCTAAAATCAATCAAAACAACTACCCTAAACCCGTAGGAACTTTGACCACAGTCAAAGAACTCCTCAAACCCTTTAGGGGAACTACAAATACTCTGATTCCACTCCCGTAAGGATATGTAAGCATAAGATGCGATGTCTTATCGAGTATACTTAGAAATAAACCCCTAGGTTTTTTATCCCTTAAGCAGATAACATTAGCAATAAACAAACATAAAACAAGAGGTTCCTGTAGAGTACTACAGAAATTTAGGATGCTAGTACCTTCCCTAAGTTTAACCAACCCCCGAACCTAAAACTCTCTAAACCTTGCATTTGCATTGCATTGTGGGAATTTTGATCTTTATCCATTCCTTTGGACAAATCAAAGTTCGGTTGCAAAATGAATTAAAGATTCAAGCTAATCAATAGTTTGGTATCCGATTTTCACCGTGACAACCCCTCAAAACTCTCTTTGACGTTTCTTCCACATCTTGTCATTCATCTGAATCATCTGATTCATCTGAATCTGATGTACACCCAGAAGTTAACTCACCACTATCTCTTCGTGGCTATGAACCAAGATCATCTAATTTTGTTTCTTTTGCCTCCTTGAAACCTTTACCATCTGATCCCCTTCCCTCTGGATTAAAACTCAAACACTTTGTGATAAAACCAAGGAAATCTGCCTTCATTCCATATTCTTTTAATCCCAGAACCATTATTCCATCTATACATAGAATAAAACCATTCTTTCGCCTCATGCCTGCTCAATCAAAACCACCATATCCTTGTCCTCTGTTCATTATCCCAACCTTTACCATACCACCCCCAACAGATCAATCCAAATCATCAACTCTGGAAGTCTTTCTTAAACCTAAATCTAGGCTAAATGTTGATGTTTTATTTGCTACTTTCAAGAAAGAAATAAGGATGAGTTTAGACTCTGTAAAGAAGAGATGCCTCTCAAGCATGAATTCAGATGACTCTAATGCTATTTGGAATAGCTTCATCTCCAGATTCAACATTGTTGCTTCAAGTCTGAAGAGTGTCTGCTCTGATGATGCAAAGATCAGATTCGCTGAGATTGCTAGAACCATGCTATGGAATAAGAAAAGATCTCCAACATTGCTTCTCGAAGATGCACCTTCAACTTTTGGAGTGTCTGCTACTTATGAGACCCTCGAAGGATCTGCTTCTGAAGTCATTATGGAAGAAAATCCTTTAGCTTTGACGATTGTGGACCAACCATCTGAATCTGTGGCTCCAAAATCTGCATCTGCAATGGATATTGACTCTGCTCATACTCCTGCTTTTGAATCTGCTCCCTCTACTTCTTCTGAAGTTAAGAAAGGGAATCCAGACTTAGAAGACAAGATTGATGTGCTGGAAGATGGTCAATCTGAGATAAAATCCTGGATGGCAAGGCAAGATCAGAAGACTGACAACATTGAGAAATGGATGTCCAAGTAAGAACAATCTTCATCTGAAATTACCAACCTTCTGAAGAATTTAGACACAAGAACTCAGGCAAAAAGGATTTCTCTGAACGTTCTACTTCTAGGAAAGGTCAAGTCATGTGAAGACAAAAGGCTACAGCTACTTTATAGTACACGGTCTTCAAGCTTGCAACGTCTTGGATGTCTTTGTCTATAAAAGCAAGCCTTCAAAACTTTCTACAGTTGACAGAAATTGACGAGCATTAACGAATTCATTGAAAACTCTCTCAAAGCTCTCATACAAATTATATTTCTTTGTTGCATAGTTTCATTCATTCTTAATCTTAAGTGTATAAATCACAGTTATGATATAGCTTTCATAGAAGCATTTTAAACACTTGTTTAGTTTACATTTGATTGTAAAAGTTCCTTAAGAAGACCAAGTTGTGGTCAGTAGTTCTTGAGAAGACTAAGACAGTTGTTCTTAGTGGTTGACATTGTAATCTGTTTGATTATAGTGGATTAAGTCCTTGTGGAGAAAGGAAAATCACTCTTGATAGGGTGAACTGGATTAGTTGAGTTCAACGAACCAGGATAAAAATCATTGTGTTTTTATTGCCATATTTATTTGAAAACCCTTATTCAACCCCCCTTCTAACTATTTTCTCACCTTCAGAGGGTTCTCTGGTTTCCACCAGGATTATTGCCTTGGTTCCGTATGCTAGTCGGAAGGGAGTCTCCCCAGTGGTTAAGTGTGGAGTTGTTCTATAGGCCTAGAGCATGCTATGTAACTCCTCGACCTATCTCTTTTTGGCCTCGCCTAATCTTCGTTTTAGACCTCAAAGGATCATCCTGTTCGCGGCCTCTACTTGCCCATTGGTCTGAAAATGTTCGACGGATGTTAAGTCTTGCTTGGTGTCTAGTTTGGCGATGAAGTCTTGAAACTTCTTATCTGTGAACTGGGTCTCGTTGTCGGTCACAAGATCCTGGGGCACATCGAACCGTGCGAGGAAGTTTCTTTTTTAGAAGCGAAGTATGTTTAATGTTGTGATTTTGGCGTGGGGAACTCAGAAAATGTTCGACATTTGTCGGGGTTGGCCTCAATCCCCATCTCAATGATGTAGAAGTCGAGGAACTTCCCTACTCACACGCCAAAGGTGCACTTCTCCGTGTTAAATCACATTTTGCACTTCGTTGCTTGGTCGAAGACTTTTTGCAAGTGAAGCGTATGATCGGATTCCTCTTGAGATTTCACGATCATGTCGTCCATGTATACTTTGAGCATGTCCCTGATTTCTTATCAGAAGACCTTGTTCATAATTCACCGGTACATGGCCTCAACATTTTTCAAATTGAAGGGATTTGCGTTGTAGTAACAGTTGCCCGACGAGGTCATGAAAGTGGTGTATCTCTTGTCCTTTTCTGCCATGGGAATTTGGTTATATCCCGAGTATGCATCCATGAAGGACAAGAGTTTGAGACAAAATTATCTACTAATTTATCAATGCAGGGCAAGGGGTACGCGTTCTTCGAACACGCTTTGTTAAGAGTAGTATAATCGACACACATTCTCCATTTTCCATTATGTTTTTTCATAAGTACAATGTTAGAAAGCCAGGTGGTGTACCTGGCCTTCGAAATAAATCTTGCCTCTAGGAGGTCTTTTACAAGTTTTTCTACAGTCTTCGGCCTTCTCGTCAGATTGATTGCGTCTGTGTTATGCCACTGCTTGAGCAGAGAGATCAATCGTGAATAAAGAAGTCTTCTGGATGTGAGACACACATGGCCACCTGTAGGGGAAGGCTGTCAAAGGGCGACATTTTTGTCCCTGTTTTCTTTGGCTCAGATGCATCCTGTATAGGAGCTTCGCCTCTTTTGGTGTATTACTTCAAATGACCCTCTTTGATGAGGATCTCGATTGTGTCCTTCAAGTGGACACAATCTTTAGTAACGTGCTCGTGACTATGGTGAAATAGACAATACCTGCTACGGTTGGTGTTGCCCTTCGACGTTGTTGGTTTAGGGAAATGGGTTCCTCCTTGTTTGAACTCAATGTTGATGCACTCAGAAAGGATGCGCTCGTGGGGAGCTGTCAATAAGGTATACTCAGTAAAGCGACCAACAGGTCCTTTATGTTCACGAGGACGGTCGCCTCGTCATTTTTCTTTATCGCGCTGGGGAGCTTCTGCCTCATCCTTTTTTGACGCCTTAGAATTATCTTGGTTCCTTGAATCCTGAGCTTTGTAAGCAGCTTCTTTATCCTCATATTGGATGTAAGCTTGGGCCTTGTGGAGGAGTTCGGCTAGAGAATTAGGCATTTCGATCCCCACTGCTTTGCAGAAATCACTATTTGGCCTTAGCCCCTTTTCGAGGAGGTACTTCTTCATGTGCTCGGTCGTGTCGATCTCGATTACTTCTTTGTTAAACCTCTCGGTGTAGGCACGAAAGGGCTCATCCTTTCCCTGAATTACGCCTTCGAGCGTGGCTTCCAACTTGGGATGACGCTTGGAGGCAGTGAAATATTAGGCAAGCTGATTTTTTAGGTTCCTCCACGATGTGATCGAGCCCTGGGGAAGATTTTTGTACCAGGTCATAACTCTCTTTCTAAGGGTGATGGGGAACATTCTACACTTGATTGCCCCGCCTACGTTGTGGTAATGAAGCATGGCTTCAATTTTCTCTATATGGTCGTCGGGATCCATAGTGCCATCATAGAGATCCAGAGGAGGAGGCTTCTCCAGCTGGCAAGGGATACGGGTGTCCATGATTTCCTGGGATAGAGACACATACATGCCGTCTTCATCACTGGTGCACGATGATTCGTATGTAGAATGGCTACGAAGATGATTCTGCTATGTCTAGGAGAATGTTTACACTGACTTGGATGTTCACGAGGTTTCTCCGAAGCCCTGGTCTTGGGAGCTGGAGAATGTCTTGTCCTTCGAGGAGATGTACGATGTCATTTATTCGTGATTTCTTGCCCTGGTTTCTCCAACTTTGATCGTTCCTTGATTGGAGAAACGCTTCGAGACTCATTTCCCTGATGTTTCTAAGGGGTAGAACAAGAACAGGGAGAAGGAATGTGAGGTCTCCGTGAGGAAGGTCATTCTTGAAGGGCGTTTTCTAGCATGTGGATATTCTCGCCCTACTGAAAAATCATGTAATTGGATTTGTTGAGGGCGACGATGAGAGCCGCAATGCTGGGATCAGCGTCTTGAGGAATGAAGATGGACTTGTAGATGTAATGGGAATTCTGGATGCGGGGTTTCACATTGTCAGAAGATGGATAAACAGTCTTTCCATCCCTGTGATCGGTCTCGTAGACCACAACTTCAGGATTAGAGTTATCAACGTTATCCAAGGCGACAACTATGACAGACTTTTGAGGGACATCATCGTTATGGTGAAAGGCCATGACGATCGAGGAAGGTTTAGAAAGAAAAGCTTTGGTCTTTGGATTGAAAAGATTAAGGATCTTGGTTCAAGAAAGACGGGGGAGCAGAGTTTCCCATAAACGGCGCCACTGATCTGGCATGATCATAATGAATCATCGTGACCTTCAACGTAGAGCATCAACAATGGTTGTAGAAGAGGATGAGGGTGTACCTGCAAGACACTCAAATGCTAAAGTAAGTAACAGGGAAAGTACAAAGTGTTTAGGTTTGTGTTAGAATGAATAGGATACATAACCCTCTCAAATGAGAGAGAATTTATAAGAATCCCCCAGCGCGGGACCAAGGTCTCCAATGTGGCTGAAGTATCTGGTCGACTAATAAGAGACTGCCAAGTGGAAGATCTAGCGCGTGATCTTCGACCTAGTCCAACTGTCCCTGTGAACTCCAGAGGAGCAGTTGGTTGCGTGAACTGTCAAGCACGTGAGGAGGATGTCCCCAACGACTGTATTCTCCTCAACGACTATATTGTGCCCAACAACTAGATTGTCTTAATCTCCTTATTGGGCCTTGCTTAAAGCTGGCCGGATTGGGCCTTGCCCAACCGTGAGGCATCTTCCAGTTCAGTCTATAACAGATACATGTTAATTTATAATGTGTTACTTAATTGTAAAACGAACAATGATCATATAAACTAGCCAATATTAAATAATCATATAAAAATAGACACTCGTGATATAAAGAACAAAATTCATATTTGAAAATATAAAAATTACATTTAAAATAAAGTTATATATTGTCCTGATAGTGACTTGTGAAATAAAAAGTTAGTTGTGTGCATTATTATTGAGTGTTATCTAATTTAGTACAGTATAAAATGTATTTTAAAAACATGTCAATTTTAAATGAGTTACTTAATTATAAAACGAACTATATGCATAATTTAATGTTTTTTATATAAAATAATTATGTTTTTATTTTAGATAGATTTTGTGTTTTAAAAATTCAACATTTTTCTGTGTTATTCTTTATTAAATTAAAAAGAAGTTCAAATTTTATTATTTATACTTTAAAAAGAAAATAGGAAAAAGAAAAGAGAGAGAGAGAGAGAGAGAGAGAGAGAGAGAGAGAGAAAATTGAAACGAATGTGAGAAAGTGTGAGAGAAAAGAAAATGTATAAGAAATTTAAAATTTGAATTAATAGAAGAAAAGCAAGAGTGAGAAAGTTAAAAGTAAAAAGTGAGAATTGAATGAAGTGACAAAAGGAGGTTGCATCAAATTTTTTAGTATTTGTTAATTAGAAATATACCCTTTTGCTATACAATTTTTTAAAAAGAAAACTAGCAAGATACCTGTGCGTCCGCACGGGTAAATTTATTTGATGCGGTATATATTTTATTTAAATATACACGTAAATTTAAAATGAGTTATTTAATCATAAAATGAATAATAATAATAATAATATAAATTTAATTTTGTTATTTGAAAATAAGAATTTTGTACCTAAAACAAGACAAATGTTAAAAAAAAATATTTTGCTGATAGCGTCCGTTAAAAAAATATAAATTTTAACATTTGAAAATAAGAATTTTGTGTCTCAAATAAAGATAATTGTTAATTAAAATAAAATATGTCTTTTGTTGACAGTGGCCCGTGAGAAAAATAGAAAATTTGACATTTGAGAATAAAAATTTTATGTCTTAAATAAAGACAATTGTTAATTAAAATGAAATGGGTATTTTGCTGACAGTGACCCGTGAGAAAAATAAAAAAATTGACATTTAAAAATAATAATTATGTATCTCAAATAAAGAATCGTTAGTTAAAATAAAATAGGTATTTTGCTGATAGTGATCCATAAAAAAAAATAAAATTTTTGACATTTTAAAATAAGAATTTTGTGTCTCAAATAAAGACAATTATTAATTAAAATAAAATAGATATTTTGCTGATAGTGACTCGTGAAAAAAATAAAAAATTTTGACATTTGAATTTTTTTTTAATAATTATGAATATTTTTTTAATAATCCTAAAATAATTATGTTTTCGATTGAGTCAATTTTTATATTTTCCTCTTTATTCAACTAAAAGGATTAAATTTATTTATTCATTTATGCTTAGAAAAATAAAAAGGAAAAAGAGAAAATGGAGAGAGATAAAATTAAAAATGAAAGTGAAAAAGTGTATGAAAGAGAAATGGTGAGTGAAAGAGTGAGAAATGGAGAAAAAAAGTGAAAGTTGAAAAAGTATCAAATAAGAACTTGACACTTTGGAGTATTTGGTTGAAGTAAGGTGAATTAATTGGGAGATTATATTTTTACTATTTTAACCTTTTGCAAGTGTTAAAAAATTTAAAGTGAAGGGTATTATTGGTAGTTTGTAGGTATATTCTTTTAATAGATAGATAGTTGATAGTTGAATAGTTGATGATATTTTAGGAAGTGTAGTGATAGTTTATTTGAATGTGTGAGATATTGGATCAAACTCTAGTATGGTCGAAGTTTGTTCGCGAGTAATGTGTGTTGTAGTCGAAGTTTGTTCCAACATGCATTAGTCAATATTGCTAGGTTCTTAGCATGTTGAATTGGGTCTTGCTTGTAAGCCCAATTGGTTAAGTTAGCTTGTACCCTAAGTTAGTTTGTAATGGGTAATTGTTAAAAAGCTCGTTAGGTTAGTGTGTTATTTTTCTTATAAATAGCATGCTAGTCTCTCATCTTGTATAAGGAAAAATAGAAAGATAAAATCTTAATTCAAGAGAGAGAGGTTATTTGTTATTCTTCTATACTTGTAATATTGTTTGATAGATAAAGAAAAGAATAGTAGTTTATAACCAATCTTTGTTGTTTCTTCTTGTTCTTCTTGCTTGTTTTTTTTTTGTTAACCTTAACCCCTGTGTGTTTCTTGAATATAAAGAAATTGTTTATATTTTGTTTCAAGGTATTCTATTCACAATAAATTGGTGCAGTGAGCGTGGAGAAGATGCCTTCAACAAAGTATGAGATTGAAAAGTTCACTGAAATGAACGATTTCGGTCTGTGGCGCTTGAAGATTAAGGGCCTACTAGCTCAGCAGGGTTATTTGGAAGCGTTGAAGGGAGATGCAGCAATGGACGCTGCGTTAACGACAAAAGAAAAGATGACCATGATTGAGAAAGCCCACAATGCAATATTTTTGAGCCTTGGCGATAAGGTTCTTCGGCATGTATCAAAGGAGACTATAGCATCAGGGTTATGGGTGAAACTTGAAAGTTTGAACATGACCAAATCTCTGGTAAGTCGACTCTATCTGAAGCAAGCTTTGTATTCATCTAAGACGAGTGAAGATAAAATGTTGGCTGAGCAGTTGGATATGTTCATCAAGCTAATTCTTGATCTTGAAAATATTGATGTGAAGATCGATGATGAAGATCAAGCACTGTTGTTGTTGTTGTTATGTGTTTTTCCCAGAAGACATGCTCACTTTAAAGAAACTCTCTTGTATGGAAGGGAGTCCATAGGCTTTGAAGAAGTTCAACCAGCCTTGTATTATAAAGACTTGAATGAATGAAAGGAGCATGAACCTTCGACGGTGGGTGAAGGTTTGGACGTTAAGGGAAAATTCTTGCGAAAGGATGGTAAGTTCGACAAGTAGAAAGGTAAAAGTCAGCATAAGTCTTATAGTGGCAAAACATCTGGTATTCGATGTTATCACTATAAGAAGAAGGGTCACATAAGAAAGGTGTGCCCTGAACGTCTGAAAGATTATGGAGGTAAGGATAGTAGCGACGCATCCATTGTTCAAGATAATTTTGACTCATCTGATGTTCTTGTGGTTTCAAGTGGTGACTCAAGAAAAGAGTGGAATATCGATTCAGGTTGCACTTGGAACATGACTCCAAATAGAAAATTATTCAAGGAGCTATGTGATCAAGATGGTGGACCGGTGCTACTGGGAAACAACAAGTCTTGCAAAACTGCAAGTATTGGATCTGTGAGATTCAAGCTTCATGATGAGTCAATAAGGTTATTGAATGAAGTCAGGTATGTACCTGATTTGAAGAGAAATTCGATTTCTCTTGGTGAATTCGACAAAAAGGGATATGCTTTTCAAGGAGAGAAAAGTATCCTAAGAGTCATGAAGGAGCAGAAGGAAGTCTTGAGAGGCATGAAGAAGCAAGACTTGTATACCCTTGAGGCTGAGATTGTAAGTGGTTCAATAAATGTTGCATCCACGAAACTCGTGTTGAAGACAAAATTATGGCACATGAGATTGGGCTATGTCAGCAAAAGAGGCCTGGTCGAATTGGGGAAGCAGAACCTGCTAGGAGGTGACAAAGTTGAAAAGTTGGAGTTTTGTGAATCTTGTGTATTTGGTAAATCATGTAGGGAGAAGTTTAACAAAGGCAAGCAAAGAACACATGGATCTATGGATTAAATTCATGCTGATTTTTGGGGGCCTTCAAGGAATCCTTCACACTCAGGTGCAAGGTATTTTCTATCCATCATCGATGACTATTCCATAAAGCTATGGGTATTCATCCAGAAGACGAAGGATGAAGCTTTTGAGAATTTCAAAAGTTGGAAGGTTCTAGTCAAAACTCAAATTGACAGAAAAGTTAAGAGGTTGAGAACCGATAATAGCCTTGAGTCCTGCAACGAAGCGTTCGACATTTACTGTGTTGAGTCTGGGATTGCAAGGCATAAGACTGTAGCAGGTACTCCTCAACAAAATGGTTTAGATGAGAGATTCAATCGAGCAATCCTTGAAAGGTTTAGATACATGTTGGTTAGTGTTGGATTGAATAAGCTGTTTTTAGCGGAGGTTGTTTCGACAACAGCTTATCTGATAAATAGATGTCCCTCGACTTCCTTGGGAATGAAGACATCTGAAGAAGTTTGGTCGGGACATCCACCTAATCTCAACAAACTGAGAGTATTTGGTTGTGTGACTTATGCTCATATTTGGCAAGACAAGGTCGGACCTTGAGCTCTGAAATGCATGTTCATGGGATACCCTGGAGGAGTCAAAGCTTATAGGCTATGGTGCCTAGATCCAGGTCACAGGAGGTGTATCACCAGTCAAGGTGTAGTTTTCAATGGAGCAGAGATGACTTTCAAGAAAATTAATGCTGACGAAGAGCTGGAACAGGGAGAGATTCCTGTTGAGGTGGAGCATGTTGATGCTGAATTGCATATCCTAGATGAAGTCGAAGAAGACACAGAAGGTGTTGTCGAAGATGAGGAGGCTGATAATGACTACCTGCTAGCAAGAGACAGGTCAAGGAGAGTCATCAAGCCACTTCAGAGACTTGGGTAGCTTATGCCTTAATCTCTGCAAGTGAGGTTATAGACGAAGAACCTAGAGACTATAAGGAAGTTATGAGGAGTCGAAAGAAAACTGAATGGCTGAAGGCCATGGATGATGAGATGAAATCTCTTCATGATAATAACACCTCAGAACTGATCAAGAAACCTGCTGGATCCAGGTTAGTCTGTTGTAAATGGATTTTCAAAGTCAAGGAAGGGATCGAAGAAGTGGCGTCGAAGAGATACAAGGCAAGATTGGTCGCTAGAGGGTTCACTCAAAAAGAAGGCGTCGACTTAAATAATGTGTTCTCTCTTATTGTATAACACACATCCATTCGATTGTTGCTTGTCATAGTGGCACAGTTCAACCTTGAATTGGAACAAATGGATGTGAAGAATGCGTACTTGTATGGTGATCTAGATGAAACAATTCTTATAAGGCAACCTGAAGGGTATGTCGAAAAAGGGAAGGAAGGTTATGTGTGCAAACTGAATAGATTTTTATATGGACTGAAACAATCTCCTCGACAATGGAATAAGAGATTCGATAAGTTAATGGCACGCATAAGTTTCATTAGAAGTCAATTCGACCACCGTGCTTACTTCAAATTTTGACCTGGTAATTCATTTGTTATTCTATTGCTTTATGTAGATGATATTCTAATAGCAAGCAACAATGTCGAAGATGTAATGAGGGTGAAGGTTGAACTTAATAAGGAGTTCGACATTAAGGATCTGGGAGTTGCGTCCAGGATTCTTGGGACTGACATCCGAAGAGATAGAAAGCAGTCGAAATTATGCTTATCTCAAGAGGCATACCTATGGAAGATTCTCGAAATGTTTGGTATGTCGAATTCAAAGCCTGTTGTGACTCTTACAAGCCCTTAATTCAAGCTGAGTATAGATCAGTGTCCCAATACTGATGTCAAAGAGCTTATATGAATAGCATTCCATAAGCTAATATAGTGGGTTCTTTGATGTATGTTATGGTCTGTACTAGATCTGACATAGCATATATAGTAAGTCTTGTAAGCAGGTACATGGCAAATCCTGGAAAGGATCACTAGAAAGCATTGGAGTGGATTCAAAGGTACATAAATGGGTCTCTGAATAGAGTCCTAATTTATGGTGGAACCTTGAATGAAGATAGTAAAGCAGCAATTGAAGGATATGCCGACTCTGATTATGCAGGTTGTATGGATTCCAGAAAATCTATTTTTGGATATGTGTTCACTATGTTTGGTATAACAATCAGTTGGAAAGCTACACTTCATAAGGTTATTGCCTTATCAACCACTGAAGCGAAATATATCACCCTAACCGAAGTTGTGAAGGAAGCATTGTGGCTTGAAGGTTTTGCTAAGGAGCTAAAACTTCAAGGCCGAGTTATCATTGTCAAATGTGATAGTCAAAGTGTAATACACCTGTCGAAGAATTTTACCTATTATGAGGGAATAAAGCACATTAATGTGAGGCTGAATTTCGTTAGAGAGGTAATCGAACACGGAGAAGTCCAATTGCTAAAGGTTTCGAAAGATCATAATGCTGCTGATTGATCACCAAGACGTTGCCCAGTTGCAAGTTTTTCCATTGTATGCAGTTGATAAAGCTACATGAAGAAATCTAGTTTCTTGATGTTATAGAGTTAGATCCAAGGTGGACATTTGTGAGATATTGGATCAAACTCTAATATGGTCAAAGTCTGTTCGCGAGTAATGCGTGTTGTAGTCAAAGTTTGTTCCAACATACATTAGTCAATATTGTTAGGTTGTTAGCATGTTGAATTGAGCCTTGCTTGTAAGCCCAATTGTTTAAGTTAGCTTGTATCCTAAGTTAACTTGTAATGGGTAACTATTAAAAAGTCAATTAGTTTAGTGTGCTATTTTTATTATAAATAGCACGTTATTCTCTCATCTTGTATAAGGAAAAATAGGAAGATAAAATCCTAATTCAAGAGAGAGAGGTTATTTGTTATTCTTGTAATCTTGTTTGATAGATAAAGAAAAAAGTAGCAGTTTATAACCAATATTTGTTGTTTCTTCTTGCTTATTTTCTTTGTTAACCCTAACCCTTGTGTGTTTCTTGAATATAAAGAAACCATTTATATTTTGTTTCAAGGCATTCTATTCCCAACAGAATGGATAGATGTTTGAATACACTCGTGTACTCAAATTATGATAATTACCAAATAAAAAATTATATTCCAATATATAGTTTTTTGGCCGATTATTTATGCAAAGGTTTGAGTAAATAGTATTCTTTTCTCCATAGTTTCTTGTAGGATTTAACAGCTTCTCAATTGAGAAGGGTGTAGTGTATTTTAATCATTTTCCTATTTATTGGTATGACTCTAATAACGATCTATTTCCATGGTAAGACTGAACATTGAAGGGTTGTCATTGGAGGACGAAGGAGAAGATGAGGTTTTTTGCTTTGATATCAAGGAAAATGGAGAAGAGGCTGGTGTCATACCCCAAAATTTTCTTACTTGTGTATAATTTCCATATGTACTTCCATCCGCTAACCACATTCCAAAAATCCAAAATATGTTGTCTCTGCTTCCATTATGCTTATTTTATATCTCAAGTCAAGCGTGTAGGTAATATTGATGAAGATTCAATAGTTTTGACCTAATTGTAGTCAGGCATGTTGGTTAAGATCAAGGCCTAGGATCAAGAGGTTCTTTGAATCAAGATTCCTATCTGCTTTGAGGTATCTTTATTCAAGTTTGGAGCAAGGGTTAATTTCTCATCATCATGGATACCTTTTTATCAAATATCATCAAGTATCAAAGCCATTTGTATCAAGATTCCTCAAGAGGTGTCAAGTGCTAGGGTTTTGTGCCAAGTCAGGCATGTAGTGGATGAATCAAGTCCTTAAACTATATTGAAGCAGGTGTTTTATGGCTGAAAATTATCAAGGAACAAATCATTTTCCAAATAGGGTTTTGTGCATATTCAAGTCTTGATTATATGGTTCTTATGCTTGTTACTAATCCAAGGAGAAGTCAAGTTCAAAGAGATTCCATAGTGAGGATTGTGGTTCATCATGATTCAAATGGATAAGTTCATAATTGTTTCATTTGTGGATCTTTATGTTATCCAAGAACTGACTCAATACCTAAGTTCACTTATCTCAAGATGTTTTTTTTAAATGAAGAACTCAAGAGGATGAAATTGATTTTAAGTGTGATTTTTTTTAGATTCAATGCAAGCGTGGTATCAACATAGAAGTTCAAGTTTCATTTGTCATGGTTCATCTTGATTTAAGTAAGAGGGAGATGATTTCAAGTGGTTGTTCAAACAAAAATGGAAGGTGTAATTAATACATGAAGACCCATTTGAAACAAAAGAAAGAAAGGAAAAACAAGTTCATGAGCCATAATAGCAAGTTTCAAGTCCATTCATTATACAAAAACATTCAACACAAAGGAATAAATGCTTGTTCATGAAAAATAAATGAGACCCATGACATTTCCTATTTTCACCATAGTGTCCATATTACAACAAAAGATGTCAAGTCCATGAGATGTACACAAATAAATTTGAAGCCCATTATACACACAAAAAACAAACAAAAGAAGAATAGGACATGAACAAAGCTCATCATATATACACCACAAGTTTAACCACAAGCAAAAATAAATAAAAGGCTCATGACTACACGGCCCATCAACAAACTCAGCCTCACACAAGTAGCTTCCTTGAACAAACATCAAACCAAAAAATCAATGCAAAACCAAAACTATTTTTACAGTATACGCATCATTACCTAAAATAACTCCTAGTTGCTGCATTTTATACAAACCATACCCCACCAATGTTAAACACTACTCATGCCTTGTTTCAACACAAAATGCATTACACACACCTTTCTGCAGCAACAAAACTCACAATACCAAAACAAGCAACAAACATGCGCAATGTATGCATAAATGGCCACCATTCCCGACCAAATATACCATGCATATCACAGCAAGCCGCAACCTCCATGATGTACGCCCTTCGCACAACCAAACACAAAACCCACACTACAGGCCACAGACCTCACCAAGCTTTCCATTTTCCACTAACCCTCAGTACACGACAAATTAAAACCCGTACCTGCTATATAACAACACACCAAGACCTTTACAAAGGGACAAAACTTTCATCTTGTGCAAAACCATTCTTCAGTTGAAACCTGCAAAAAACGAAATTCACAATCCATTAAAAGGACTTGTATGAAAATTTCCTCTCACTTCCCATAATACCCTCTATAACACCCCAAATTTTTGGAATATTTATTTAATATATTTAAATATGAATATTCGTATTTTTGGTGATTTTCGGTGGTTGGTGTGAATATTGGGAATTATGGATTTTTGAGCTATTTATTTAAATAATAGTGTATAATATGAATATATTTGGTATTATTATTAATTTAAATAAATATAATTTAATTTAAGGGCAAAGTGGATATTTGAGGAGGAGATAGTGAGGGTGAAATTGGAAATCTCATTTTAAAGGCCCAAAGTTAGGTTTAACAAAAAGGAATTTTGAGGGAATTAAGACTCATTCTTGTTAGACTGTGAAAAAGAAAGAAATAGAGGCCAGAGCTCTAAGGAAGAGGATTGAGGCAAAGCTTCGCAAGGTTTCCAAGAATCAAGAAGAAAGGCTTAGAGTCGGCAATTAAGGTATGGGGAGTATTGCCTTCATTGTTTTCAATATATTGTAGCATCGCTGCGAAAAAGGGGTCGACAAAGACAGAACAGTCGCCACCGTTTGCTGTTTATCCCGGAGTGAGGGAAAGGAAACGAGCGAAGAAAACCTATAAAAAAGGGAAAAGACAAGGTCATCGCAACTAAATCTTGGGTTCGGGAGTCAGTTACGCAAGGGGAAGGTATGAGCACCCCTCACATCCGTTGTACTCAACGGGATCCATGCTTGTTGTCTATCTAAAAGGGTGTTAATCTATCAAAAGGATGGCTCATAAGGACAAAAGAAAAGAAAAGAGAACTCAATAGGATATCGCCACCCTATGCCTACGTATTCCCTCGTGCAATGGGAAAGTCAGAGTCAACGTAGTTCAGAAAACTACGGGTGAAGGTGGGGAAGGTTGCTCGCCAAGACATCGCCGTCTTGTGCCTACGTATCCTCGCCTGGTATGAGAAATCAGAGAAAATGTAGTTCGAGTTAACACGACCACTGGTTGGCTAAGTGTTTTAACTAAGTAGGGTTAAACCTTCTTTCTAGCAGTTAGGGACGATGCCTGTTTGCGGTAGAACCAAGACTTAACACACTCTTTTTGAAAATGATTTTCAAACAACCCCGAAGGATAAAACGGTTTGATGTTTTGTTCTGTGCTTTTTAACAAGAAGTGAATTGAGTTAAGTTTTTAACTCATGTTGCAATAAAGACTATGACTTGAGAGCGAATGCGTCGCATATCGCCCAAAGGGCATAAGCTAAACACTCTAGGCAGTATGAGAGGAGGCCCCCCAACTATCATTCCTCAAGTACTTAAGCCTCGTAGCGTACAATATTTATTATCCTTTATTAAGTGTCTCAAGAGGTTATGATATGAGAAGAGAAGAAACAAACTCTAAGGGGAATTGATCAACCCTAATGTTATCATGCAATGTGCTCCTAAAGTTGAGATTGAAAGGGGATAAGTTATCCTAGTGTTATCGTGTAAAAGATTGAACACCTAATGTCTCTCCTACTCCCATCTTAAACAGAGGGACTAGGAATCCTAAGGGATCATGGCAAAAGACCAAGTAAACAACACATAATTCAATCAAATAAAGAAAGAGAAGAAGTTGACTTAAACAAGTCAAAGTAATGCAAACATAGGATGCAAAGATGCAAATATGGAATGCAAAGATGCAAATATGGGATGCAAAGAGGACTCAATAACATGAGACTCAAACACACACAAGTGACTTAAACAAGTCAACCAAAAGAGGTGAGATGAAGTGGGAGAAGTGGAACTCCTACAACCATCAAACATCAATCACCTAGACAAATGCTTAACACAAAGCAAAGACAAAGAACCATGATCAAAGAAATGATGGGAGAAAGAAGCTTGGGAAGAAACCACATGTGAATTACCTCAACCAAACATCTCACATTGGTCATGCAAAGAAACAAACAAACAAGTGCAAGAAATGATACATTATTCAAGACAAACTCAAAGCATAAGTTATGAACACTAAATCATCTTGAATAATGATCAAAACACATGGGGCAGAGGTGTATTGATGCGTCCGCAAGTGCACAAAAATATCAAAGTAATATAAAAGATTTGTCAAACCCACAGAGACCAATGTCAATCTATTGTTATCTATTGTCACGGCGTAAAGCTAAGGCTAATGGAAATTGGAAGGTTAAATGCGAATGAAAGTAAATGCCAAGGAAATAAATATTTTTAGTTTTAGAAATATATTGATAAGGGATATCGGTATGCAATGCCTTAGTTATCGGGGATTCGACAGGTCACCGATGCTTTTTAGTATTTGCAAACATTTTTAAGGAGAAAGTACTCGTTTAAAGACCTTTGCCTCACGATGGTTGTTGACTCTAGTCATGACTCTAAGGCAGAATGTACACTCTCGCAGTCCCATTCGGGGTTAAAATCACTTTTTGAAAACAAATAATTTCTAATTTCTTTTAAAGCGCTTTCGTTGTATTTAAAATAAATGCCTAGTTTTTACTATCTGGTTTGAACCCCAGCTTTCGCGTGTCGGTTCGTGCCTTAATGAGTTCCCCACTTTCGTGGCGAAACTACTGTAAATAATTTCTCGCTTTCACGACAAAGGTTTATTTAGAAAGATTAGATTAAAAACTAACAGCCAGAAAAGTGTTTGTAAAAAGGTAAGGTGCACCAGATATTATCGAATCCCATCCTACTAATTCGATCACATACCGATAAAACTAATTTAGCTAGACATGATAATTAATGCAAACGGAAATAAACATAAACCGCAAAATAATAAAACATGCATTATGACAGAAAATAAAATAATAATTCAATTAATAAGAACCTGGAAAGTAGTACTGAGATTGAAGAGTAGTCCTCCACAATGCCGGCAGGATTCTACTTTGGCAAAATAAAATTGCAGAAAGAAATACAATGTTCTGAACTAAAGAGAAAAAGAAAAGGAAATAAAAGAAACAATAAAAATAGCTTCAATAGGAATTTTGGCAGCACTTCGATGCGTCGAAGCCCCCCCCAAATGCTGTGAATCTCAGGCCTATTTATAGGAGATATTTCCTTTCTCAACTTCCAGAGATCATGCTTGAGTTATGGGTAAAGTGGGAGTAACTTCCAGTAGTGGGCAGTTAGTGGAGAAAGTATAGGAGAAAAGGAGGAGAGAGTCAGAAGAAATTAAGTTCGTGCACGCTTCTGTTATACTGAACTTGGGGTCGTGACGATCGTTATAGTCTCATGACGGTCATGTTGATCGTGACGACCGTGATGGTCTTTTGACGAACGTGACGGTTGTGACGGTCGTGAGGGGGCTGTGACGATCGTCATGCGCACAAGTTATGTACTTTGCGTTTTTCTTCTCTATTTCTTTCTTTCTTCTTTCTTTTCCTTCCATTTCTTCTTATTTTCTTTCTTTGATCCAAATTCTCTTAAATCTGCAAAAAAAAGTAAATTAACTGCATAATGGAATGTAAATTAAGATAAATTAACAATAGTCACAAAGAAATGCATGTAAATCAAGCCAAATAAACGATATGATTTCGTGTTATCAAACACCCCCACACTTAAACCATTGCTTGTCCTCAAGCAATCAACCAACACGGCAAAAAGAAATAAGCATAGTTCGAAACAAAGACACGACGAGACTCTAATAATACGTGGCTGCTAGGCTAATGTTAGATCGACAGGTACTAAATATCAATATCAAGGATACCATAACGACACAATTTTAAAAACTCCCTACTTATGCAAACAAATCTGAATCATGCCATTATAACTCAACCTATATCTCATGCTCTCTTTTCACCCCATTTCATTATATTGCAATCACATTAAGCCCGTTATTCATACACATTCATGGCAAGTAAACCTGTTAGTGACTATGATCTCATTGTTATTTCATTTTTTCTGCAAGTATGCTTAAACATCAATTGAACTTAGAGAGTTTGTACCATTGGGCTAAGTGATCGGGTGAGGAGCACCTAACTTAGAAGGAACATGTCTTTTTATTCATAATTTTTTCTTCTTCTTATTTTAAACTATAGATCATACGCTTATTTGCATCAGTTTCTTACTTAGTGTGTTTAGGATGGTGCTGACTGCTTAAATAAACTACTTAGGGATTACTAAAAGAAACTGGAGCTTTAAGGTTTCGGCATAATGTGTACTCAAATTGATTTTGCATATTTAGGGGGTTAAGGGTGTCAGGACGATATCAATTTTATCAAAACTTTCCCATGTTTTTCTAACATAGCCTGAACAGCCTATATACTCTCAGAGTACCATGTCATGAATTGAAGCAAAAATTTGTTGGAGGTTAAAATTTTGAAATTTTTGAGATTATGGGGAAATTTGAATAACAAGCGAAAACCATGCATAAAGACTTGACAGACATGCAAAAACTTTGACATAACGTTAAAAATAGATAAAATTCCTAAAGTATAAAGTATAAATCAAACTAAAAAGCCATAAAATGAAAGCGATAGAGTTCCTCCCCCACACTTAAACCAAACATTGTCCTCAATGTTTAAGTAAAAGGTGGAAAAGGAAAGATAGAACCTGTATGAATGCTACTGCGTGCTAAATCCTCTTTGATCCTGCTCTTGATATAGACAAAGCGTAACAAGCGATACATTTCTTTATTTTCTGCAAATTTAAACAAACGAATTAAAATAAAGACCTTGTGGGTTGCCTCCCACACAATGCTTTGTTTAACGTCGATAGCTCGACGGCCAAGGAGTGAAAGTACTCATGGTGGTTCTTTCAAGAATGGTTCCTCGATCGAACTTTGAATAGTCTTCAGTTTCCATGGCCACTTCTCAAGCCATCTCTCATATCCCTCACCTTTTCTTTTCTTTCTTCTGTAGGGTGGTTCATTGTTTTGAACTCGTGGTGGTGGTTCAGGATCTATCCTGAGTATCAATTTTTCAAATTTGGGCTTAGTTATTTCATCTACCACCTCAAAAGTTAATGTTACCCTTCTGACAGTAATGATGACCCTAGTTTCATGGTCCTCACATTTTCTTTTGTTATGAAGGATCTTAGACAAAGGTGCATTGGTGTGGATATTTTCCAATACCTCCACATGTGTTTTGGATTAGGAGTCTACCTTAGCTTCCACACCCCTTTGTGGGAAAGAAATAGGTGGGGTATAGGGAGGAGGAGCAACAATAGGTGCTTCCTTCTCTACCTCTTCGAAAACCTCCCTTTCGGGTGGTGTTGGTGGATTTTTCTCAATAATTATGCTTTTCTCACCAAAACTCTCCTCAGACTCATGATCACTCTCCCTAGTATTCTCTAATTTTTCTTCATTAATGGTTGTTACAACATTCACATGTCCTTCTGGGAATGGTCCTAGAGGTGTTAGTGTAAGCAGGGAGGTTTGAATCTCCAAAGTCTCGCTGTGAGCTGAGAGGAATCGACCATATTGCTCATCTGCTTGAGATTTTCATTAATTTGGAGATGTTGTTTTCTAAAATCTTCATTTTGTAGAGTTTATGTCTCCACAAAGCGTTCCATCATAGATTCTATCCTGGAGTGAGTAAGCGTCGCATCAAATTCTTCTAGTAATACTTCGAGGTTGAATGTATCAAAATCTTGCGGTTCCTCACAATATTGAGAGTCTTCATTGTAGAGGGAATTTGGGTGAGAATGCATCGAATTGAAATCTTCTAATAATATTTCAAGGTCAGATTTAAGCAGATCTTGTGGTTCCTCAAAATATTGGGGGTGGTAGTTATAATATTGGGGATGGTAGTTATAATGGAAATATGGGTTATACATAGTGATTTAGATAAGAGTGCCTTAGTCTATACTATGCAACAACGGAATCACAATATTGACTGTTGGTCCCCGGCAACGGCGCCAAAAACTTGATGCGTCCGCAAGTGCACGGAAATATCGAAGTAATATAAAATATTTGTCGAACCCACAGAGACCAATGTCAATCTATTGTTATCTATTGTCGCGGCGTAAAGCTAAGGCTAATGGAAATTGGAAGGTTAAATGCAAATGAAAGTAAATGCCAAGGAAATAAATATTTTTAGTTTTAGAAATATATTGATAAGGGATATCGGTATGCAATGCCTTAGTTATCAGGGATTCGACAGGTCATCGGTGCTTTTTAGTCTTTGCAAATATTTTTCAGGAGAAAGTACTCGTTTAAAGACCTTTGCCTCACGATGGTTGTTGACTCTAGTCATAACTCTAAGGCGGAATGTACGCTATCGCAGTCCCATTCGGGGTTAAAATCACTTTTTGAAAACAAATAAGTTCTGATTTCTTTTAAAGCGCTTTCGCTGTATTTAAAATAAATGCCTAGTTTTTACTATCTGGTTTGAACCTCATCTTTCGCGTGCCAGTTCGTGCCTTAATGAGTTCCCTACTTTCGTGGCGAAACTACTGTAAATAATTTCTCGCTTTCGCGAGGAAGGTTTATTTAGAAAGATTATATTAAAAACTAACAGCCAGAAAAGTGTTTGTAATAAGGTAAGGTGCACCAGATATTATCGAATCCCATCCTACTAATTTGATCACATACCGATAAAACTAATTTAGCTAGACATGATAATTAAACGAAAATAAACATAAACCGCAAAATAATAAAACATGCATTATGACAGAAAATAAAATAATAATTCAATTAATAAGAACCTGGAAAGTAGTACTGAGATTGAAGAGTAGTCCTCCATAATATCGGCAGGATTCTACTTTGGCGAAATAAAATTGCAGAAAGAAATACAATGTTCTGAACTAAAGGGAAAAAGAAAAGGAAATAAAAGAAACAATAAAAATAGCTTCAATAGGAATTTTGGCAGCACTTCGATACGTCGAAGCCCCCTCAAATGTTGTGAATCTCAGGCCTATTTATAGGAGATATTTCCTTTTTCAACTTTCAGAGATCATGCATGAGTTATGCGGAAAGTGGGAGTAACTTCCAGTAGTGGGGAGTTAGTGGAGAAAGTGTATGAGAAAAGGAGGAGAGAGTCAAAAGAAATTAAGTTCGTGCACGCTTCTGTTATACTGAACTTGGGGTCGTGACGATCGTTATGGTCTCATGACGGTCGTGTTGATCGTGACGACTGTGATGGTCTTGTGACGAACGTGGCGGTTGTGACGGTCGTGAGGGGGCTGTGACGACCGTCTGTTGCACCCCAAAATTTGCCCTCACAATACAAGACTTTGTGTTCCAAGAAGGTTCACAAGGTTCACAAAATTCATAATTGGTCAGAAGAGTTGACAATTCCCTCAGACAATGCACCTCCTAAGCAGTGCATCCAAAACTAGGGTTTTGACTTTAATCAGGCTAAATGGACTTCCAAGACTTCAAGTGAGCTTCATAACATCTTATATGTGTATAAGAACCCCCATGTCAAGTTTCAAGACTTTTCTCAAAAGTTTGCTCAGTCAGATGATCAGATAAGTCAAAAGCAGTCAATGCAGTTAAAAGGTCAAACTGAGGTCAACTGTGGTCAAACCAAAGTCAAACTTCATGATTTTTTTTGCCAACATCAAAGAGAGGTTGGGTGAGAAATATTATCATAATAACTGTAATACCCCAAATTTTGCCCTAAGATTTGTCGTCGCATTTCATTGCATTTAATCAATTACTAACAAATTTGTGTAGTCGTTTGACTTTTTGCAGGTAAATATCATATGGCATGCACTTTTTTTTCTAAAAAGTAAAAATGGCACAATTGGCAGGAGGACATGTGTAAGGAGTTATGAGTGTGAGAGGTTGAGAGTTCGAATCTCACCTTTGGCACTTTTTGTTGTTTTTATTATTTTTACTCTAAATTTTTCTATCTTTCATTAAAAAAAATAACAAAAATAGTTTTTTATTATTATTTAATTATTATTTTCGTATTTTAATTAAATCATTTTTTAAAATATTATTTTTTTCACTTTTTTCTAAATTATTCATAAAAATATCCAAAAAATCATAAAATAAAAAAATATTGAAAAAAATTTTGTTCTTTTTATAATATTTTTTATTTTAGGAATCAATAGGATTATTAGTTTTTATTTTAAGTTTATTTTAATTATTTTAAATTATTTAAATTTTATTTTTTCTTAACTAATTATTTAGTTTGGGCTTTAAAATGGGCTTTAGGGACATTATTGACAATTTGGTGTTAACCCTAATTTGTTCCCTATATATACATGTGTTGCCTTGTTGGAAAAGAGGAGAGAATGAAAAAAACCTAAGAGGAGTGAGTGCCGTTTGCCGTTATTTAGTTTTCTTCTTCATCCATTACTATTGTTTCTTTTTCTTCATCGTTTACCGTTATTTCTTTTCCTTCATCTATTACTGTTGTTTCTTTTTCTTCATCTTTTACCGTTATTTCTTTTTCTTCATCTATTACCGTTATTTCTTTTTCTTTATCTATTACTGTTACGTTTATATATATATAATTTTTAAATTGTTAGAGTTTATATATATAAGATTTTTGATCGAATTATGTCGATACGATGTTTGCACATTTGTGTGCATGACGCGTGACATTTGTGTTAGTTCGATCTGGTTGCGATGATCGCATTTTTGTGTGAGCAATAATACTATTTTTTGCTTAATTTCTTTTTCTTTGCGATAAATTTTGTTTCGTCCGATTTAGATCTGGTTGCGATGAGCGCATTTCTGCGTTAGCAACATTGTTGGGTTATTTGGCACATTTAAAATTCATTATTGCTTTATTATTATTATTATTATTATTATTATTATTATTATTATTATTATTATTATTATTATTATTATTATTATCATTATTTATTATTATTATCATTATTATCATTATTATTACCATTATTATTATTATTGTTATCATTAATTTATTAAAATTTGTTATAATATAAAAATCTGTTTTTTAAAATAAATGACATTAACATCTTTTTTCCAAATTAATATGAAAACCTAATTTTAATTTTCTATATGATTCTATGTATATATTTATTATAATTCTTGTAAATTTTTGTAAATAAAATTAAACCTTATAAACACTTAATGTAAAATTTTGGTGAATGTGATTATTGATTAGTTAAAATTTGTTTTCATCATAATGTGTAAATATTTTTCTTAATAATTGTTAATATATAATTAGAGATAATTAAATTTTTGTAAATGATTAAGAAATTTATAATTATGTTATATTTAGAACTTTATATTATAGTAATTATTTAATCATTTATGTTTCTAAATAAAAATCAAATCTTATGATATTTAGAACTTTATATTATAGTAATTATTTAATCATTTATGTTTCTAAATAAAAATCAAATCTTATGATATTTAGAACTTTATATTATAGTAATTATTTAATCATTTATGTTTCTAAATAAAAATCAAATCTTATGTTTAATCACGTTATTAATTAATTATTATTGCTAATCATATTTTGTTGCTTATTATTATTTTGAAATTTCTATCTTATTATTTTTTCTAACTTTGTCTATTTTTCTCATTATTATTGTTTCAACTAATTATTTTCACTAACTTTATATTTATACTAACCTTATTTAATTTTTCTTATTATTTACTAACCCTAATATTTTATTTGCTTATTTGTTATTTTTTTTTATTTATTATAATTTTGTAATTGCCTCTTGGATGTAAATTGTAATTACTTAATTATTATTATCATTATGGTTAGTAATTAGGGAGTGCTAATATGTATGATATTTAAAAAAATAAATTAGATCATTTTAATATAAGATAATTAAATTAAACATTTCACACACGTAAGTCGATTTTAATCGCCGTCTCACTTCTTAAGGATATCCCTCAAGTTGCCTATGAATATTGGTTAAGTGGGGTGTATAAAGCAAGTCCCTCAAAAAGAAAATCATCAAAGTCCCTTATGGTTGCCTTTACGAATCGAGTCCCTTTCGAAAAATGATGATAGTCCCTCTAGTTTGCTTATTACACCCCACAATGGCCTTCAAAAATCCAATTGTCCCTCACATGTCCCTTAACATCCAAAGTAAGGACTACCTACTCCATTATAGTAGGGATAGTCTTACTAAGGAAAGGATAAAGAATAAGAAAGACCTTAAAACATTAGGGTAGGCTACTCCTAGATACTTGCTCACTTCAAAACTTTTTCACACTTAAACAAATTTTCAACAAGTTTTCAAACAAGTTCTTAACACATACTTACATGGATTATTTATTAACTATTCTGAAAATTTTCTATTCACACACTACACTTTCAAAACAATTCAAAAGTGAGCTTAAGTACCTAAGAGCCCATGGATAACCATGGATGAAAAGGGTGCTAACACCTTCCCTTTTCATAACCTACCCCCCGGACCCAAAATATTCTCTAAGGTCTTTCCTGTTCTTTTATAACCTTTCCTTATGGATAAAATAAAAGTCGGTGGCGACTCTTGCTATCCGCAACATTGTTTAAAGTCAGTTCACCGGGTTATAGAACTGGCGACTCTGCTGGGGATTTATTTAAGAGGGGTACCCTTAGGAATTAAGATCACTTTAAATTGTTTGCCTTGTTTGCTTTATTATTATATTGTTGGGGTGATCTTATGTGTGAAAGGTCCTAACCCGGATCTAGTGTACCTTAGGTAAATGGCAATAGACCAAGGAAACTGTACGACGTATATCAATACGGTTGATCTGGTGGCCATAGTTAGTGCGACTTCTTGGTTGGTGCTTATATTCCTTAAGTCAAGTTGAGGATAATATTGAGGCTGCCATATGTTGTCAATGCACTAACTGACTTTTAGAACCCTAGTTAACTCATCTTGGCCTTTAGAAAGTAGTGAGGTAACCGGCTTTGGTGCAGACTGAAGTTGGTTGACACTCGATACTACGCTCATTGAGATCTTAAACTTGGAGGGTTTTGGTTGGCAAGTAAGTTGCCTTCTGAACAACCACCCTTGTGAAGGATCAATGATATTGAGATCCCTCAAAACCTGGTTACTTTTGTAGGACAGGATGAACCATCTAACTTCAGGGGAGGGTACTTACCTTTAAACCTCATGCAAGCCTTTAAACCTAGGGCAATTGTGTGACTTGTTTGTGTGTGCCACATGTTTGTGATTGAACATAACATCATGACATCATCATGCATCATAAGCATATCATTTTCCCTAACCATTTCAAGGACCAAAGGATTTATCTTTGTTCTTTATTGCAGGTCATGGCTTCTGCTCGTAGAAACACCATCAGGATCAACTTTGTAGGGATACCTGCTAAGCTCAAGGAGTTGGTTTCCCTAGTGCCTGATCATTCCCAGTTCAACAAGAGGCATGGTCACTTATTGGATCTAGTTACTTCAGGGTTCAGTGAAGACATGATGAGTGTGCTGTTTCAGTTCTTTGACCCTGAGCACCATTGCTTTACATTTCCTGATTATCAGCTGGTTCCAACCATGGAGGAGTTCTCTAAACTTCTGGGTATACCTGTTCTTGATCAGAAGCCATTCACAGGCTTAGAGAAGGAGCTTAAACCAGAAGTTGTTGCTGCAGCTCTACATCTGAAGAAGTCTGACATTGTTCTAGAGACGAGAAGTGGAGTTAAAGGTATTCTTGCCAAGGTATTAGTGGATAAAGCTCAAATGTTCTTGAAAGCTATGAGCTACGATGCTTTTGAGGAGATCTTAGCCTTATTGATTTATGGCTTAGTGTTGTTCCCCAATCCTGATCAGTTCATAGACGTTCATGCCATCAACATATTCCTGAGTCACAATCCAGTGCCTACCTTACTTGGAGACATCCTACATTCTCTTCACACCCGTACTACAAGAGCAAGAGGAACTTTGATGTGCTGCATACCTTTACTTTCTAGGTGGTTTATTTCTCACCTTCCTCGCTCAGTAATGAAGAATGAGCAAGGGTTCAGATGGTCCAAGAGGATCATGTCACTTTCTCACTCAGACATCCATTGGTGCTCCAGATCTACGGAGAATGTCACCATCATTGACCGTTGTGGGGAGTTTCCTAACGTGCCGCTTCTAGGCATAAGAGGAGGCATCACCTACAACCCATCTCTAGCTTTACGACAGTTTGGTTACGCCCGGAGCGATGGTCCACATGACATGTTGATTCAGGGCATTGTGTTTGACTACGACAACGATCTTCAGGGTTACCGTCAGAGATTCATACGAGCTTGGGAAAAGGTAAACAGGATTGACAGCAAGACACTGGAGCCTAAGTACACCATTCCTATGGAGGCTTATCTCAGATGGGTACGATTTCGTGCTCAGACACTCATGATGCCATATCCTGCCATCCTACCAGTTACCATGGAACCTGTTGCTGAAGGAGACACAGCTTATACCATCCTTCACCCAGACATGCCTACTGATATGGAAGACTTGCAGAGATCATGGATCCAACTGAAAGAGCAAAGGGATACTTTCGAGGCTCATTACAAAGCAAGCCAAGCAAGGATCCTAGAGCTAACAAAGCTACTTCATAAAGCAAGCATGTCTATGGGTGCCAAAGAAAGCTTTAAGGAGTATGCTCAGAAGTGGAGAGACTTAGCTGGAGGAGTTCAACCCCCTTTGACTGATAGGGAATTGGTTGATATGTTCATGTGTACGCTGAATGGTCCGTTTTACAGTCATCTCATTGGAAGCTCATCATCTGGCTTCACTGAGTTGATCATGACAGGAGAGCGAGTAGAGAATGGCATCAAGAGTGGTAAGATCCAAATGGGCACTTCTTCATCAGGTGCCGCAAAGAAGCCTCCCACTGGGAAGAAAGAATCTAATGCTGTGTATGGTCAGCCTGATCGTAACAGAAGGCATCAGTCTGTTAGTGCAGTTCATATTTCAAATCCAACTCCTGCAACAACAGAGCAGCCTCAAGGCAACCAACAGAGGGCTAGAAGACAGTTCACGAAGATCAACATGTCAATGGCTCAGGCATTGCAACACTTGTTGAAAGCTGAACTTATTACCCTGAGGGAGGCCCCTCGGAATCCCAATGTTACCTCTCCCAAGTACAATCCCAATGCACGATGTGCATATCATTCAAACTGTCCAGGACATGATACTAATAACTGCTGGGTCTTGAAGAATAAAATTCAGGATATGATTGATGCTGGAGAAATTGAGTTTGATCCACCAGGTACTCCAAATGTGATTACAGCTCCAATGCCAAATCACGAGAAGACTGTCAACGCCATTGATAAAGATATTGATGAAGATCTGCATGTCTATTCAGTTATGGAGTTGAGCACACCATTGTCTGTTATCAAAAAGAGGTTAGTACAAGCTGGGATCTTTCCAGGTTGTCATGAAGATTGTCTATATTGTACCTATAAGCCGGATAGTTGCTTCATTTTGAGAGATGGGATTCAACGTCTCATGGATAAATATACTATAGTGTTTGAAAGAAGACCAGCATCTGTAGAAAGTATGGTGGATCATCTGACTCAGGGTAAAAAGATTGAAGAGGTTGACATGGTTGACAAAGTACCACTAAGAATCACTTCAAAGGGTCCCATTAAAATCACTCATCAGGGCCCAATCAAGATTACTGCTGAAGGTCCTGTGAAAGTTGTCACTGAAGCCAGAGTAGCTCCTCTGATCATTACCACTCCTGGTCCTATTCCTTATACATCTGACAAAGCTGTGCCTTGGCACTATGGGTCTGATGTTTACATCTATGGTGTCAAACAGGAGCCTTTACCTGATATGCCTGTTGACATTGATAATATTGCCGGATCTAGCAAGATCACTCGTAGTGGAAGAGTCTTCTCTCCTCCAGTTGCTTCTAAGAGTGCGGTTACTCCTGCTGTTACTTCCACCACTGATGCTCGGGGCAAGGGTCCTGTGATTGAGCCTGTATCTACTGATGTGCCAGCTGCTGATGACCTCTCTAAGCAGATGGAAGAAGTATTGAAAATCATTCGCAAGAGTGATTATGATATTGTTGATCAGCTGGGGCATACTCCCTCAAAGATTTCTATGCTCTCCCTGTTATTATGTTCTGAGGCTCATGCCAAGTCATTGATCAAGTTTCTAAAGATGGCTCATGTACCCAGTGCAAGTTCTGTGGACCAGTTTGAGAATTGTGTTGCTCACCTGACCTATGACAACGGGTTAGGATTTTCTGATGCTGACTTGACCCCTGCCAAGAGGGATCATAACAGGGCCTTGCATATTTCAATTGAATGCAGGGGCACTACCCTGTCTCATGTGCTGATAGACAATGGTTCCTCTCTGAATGTGTTGCCTAAGGAAGTCCTGAACAAGCTGAGTCCTGAAGATACGGTATTGAATCCCAGTAATATTGTGGTAAAGGCTTTTGATGGTTCTAGAAGAGTAGTGCATGGGGAAATTGATCTTCCAATCAAGGTTGGTTCTCAGGTGTTCACTGCTACATTCTATGTGATGGATATTCGTCCTTCGTACTCATGTCTGCTTGGTCGTCCCTGGATCCAGGGGGCAGGTGCGGTGACCTCCACATTACATCAAAAGTTGAGATATCCGGTGAATGGAAAAGTTGTTACTGTCTTTGGAGAGGAAGAATACTTTGTCAGCCATGTAAACACTTTCAAGTATCTGGAAGTAGAAGGTGAATACATTGAAACTCCATGTCAGTCATTTGAAGTGGTTCCCTGGGCTGTTAAGGATTGTGTGACTCCTCCTGCTGTGAAGAAGGTTCCTGTGGTCATCAGAAACCCTCCAACAATGGCAATGGCCTCCCTCAATGATGCAAAAGCTATGGTGGAAGAAGAGTCCCAGAAGGCTGTCCGTCGTGCCCGTGCTGTTCGTATCACCAATCAAGGGGTTATCAATGCCGTGGGAGATCAAGATGAAGACTACAACTTGGAGGCATGGATTCTTCCTACTGTGGGTGCTGGACTCAATAATTGGACAGCTGAAGATGTTATCCCTATCTCCTTTAGTCAGGAGTAAATACTATTACTGTGTTATGTTTTTAAATTTATAATTTCTGGAACAATTAAAACTTTCAAGCCATGTGCCTTACCCGGGGCACAATGGTGTGCTTGTTACGGGTTGTCATCTCATTTGCATACTTCATTCGATAAAATCAGTGGACGTTTCGTTTTCGTAAATATTGTGTTCCTTGTCTTTCTTTTTCTTTTATTTTTGCTTTATCAGCTATGTGTTCTTACACACACCCACGTCACTAAAATGCCGATCCTCATCCACTCTGGATCCAATTGATAACAGTTCTACTATTGCCAATTACAATTTCGAGAATCCGATCTATCAAACTGAAGACGGAAACGAGGACGATTGTGAAATATCTGTAGGGCTTGCTAGGTTGTTACAACAAGAAGAGAAAGCTATACAGCCACATGAAGAGCCAGTCGAAGTTGTGAATCTGGGAACTGAAGAAAACAGAAAAGAGGTCCAGATAGGGGCTGATTTAGACAACACTGCTCAGCATAAGAATGCAGGGGCAACATATCAGCGTGCTATGGTGGCTTTGTTTCATGATATGATTCATCATGAGATAGAGGTATATGTGGATGATATGATAGCCAGGTCTCAGAATGATGAACAACATCTTGATCATCTGCACAAGTTGTTTGAGAGGTTGAAGAAATACAGGTTGAGATTAAATCCAAACAAGTGTACTTTTGGAGTTAGATCTGGAAAGCTCCTGGGTTTCATTGTCAGTGGAAAAGGTATTGAAGTGGATCCTGCAAAAGTGAAAGCTATACGAGAGATGCCAGCTCCCCGTACTGAGAAGGAGGTTAGAGGTTTCTTGGGACTACATTGCAAGATTTATTTCCCAATTAACTACCATCTGTGAGCCAATCTTCAAGTTGTTGAAGAAAGATCAGGTGATGGAATGGAATGATGAGTGCCAGACTGCCTTTGATGAAATCAAGAGATATTTGCTAGAACCTCCAATTTTAATGCCACCAGTTGATGGAAGACCCTTGATTATGTATTTAACAGTATTAGACAACTCAATGGGGTGTGTATTGGGGCAACATGACGAGTCTGGTCGAAAAGAGCAGGCAATATACTACCTTAGCAAAAAGTTTACCGACTGTGAAACAAAATACTCACTGCTCGAGAAAACTTGCTGCGCTTTGGCACGGGCTGCTCGCCGACTAAGACAGTATATGTTGACCCATACTACCTTGTTGATTTCAAAGATGAATGGGGCAGTTGAAGCTGCTAATAAGAACATTAAGAAGATTGTACAGAAGATAACTGTTACTTACAAGGATTGGCACGAGATGTTACCATTTGCTCTGCATGGTTATCGTACTACAATACGTACTTCAACCGGGGCAACCCCATTCTCCTTGGTCTATGGTATGGAAGCAGTTCTGCCTATTTAAGTTCAGATCCCCTCCTTGAGAATTATGAAGGATGCAGGCTTGGATGAAGATGAGTGGATTCAGACTCGACTTGACCAGATAAATTTGATTGATGAGAAAAGGTTAGCAGCAGTTTGTCATGGCCAGATGTACCAGAAACGGATGATCAAAGCTTTTAACAAGAAGGTTAAGCCAAAGGTATATCAGGCTGGTGACTTGGTAATCAAGCGTATCATATTACCACAGGGTGATCCTAGGGGCAAGTGGACTCCAACATATGAGGGACCATTTGTAGTCAAGACAGTGTTCTCAGGAGGTGCCATGATATTGACTACAATGGATGGTGAAGACTTCCCACAACCTGTAAACGCAGACATAGTTAAAAAATACTACGCATAAAAAGAGACCCGCTAGGTTGACAGGCCTAGGCAAAAATAAGGGCATCCCGGCAAACCAAAAGGGTTTGGGCAAAAATTAGGGATATATATATAAAAAGATGTACACCCGGCAAGTCGAAAACCTGAAAAGGCGGCTTGGGCAAAAAAGGGTATCCCGGTGGATTGAAAACCTGAAAGGGCAATCCAGGCAAAAGTTAGGGATTAAAGCGTATGACTATGTCTCGTTTGGATCACTCATGAAACTGCAACCAGTTGTACTACTTACTCAAGCTCAAACAGATAAAGCTCAATCCAATCGTTTCCGTCTCAACAGCAAGAAGATGAGATACTTGAGGGGCAATAGTAGAATTGAAACTCAATAGGATTATTTCCCACATAGCTGATTCTTTTTGTAAAACTTCATGACAAAATTCTCTTACTAGGGTTTATGTCTCCTTGTACAAACTTACCCGTGTATGGGTCACTTTTGATATAAATAAATTCCATCTTTTGAATCCAGATTTACTTTTACCCTATTTACATAAGCGAAACGTCCATTGGTTGTGTTTGAATGTATGTATGCCTTTGAATATGATTGATGTTTACCAGAAATGCATGTATGCTTTTAATATGATTGATGTTTACCAGAAATGCATGAAAATGCAGTAATAGTATTTACTAAGGACGAACGAGGGAAGGATTTCAACGAAGCTTCGCCGGTTCATCTTTACAAGACAGTTACAAACCATCAGTAGGACTAATCCATTTTCACAAAGTCTAATCTCCCCTGGAATTTATATCCATCTCTTTTATCCTCATACGGATATACGGGAAATTACTTTCCAATAAGGGCACGATGAACGAAGACGGGATGTTATACTTATCCTACTATCAAACGAAAACGAAGGTTATCTATACCCTACTATCCCCAACAACGGGAGGTTATCTATACCTTGTTATCCCCAACAACGGGAGGTTATCTATACCTTGTTATCCCCAGCAGACGGAGGGTTATATATTCTTCAACAACGAATCGGGATTTATTTTCCTTGGCCAGCAGTTGTTATATAAGGATATCCAGACACTTCCAGCAGTGTCATATCATACATACATCATTTACATCATACCATAACATATATGTCTATAGTACATTACCTAAGTGCATCATGTCATACATGCATACATAAAGCATAAACTAATGTTGTTATACAGAATGCTACCTTGTTTTCAGGTTAATTATCCAACAAACAAGCTTATGATCTTTGGGACTGCTTTATTGTAACCTCAGGGTTACTTTATCCTCCTGATGAGCTTCTTATTACTTTGGGACTGCTTTATTGTAACCTCAGGGTTACTTTATCCTCCTGATGAGCTTCTTATTACTTTGGGACTGCTTTATTGTAACCTCAGGGTTACTTTATCCTCCTGATGAGCTTCTTATTACTTTGGGACTGCTTTATTGTAACCTCAGGGTTATTTTATCCTCCTGATAGCCTCTCATGACTTCAAGACTGCTTTAGAGCTACTGATTGCTCTATCCTCCTGAAATCATCCTATTACTTCAAGACTGCTTTAGAGCTATTCATTGCTCTATCCTCATGAGGTCATATTACTACTTCAAGACTGCTTTAGAGCTATTCATTGCTCTATCCTCCTGAAGCCATCTAATTATTTCAAGACTGCTTTAGAGTTATCCATTGCTCTATCCTCCTGAAATTACATTATTATTTCAAGACTGCTTTAGAGCTATCCATTGCTCTATCCTCCTGAAATCATTACTTCAAGACTGCTTTAGAGCTATTGATTGCTCTATCCTCCTGAAGACATATCACATTATTACTTCAAGACTGCTTTAGAGCTATTGATTGCTCTATCCTCCTGAAGACATATCACATTATTACTTCAAGACTGCTTTAGAGCTATTGATTGCTCTATCCTCCTGAAGACATATCACATTATTATTTCAAGACTGCTTTAGAGCTATTCATTGCTCTATCCTCCTGAAATCATTACTTCAAGACTGCTTTAGAGCTATTGATTGCTCTATCCTCCTGAGGTCCGATTTATCACTTCAAGACTGCTTTAGGGTTATCATTATTGATCGCTCTATCCTCATGAAGACATGCTGTTACATCAGTATTACTCCAGACTCCTGACAGCTCTCATTATACTACTGAAGAACTTTCCCCTAGTGGCATCTTTAAGCCCACTCAATCATGTTCAACCAACCATCAATATCACTCCATGCACTGGTGAGTGCAAATTTTTGGGCTTTTGTGTTCAATCCCCTTCAACCTTCCAGGTTACGACTGGCAAATATACCAATCTAACCCCTCAGGTTTCAGAAAATTGAACAGGGGCAGCTGTTGCACCCCAAAATTTGCCCTCACAATACAAGACTTTGTGTTCCAAGAAGGTTCACAAGGTTCACAAAATTCATAATTGGTCAGAAGAGTTGACAATTCCCTCAGACAATGCACCTCCTAAGCAGTGCATCCAAAACTAGGGTTTTGACTTTAATCAGGCTAAATGGACTTCCAAGACTTCGAGTGAGCTTCATAACATCTTATATGTGTATAAGAACCCCCATGTCAAGTTTCAAGACTTTTCTCAAAAGTTTGCTCAGTCAGATGATCAGATAAGTCAAAAGCAGTCAATGCAGTTAAAAGGTCAAACTGAGGTCAACTGTGGTCAAACCAAAGTCAAACTTCATGATTTTTTTTGCCAACATCAAAGAGAGGTTGGGTGAGAAATATTATCATAATAACTGTAATACCCCAAATTTTGCCCTAAGATTTGTCGTCGCATTTCATTGCATTTAATCAATTACTAACAAATTTGTGTAGTCGTTTGACTTTTTGCAGGTAAATATCATATGGCATGCACTTTTTTTTCTAAAAAGTAAAAATGGCACAATTGGCAGGAGGACATGTGTAAGGAGTTATGAGTGTGAGAGGTTGAGAGTTCGAATCTCACCTTTGGCACTTTTTGTTGTTTTTATTATTTTTACTCTAAATTTTTCTATCTTTCATTAAAAAAAATAACAAAAATAGTTTTTTATTATTATTTAATTATTATTTTCGTATTTTAATTAAATCATTTTTTAAAATATTATTTTTTTCACTTTTTTCTAAATTATTCATAAAAATATCCAAAAAATCATAAAATAAAAAAATATTGAAAAAAATTTTGTTCTTTTTATAATATTTTTTATTTTAGGAATCAATAGGATTATTATTTTTTATTTTAAGTTTATTTTAATTATTTTAAATTATTTAAATTTTATTTTTTCTTAACTAATTATTTAGTTTGGGCTTTAAAATGGGCTTTAGGGACATTATTGACAATTTGGTGTTAACCCTAATTTGTTCCCTATATATACATGTGTTGCCTTGTTGGAAAAGAGGAGAGAATGAAAAAAACCTAAGAGGAGTGAGTGCCGTTTGCCGTTATTTAGTTTTCTTCTTCATCCATTACTATTGTTTCTTTTTCTTCATCGTTTACCGTTATTTCTTTTCCTTCATCTATTACTGTTGTTTCTTTTTCTTCATCTTTTACCGTTATTTCTTTTTCTTCATCTATTACCGTTATTTCTTTTTCTTTATCTATTACTGTTACGTTTATATATATATAATTTTTAAATTGTTAGAGTTTATATATATAAGATTTTTGATCGAATTATGTCGATACGATGTTTGCACATTTGTGTGCATGACGCGTGACATTTGTGTTAGTTCGATCTGGTTGCGATGATCGCATTTTTGTGTGAGCAATAATACTATTTTTTGCTTAATTTCTTTTTCTTTGCGATAAATTTTGTTTCGTCCGATTTAGATCTGGTTGCGATGAGCGCATTTCTGCGTTAGCAACATTGTTGGGTTATTTGGCACATTTAAAATTCATTATTGCTTTATTATTATTATTATTATTATTATTATTATTATTATTATTATTATTATTATTATTATTATCATTATTTATTATTATTATCATTATTATCATTATTATTACCATTATTATTATTATTATTGTTATCATTAATTTATTAAAATTTGTTATAATATAAAAATCTGTTTTTTAAAATAAATGACATTAACATCTTTTTTCCAAATTAATATGAAAACCTAATTTTAATTTTCTATATGATTCTATGTATATATTTATTATAATTCTTGTAAATTTTTGTAAATAAAATTAAACCTTATAAACACTTAATGTAAAATTTTGGTGAATGTGATTATTGATTAGTTAAAATTTGTTTTCATCATAATATGTAAATATTTTTCTTAATAATTGTTAATATATAATTAGAGATAATTAAATTTTTGTAAATGATTAAGAAATTTATAATTATGTTATATTTAGAACTTTATATTATAGTAATTATTTAATCATTTATGTTTCTAAATAAAAATCAAATCTTATGATATTTAGAACTTTATATTATAGTAATTATTTAATCATTTATGTTTCTAAATAAAAATCAAATCTTATGATATTTAGAACTTTATATTATAGTAATTATTTAATCATTTATGTTTCTAAATAAAAATCAAATCTTATGTTTAATCACGTTATTAATTAATTATTATTGCTAATCATATTTTGTTGCTTATTATTATTTTGAAATTTCTATCTTATTATTTTTTCTAACTTTGTCTATTTTTCTCATTATTATTGTTTCAACTAATTATTTTCACTAACTTTATATTTATACTAACCTTATTTAATTTTTCTTATTATTTACTAACCCTAATATTTTATTTGCTTATTTGTTATTTTTTTTATTTATTATAATTTTGTAATTGCCTCTTGGATGTAAATTGTAATTACTTAATTATTATTATCATTATGGTTAGTAATTAGGGAGTGCTAATATGTATGATATTTAAAAAAATAAATTAGATCATTTTAATATAAGATAATTAAATTAAACATTTCACACACGTAAGTCGATTTTAATCGCCGTCTCACTTCTTAAGGATATCCCTCAAGTTGCCTATGAATATTGGTTAAGTGGGGTGTATAAAGCAAGTCCCTCAAAAAGAAAATCATCAAAGTCCCTTATGGTTGCCTTTACGAATCGAGTCCCTTTCGAAAAATGATGATAGTCCCTCTAGTTTGCTTATTACACCCCACAATGGCCTTCAAAAATCCAATTGTCCCTCACATGTCCCTTAACATCCAAAGTAAGGACTACCTACTCCATTATAGTAGGGATAGTCTTACTAAGGAAAGGATAAAGAATAAGAAAGACCTTAAAACATTAGGGTAGGCTACTCCTAGATACTTGCTCACTTCAAAACTTTTTCACACTTAAACAAATTTTCAACAAGTTTTCAAACAAGTTCTTAACACATCCTTACATGGATTATTTATTAACTATTCTGAAAATTTTCTATTCACACACTACACTTTCAAAACAATTCAAAAGTGAGCTTAAGTACCTAAGAGCCCATGGATAACCATGGATGAAAAGGGTGCTAACACCTTCCCTTTTCATAACCTACCCCCCGGACCCAAAATATTCTCTAAGGTCTTTCCTGTTCTTTTATAACCTTTCCTTATGGATAAAATAAAAGTCGGTGGCGACTCTTGCTATCCGCAACATTGTTTAAAGTCAGTTCACCGGGTTACACCGTCATGCGCACAAATTCTGTACTTTGCGTTTTTCTTCTCTATTTCTTTCTTTCTTCTTTCTTTACCTTCAATTTCTTCTTCTTTTCTTTCTTTGATCCAAATTCTTCACAATCTGCAAAACAAAGTAAATTAACCGCATAATGGAACGTAAATCAAGATAAATTAACAATAGTCACAAAGAAATGCATGTAAATCAAGCCAAATAAACGATATGATTTCGTGTTATCATGTATCAATAAGTATAAAGCTCAATTCAAGGTTATAAGCAAAGCACAATCAAAGCCCAAGTCATGGCAAGTTCAAGAATCAATGTCCTATCACAAATTCAACACTTAAATCCAAGTGGAAATGCATGACTCCCGAGTAACTTGCAAAACAAGTTACACAAATGTATGACCTAAAACCAATGTACCAGCACCTTAATCATGTTATAAACAAGCATTAAGACTTATAAGGTGCATATGGGATCCATAGAAGTCATCTCCTAAAAGAACTAGGTCAAATTAGTTTGTATGAACACTTCCTAAGGTGACATGACTTGCAAGCTTCACCAAATATAGGCAAAATGTTCAATAAATATCAAATAAAAAACACAACCAAGCTAGTTCAAATGACAAACAAGAGCAAAAGTCTCATGAACAAATTCCACTCAAAGAATCACCAAATAATTCCATCACTAATGGTGTTCCACCTTATCGAGCATAAGTCGAGGGACAACAAAAGTCAACTCAAAGTCAAATAGAAAAGGATCAATGACAACTCAAACTCACCCTCAAGGATGCCTCAATCCCCCACCTAATTAAGGAGAAGCCATATTCAAAGGGGATTAGGATTTGAAGTCCAAATCATCAAGTCTATGTGAGGTAAACACCATAAAAGTCATCCAATTGCAAAGTTAAAATAAAATGGCAAAATAAAATAAAAAATAAAACAAAAACTTTAGAAAATTAAATAACATCTTAAAGTGTAAGAAAATAATTTTTGGGAATTTTCTAATGATTGGAGCTATTTTTAAAATAATAAAATGAAAATAGGTAAGAAAATAAAATAAAATAAGAAACAAGGTGAAAGGGGGTGCAAGAGGTAAAACCCAAATTCAAAGGAAATAGGCAAATGCGTGCTAGGCCCTGAAAGCTGGGGGTGTGGATATCACTCTGAGCCCAAATCAACCCAGCTCAGTTCATAAAATGAAACGTAGCGTTTCATTAATCCGAGTTGGATTTCAACGCGTGCGTGGCGAAAGTCAAACGAATGAAAATGTGCCAAGCAACATGGTCAAAAGGTCCAAGCAAGACAAGTCAGCACTGACCAGAAAAAGACCAGACGCCGGAGCTAGGGTCCGATCGTCTTCTCCGTAGAAATGGTGGATTCTGGTACCAAACGAAAGCTGACATTACAAGGATTATGAATCCACCCTCCAAATCTTAAAAAGGTCCAAAATCAAAGAGAAACTAAGGCATGAAAGTTTGATAGTACATTCTAAAACTTCAACATACAAACACATAGATAGCTAAAACATTGCCTACCACAGGTAGGGCTTCTGATGCAACCCAGGATGATTCTATTTCATGTCTAAAATGAGAGAAATCAGTTGAAGAAACTTACTGAACGGAGCTGCTCTGTTGGCTCTTGAAATGCTTGCAACCTTCAATCCAAGCTTTCCAATCCTCTCCTTGAACTCTGATGAAGAAAAAGTGATCAAAAATTTGGAGAAAGAAACCCAGAAATGGCTAGTTCGAAGATGGAAAATTTTGGAGAATTTTTGAAGTATGGGAGCTCTCTCTCACGCAGCTGCTAGCTTCTCAGAAATTAGGGTAATTTTGTGGCTTTTATGTGATGGATATTGCATGACCATGCAGGCCCATGTTGGTAGAATCATGTGATTTAAAATTTTGATTTTCAAAGTTCCCTTTCATGCATACTCACGAGCTAGCAACAAGCACGCTATTTTGGGTCAGCAAACATCCAAGTGTGGTGTGTAGAAAACAATTGAATGGTTTTTGCTCATATATGATACCTTTTGCACCAAGTTTGAATTCATAACCTTTTTTAGGTGACTTTGTGAAAAAGTGGTACATGATGACTTTCCGTTGGTCCAAATGTGGTAAACTTCTTTTTGGTCATGTAATAGTATGGAACAAATCAAATATGAAGCAAAATATGACTTATAATGTAAGGTATTCAAGCCTTGACCAAAAACCAAGATTTCACCTTGAAAATGATCCACATGCCCATGTAATCCAACAATCTTCATAAATTTTAAGTTCAATGTGGAGTTAAAACCATTAGGCACAAGTTTCATGTTGGGTGAAATTGCATTTGAGGTCCATAAGTTCATGAAAATGGTCATTGAAAAAGATGACCTATAATGAACTTTCCAAAAATACCCATGCCTTGTGAGGTCCATAAATTGAGATGTACATATGATAAAAAGGACTTCTAGGACTTTTTGGAAAGCTAAGCTCACGAGGAACACTTTTTATGTTCACTTTTAGTTAAGGAGAAACTTGATTCTAGGTCAAAAATGCCTTGGAAGTGAGTTGACTTTAAGGTGACCAAAATTCTCTTCATCTGAGGACCCTAACTTATTGGCATCATAACTTGAGATGTAAAAACTTAATGGATGAGTTCTTATACTTAAAAGAAATCTTGGAACATGTCCAACAAGTCTCATTTTTTCATGAAGATGAGATTGAGCTTGCATCATAGGGTAAACTGTCCTTGAAGTTAGTTACTAAAGAAGGGGATTTTACACTAAAATCATCTGAAACCCTAATTTAGTAACTCTTTGAACTCTTGAATCCTCTTGATTTGATCTTATCATTACATCCTATATGCTTTAAGATGACTTCCCATGGCCTCAATTACTTAGAACCAAGTTGTGAACCTTTCCAAGTACGCAGTTGACTTTAGTTGACCAAATGAAACCCTAATACCATATCCTTTGACTTAGGGCTCTTGCACATGAATTGAATGACTACCCAAGCTCCACAATGACCCCTAAGGTATACAATAAGCTTTTAAAACATGTAGTAACCAAGAACAATACCTCATGAACTCTTAATAACCCTCTGCTGACCCTTAGGATAGGAGGTGATACAAATGCATAAACCTCTCCCCTCAAGGAGCTTTGAAACCCAACCCTGATGGAAATGAACTCTTGATGGCTTGCACAAATGCCCTTGCTTGAGCTTGAAACCAAAGAGACTCTCCTCTTGGCTGGCACACCAAAACTCTTAATCCCCTGCTAAGAACAATGCTATGCAAATGCAAATGCTAAAATGAAAATGAAATATAAGCCAAGCTAGAAAAGAAAGGTTGGTCAAATTTTGGGGTACAATAGCTGCCCTTATTCAAACGACTTGGACCTGAAGGGGTGAAAATCGAACGACTTTCAAACATTCAAGGTAAAAGGTGGTTGAATACAAAATAACCCAGAAATTTGCCAACCGCAAAAATAGAAAACTGTAGAATCGTCCACCGTAGTGAAAATAGAATCTCTGGAGAAACTATATATGATAATTGTAAGGACAATGAGATAACTCATTACCAATTAGAAAGCATCGATACGCAGTCGAAAAAACATTTGCTAACATGCAGGCAATGACACTAAGTCGGTAAGAACATTTGATTTCACTACCAGGCATCTGTTAAACAAACCAAGCATCGAACCCGAAGGCCGACTCAACACGAAGTTGAGAACATCTGCTAATCCAAGCAGACATCCGTTAATTAAAACGAGCATCGAACCTGAAGGCTGACTCAACACGAAGTTGAGAACATCTGCTAATCCAAGCAAGCATTCGTTAATTAAAACGAGCATCAAACCCGAAGGCCGGCTCAACACGAAGTTGAGAACATCTGCTAATCCAAGCAGGCATCGAACGCAAAGGCCGACTCAACACAAAGTTGAGAACATCTGCTAATCCAAGCAGGCATCCATTAATTAAAACGAGCATCGAACCCGAAGGCCGACTCAACACGAAGTTGAAAACAGAATCCGTCGATTAAAATTTGAAAGAAGAAATCCGCTGGGGAAGAAAAAAATTGAATAAGTAAACTCTATTGGGGAGAAATGATAAAATAAACACATCTGTCAATGATCTTGCTGGGGTCTGGATACCACATAGGCTCAAGAAAAACACCAATATTTGTCGAGGTCTGGATACCACATGGGCTCAAGAAATACACTAATATTTGCCGGAGTCTGGATACCACACAGGCTCAAGAGAATACACCGTTGTCTGCTGGAGATACAACAAGAAACAAGAGGTAACAACCTGGCTTATGTTTCAAATGCATATGTTTGAATATGGCGTAATGCTCTATATGAAATGGAAATGCTACGCATTTGGGAGGATGCTATGCACAATGCAAAGGAACCACTTCAGCAAAATAAATGCTGAAGAGACGAAGCCAACTCCGCTGGGGATCGAATCAACTCTGCCGAGGAAAGCAGCCCTGGATGGCCTACTAGAATACAATTCTTCTGGGGAACAAAAGACTTGGCTGGGGAAACGAATCTACTTTACTGGCGAAACAACCCTGGATGGCCTCCTAGAACAACAACAACTCTTCTAGGATTCGAAGCAAACTACTGAGGAACAAACTCCACTCTGCCAGGGAAATCAGCCCTGGATGGCCTCCTAGAATGACAAAAACTCTTATAGGATACAAAGCAAACCACTGAGGAATAGTTCCACTCTACCGGAGATTCCGCTCTACTGAAGATTGAATCCGCTACTTGCTAGGGATAATGAATAAGATTTACGGGGAGATTATCCCAAATTCTTTCTCTACTGAGGATGGAGAATAACGAAAACTGGGTCAATCCCACTCTGCGGGGAAGCAAACTACTCCGCCGACTTCGCTAGGGATTAGGCAATAAGGGAATCAACATCGACCTCTGCTTGGGGAAAAAATAAGCTCAACAATATCCACCACCACTTGGGTAATGAGTAAATGACCTAGACTCTGAGGGGAAAGGAGTCAAAAGATTTAGACTCTATGGGGAAACAAAACTTTGAACATGCTCCACTGCTGGGGGATAATCCCAAATCTACCTGTCCAGGGATAGGTGCACAACACTACTGGGGAACCTCAGTTTCGACCCTCTGGGGATAACATTGATGTCAACCTGCTAGGGGGTAAGATATATGCATTTGAACTGCTGAGAATAGGTGTACACGCTCCGCCTGCTGCGGATAGCTCTACTTTGTCGGGGATATCAATCTCGACCTGCTGAGGATAACCTTGATCACATGCAATCCCAACCTGCTGGGGAAGCACTAGTCTCAAACTGCACATCTCCCTCTTGTAGGGGAAAAGACATGGTGAACTTACTGGGGATGCACCTCTGGAGTAGCCTCAAGAACGAGAGCCCTGCAACAAATACAAACAAAATACACTGTATACAACAAGAGCTATCTCGGTTATCATCCATGATGCCGTTCAAGAAAATCAATGTTTTAATCATGATTAGCAGAGCCCACAAGTTTATGTATGCAAAATTTTATCAAAAACATCAGGCGTCTTTTGCAAACAAAACCGTAAGAGCTAAAACAAGAACAAAAACTTTCTTAATAGTATACTTCATTGGTAAATGGCCTGTAAATAGGCAGATTTACAACAGATGCAACTCCTGAAAAGAGAAAGTCGCGCAAAAAGTACAAAAATGCAAAAAATATACAAAATGTCGGCAATGTGGTACAGACAACCACCATGTGTCGATTCGACTATGACCCGCATGACTTTGATGCTTCTCCAATGCTTCGTCTTCTGTAGAGGCTGACTTGAATAGTTGACCCTCGGGTCCTCCCAAAATCCACTGTGCTCATAGGATCAGACGTAGACCGCAGTCGTTTGCTTTTAAAAAATCCCTAACTTTTGCCTGAATCGCCCTTTCGGGTTTTCGATTCACCGGGATACCCATTTTTGCCAAAGTCGCCTTTTCAGGTTTTCAACTTCGCGGGTTTACATCTTTTCTTTCTATCCCTAATTTTTGCCCGAACCCATCCTTTTTATGGTTCGCCGGGATGCCCCATTTTTTCCTGGATTTCCTTTTTCTTTCCAGCGGGTCTATTTTAAGAAAATTATTTTTTAACCGCGTTTGCGTTCACAGGAGATGTGAAATCTTCGCCATCCATAGTCGAAAGTAATAAGGCTCCTCCTGAGAAGACTTTTCTTACAACATATGGTCCTTTGTAGTTGGGAGTCCATTTACCTCTGTGATCTGTCTGTGGATAGATAATCCTTTTCAACACTAAGTCACCTGCCTGAAAGCTTCGAGGGCGCACCTTCTGATCGAAAGCTTTCTTCATCCTGCTTTGATATAAATGGGCATATAAATGGATGTCAATCTCTTCTCGTCCATCAAGCTGAGTTGATTCAATCTGGCCTTCACCCATTCCGCCTCATCAAGTTTGACGTCAACCAACACTCTCAAAGAAGGAATCTCGACTTCCAATGGTAGGACAATTTCCATACCATACACTAGCGAGAAAGGAGTTTCCCAGGTCGAGGTACGTACCGAAGTACGATATTCGTGTAATGCGAAGGGCAACATCTCGTGCCAATCCTTGTAGGTAATAACCACCTTCTGCACAATCTTCTTTATATTCTTATTGGCCACTTCAACAACGTCATTCATCTTCGGGCGATAAGGAGAAGAGTTGCGGTGTTCAATCTTGAAACTCTAGCACAGTTCCTTCATCATCTTGTTATTCAGATTCAAACCATTATCAGTAATGATTCGTTTGGGCACTTCGTAACGACAAATGATATCCTTCTTGATGAATCCGGTCACGACCTGTCTGGTGACATTGGCGAAAGAAGCTGCTTCAACTTACTTAGTGAAATGGTCAATCGCCACTAAGATGAAGCGATGTCCGTTGGATGCAATCGGTTCAATTTTACCAATCATATCAATGCCCCATATAGCAAAGGGCCAGGGAGACGCCATGACATTCAGAGGACTTGGCGGTACATGCACCTTATCAACATAAATCTGGCATTTATGGCATTTCTTGGCATACCTGAAACAATTAGATTCCATCGTCATCCAATAATAGCCTGCCCTCAACAGTTTCCGAGACATTGCATGTCCGCCTGCATGCGTACCAAAAGCACCCTTGTGGACTTCTTCCATAAGCAAACCTGTTTCTTTTTCGTCCATACATCTCAACAATACTAAGTTGAAGTTTCTTCAGTAGAGCACATCATCCTTGTTCAGATAGAAGTTTCTGAACAACCTTCTCAAAGTCTTCTTATCCCGGCTCGATGCCCTAGGCGGATATTCTTGATTCTTGAGAAAGCTTTGGATATCATAATACCATGGCTTCTCATCTGATGTTTCCTCTATTGCAAATACGAACGTTGGCTTATCGAGGCAGGAGATGACAATTCTCGGAGCGTCGTTCCGATAATTCACCTTATACATCGAGGATAATATAGCCAAGGCATATGCCATCTGATTCTCCGCTCTTGGCACGTGATGAAACTCTACCCTGTCGAAGAAAGGTAACAACCTCCTTGCATGGTTCATGTAGGGAACCAGGTTAGACTGACGAGTCTCCCACTCTCCTTTGATCTGGTTGACTACTAAAGCTGAATCACCATAAATATCAAGGTTCTTGATTCTCAAATCAATCGCTTCTTCAATGCCCATGATAAATGCTTCATACTCAGCTTCGTTATTGGTTCAGGGAAATGTTAACCTTGCAGTGAATGGTATGTGGGAACCATGGGGAGTTGTAATGATTGCCCCAATTCCACTGCCGTAGGAGTTAACAGCACCATAAAAAATCATCTTCCATTGGGAGTCTATTTCAGAACCTTCATCCGGTAACGGCTCATCACAGTCTTTCATCTTCAAAAACATGATATCCTCATCAGAAAATTCAAACTTTATCGGCTGATAATCATCAATTGGTTGCTCTGCGAGATATTCTAACAGAACACTCCCCTTAATGGCCTTTTTGGAAGACGTATTGAATATCGTATTCTGTCAAAACCATCTGCCATCTTGCAATCCTTCCTGAAAGTGCTTGCTTCTCGAACACGTACTTAATCGGATCCATCTTCAAAATCAGCATGGTTGTATGATTCAACATGTATTGCCTCATGCGTTTGGTGGCCCAAGCCAGTGCACATCACGTCTTCTCTAACATTGAGTATCTGGACTCATAATTTGTGAACTTCTTACTCAAATAATAGATGGCATGTTCTTTTCTTCATGTCTCACCGCGTTGACCGAGAACACAACCCATGGAGTTCTCAAGAACCGTCAAGTACATTATCAATGGTTTTCCTGCCACTGGGGGCATCAGTATCGGAGGCTCCTGCAAGTATTCTTTTATTTTTTCAAATGCCCTCTGGAAATTTTCATTCCAGACCACCGCCTGATCTTTCTTTAATAGCTTGAACAATGGTTCCCAAGTGGCTGTAAGGTGAGATATGAACCTTGCAATGTAGTTCAATCTACCTAGAAAACCACAAACCTCTTTCTCTGTTTTCGGTGCTGGCATTTCCTGTATAACTTTTATTTTTGCAGGATCGACCTCAATTCCTTTTTCATTGACTATGAACCCCAATAGCTTTCCTGACCGTACACCAAAAGTGCATTTGTTCGGGTTCAACCTTAGTCTAAATTTCCTTAACCTTTCAAGCAGCTTCAAAAGATTCACCAGATGCTCTTCCTCCGTTTGTGACTTTGCGATCATATCATCAACATAGACCTCAATCTCATGATGAATCATATCATGAAACAAAGTCACCATCGCCCGCTGATGGGTTGCCCCTGCATTCTTCAATCCAAAAGGCATTACCTTGTAGCAAAAGGTCCCCCACAGCATGATAAAGGTCGTTTTCTCCATGTCTTCCGGGGCCATCTTGATCTGGTTATATCCGGAGAAACCGTCCATGAAGGAAAATACTGAATATTGAGCAGTATTATCAACAAGCATATTGTCGCTACTGCGAAAATCGGCGCCGGCTGACAGAAGAGTCGCCACCGTGCATTATTTATCCCAACGGAGGGAAAGGAAACGCTCGAAGTAAACCTCGCAAAAAACGGAGAAAGGTATGGTCATCGCAACCAAAACCTAGATTCGGGAGTCGGTTACGCAAGGGGAAGGTATTAGCACCCCTCACGTCCATCATACTCGATGGGATCCACGCTTGCTTGGGTTGTCTACAGGATGCAAAAACAATCTATCTACGGCTGCTAAATCTAAACGGAAGGGATCTGACTCGATAGAGCGTCGCACTCTATGCCTACGTATTCTCAAGAGAGAAAGTCAGAGTCAACGTAGTTCGGGACTACGGGGAAAATTGGCTCGCCAAGACCTCGCGTCTTGTGCCTACGTACTTCCACACTGCATGGAAGATCAGAGCTTTACGTAGTTCAGGCTAACTACGGCTAAACAGGGTATTCTCACACAGCAGTGAGAAATCAAACTGGTTTTAAAGGTACGGGAACCTATGGGGAAAACTATGGTCTGGTCTCAAATGCCCTCGAGCAAGAGAGAAAAAGGGGTAACAATCAGGCGTCAGCGGGAAAGTCTCGATCGCACAGCAGCGAGAGAACAAAAGTTAGTTGTTAGTGTGCTCGCTAGGATATCGCATCCTATGCCTACATATTCTCGTCTGGTACGAGAAATCAGAGCAACTGTAGTTCGGCTACTTCCGGGACCACAACTCAAATCTCGTTTTATTAACATTCTAAAAAATGATTACAATGATTGGATACTGAAAATAAACCCCTAGGAAATACTATCCTATCCTATCCTAAAAAATCGAACGAAAAATAGTCCCCTAACAAGTGGACTTTTAACACTATCTCTAAAAAGTGAAAAAGTATTCTATGAAAAAAAACACTCTAAAAAATATTACATCTAATATTTTTTCTCTTTTTCATACTTCTATTTTCTTCTTTTTTCATGTCTTTCTTTTTTCAAATATTTCTCTTCTCTACTCTTTTATTCTTTTCAAAATATTTCTGAACATATTTTTTTATATATTTTTTCTATATATTTTTCTCCATATTTTTCTCACTATTTTTCCACATTCTTTTTTAATATTTCTTTTTCGCTTTTCTTTTTCAACAATTCTTTTATTTTTTATATTTCTTTTCTCTCAAAATATTTTCTATATTTTTTCTCTATTTTTCAATATTCCTCTCTTTCTATTTTTTTTCCAATATTTCTCTTCATATTCTTTTTCCTTTTTCCAATATATTTTTTTCATATCTTTTTCTATTTTTTAAAATCTCAAAACAAAACAAAATAATAAAAGAATGGAAAAAAATACAAAAGAGGGGAGGGGGGTGTAATCTGTTACAGGGGAAATTATAAGCAGAAAAAATAACAAACAGACTGGGCCCAGCCCAGTATACCACAAAACGGGGGGAGGGGGTGCTGTGAGTGAAACGAGGGGTGCAGACAGCAACAAGAAACTCGTATTGGGCCCAGCCCAATGCCTTTCAGCAAAAAAAACGGAAGGATGGAAAAAAAACAATGGGCCTCGTGGCTCCAAGCCCAATCTCGTCTCCCCACTCTCCTTTCACTCTCCCTGTCCCACAGAAACCCTAATCCCTATCTTCACCCTCACCGCCGCCGGTACTGTCCACAGAACGACGCTTCCATCGTTCTCCTCTCAGATTCCCTTTCCTTCAATCTTGCTAGCTTCCCACCAAATTCCCAACTCGTTTCAATTTTTCTCAAAACAAGAACAACAAAACGCAAATCCCTTCTTTTAGAACCCGAAGAACAATCATGTATTCTTGAAGCTCTTGAACAAAATCTAGGACTGGATCTGGAGATTAGAGGAAATCTTGAAGCTCTATGAAGATTGGGATACAGATCTACAAAGGTTCTTGAATATTCGCTGCTTGCGCGATCTGGAGAAAGCAAGTGGAAGATCCTTCTGGGAATGATGAGCGTTGCTGGTGTTGAGATGAGTTTTCTTGAAGGTTTTCTGAACCTGGATTGAAGCGTGGTCATAGATGGATGAATGTTCTTCGCTGATGAAGATTGAAACTCGTGAGGATGTTCATTGGGAAGTGAAGGAGACCTGAAGATTTGATGAACGCCATTGAAGAAAACGGCGAAGATCTAAAGATCTGTATGCAGTTTGATGTTGAACCTGAGGATTGAAGATTTCTGGGCAAATCTTTGATGAAGGTTGATGAGTGTCTGGAAGATCCGCATGAACCATACGAAGAACACATGAACAACACGAAGATTATTGAACCATTTCTGGAGATTGGATGAAGAACCTGATGAACTTCAGGTAAAAAAATTCTGGAAAAACGAGAGTTGATGGTAAAGATGGATCGGAGGAGAAGGAGGAAGATTGAAGAATTCTGGGGAATTTTGGGTTTCCGGTGACCGGTATGGCGGCCGGAGGTTGTTACTAGTCAGTTACGGTGGTCGCCGGCCATGCATGCCGGCCGGCGAGGGTTCCCGGCGAGGACAGGTGGTGTGTACGTGTGGCACGCATGCACGGAGTGAGGCGGTGAGGTGTCACGAGGAGAGAGTGAGGCTGAGGTGAGTGGAGAGGTTGGTTGCATGGCCGCCACGTAGCACTGGCGTGGCAGAGAGGGGGAAGTGGTGAGGGTGATGTGGCGTGACGATAGTGTGAAATGTGGCTCTCTTTTTTGAATTACACGTGTGCTGCTCTTATTTATACCGCTGGCATAATTTCTGGATTCTTCTGGACTGGGATTTTGGACCTGCTTGAACTTGGGCCTTACGCACACGAATTTGGATAAAAGCCCAATGAAAAATGGATTAATGAAACCACAAAAAACTGAATTGAAAAGGCTAATTACCATGGATTAAAGACTAATTCAATTAATCTACTTAAAACCTGATTAATCTAATAAATCCTAATTAAATCTAAGAAAGATGATTAACCTAAAATCTATATTAACTCTAATCAATTTCTATTAATCTAAAATTCTCCAAACTTCTATTAAATCTCTAACAAAACCTATATTATTTATAAAATAAAATCTATACTATTAAAAAGAGAATTTATTTATTTATTTATTTAAACTCTTAAAAGGAAAAACCTATTATTCTATAAAACCAAAATAAAATCTATAATATTTCTATATTAAAAGTAACTATTTCCCTATTTAAAATACCACTTTAATATTCTAAAAAAAACTATTATTAATAAAAGAAAGAAAAAAACTATATTATTCTATATTATCCTAAAAAGATTTAAAAGCTATTAAAACTATTTTAAAAAAACTATTAATATTCTAAAAATGATTAAAATCTATGAAAAAATATTTAAAAAAACCTATTAATATCCCATATTATCCTAAAAAATCTATTAAAACCCTAATAATGGCCAATAAAATCCAGAAACATCACAATAATTCCTGAAGGAACAAAAATAGCACCGAACGACAAATAACACTGCGAGAGCGCAACAAAATAGCCAGTAAAAATAAACGGACACCGAAATATCCCAAAAAACAAACAGCGCGAGCTGAAAACACCGGGAAGAGCACGACTTCCGAAAATACGATTCTACCTATCTAAACTGATTAAAAAACACCTGAGACGCGAGACGAGGGCTGTGATCCCGATAAAATCAAAACAAATGAAAAATGCATTGTATGCGATATGCAGATGCGAATGCGGTCATGCGTCGAAACATAGAGCCAGATACGGGACCCGGTTGGTCAAATTTTGGGGTGCAACAGCTGCCCCTGTTCAAGCGGCTTCGACCTGAATGGGTGAAGAGCGCTCAGCCTTCAAACATTCAAAGGTAGATGACGGTTGAATACAAATGAAACCCTGAAATTTGCCAACCGCGGGACTATACTGCAAAACTGCTTGGGGAACAAAAATCCAGAACCGAACCCATCCGTCACGGCAACAAACTGATCAATCATCTGATAAAGAACTCCTGATTTTAACACCCGTTACTCGCGTGATACCACTGATAACAAGCCTGAAGGTTGCAACAAAACATCTGATCTTCTCACATCGTCTACCGATTGACAGGAAGAGAAATATACTCACATCGTCTAAAGATAGACGGAAAGACACCCTGTTCTCATTCAACACCGTCCCGAAGGATAACATCAATACTCACATCGTCTAAAGATAGACGGAAAGACACCCATAATCCCGAAGGAAAAAAAAATTCAATACTCACATCGTCTAAAGATAGACGGGAAGACACCCATAATCCCGAAGGAAAGAAATTCAATACTCAAATCGTCTAAGGGTAGACGGGAAGACACCCAAAATCCATACTCACATCGTCTAATGATAGACGGGAAGACACCCATAATCCCGAAGGAAAAAAAATTCAATACTCACATCGTCTAAGGGTAAACGGGAAGACACCCAAAATCCATACTCACATCGTCTAATGATAGACGGGAAGACACCCATAATCCCGAAGGAAAGAAATTCAATACTCACATCGTCTAAGGGTAGACGGGAAGACACCCAAAATTCATACTCACATCGTCTAATGATAGACGGGAAGACACCCATAATCCCGAAGGAAAAAAAATTCAATACTCACATCGTCTAAGGGTAGACGGGAAGACACCAAAAATCCATACTCATATCGTCTAATGATAGACGGGAAGACACCCATAATCCCGAAGGAAAAAAATTCAATACTCACATCGTCTAAGGGTAGACGGGAAGACACCTAAAATCCATACTCACATCGTCTAAGGATAGACAGAAAGACACCCATAATCCCGAAGGAAAAAATTCAATACTCACATCGTCTAAGGGTAGACGGGAAGACACCCATAATCCATACTCACATCGTCTAAGGATAGACGGAAAGACACCCAAATTGATACTTCAACACCATCCATCAAATTTCAGAATACTTTCGTCTACGGGACTTGATGGAAAGAACAATATCCTTAAAGGGGCCACATCATCAGTATGGACCGACGGGAAGAAAACCACCTTCAAATACCCTGTCGTCAATAAGAATCGACAATCAGGAAACCCTCTCGAAATGTCATCTCATCCAATAAACAGAAAGAAAACCATTATCCAAAAGGTCGCTGTGAAACCCCTCAACATCCAAAGATAGCCGGAGAAGACTCGCTGGGGAAACACACCATCTGTATGATCTGACGATAAGAAACCTGCTGAAAAATCACTTGAAACTTCACGTCGTCTACTGATAGACGGAAAGAAAACCACATGCGAACGATAGACGGAGAAACCCACTTATTGGAGGAACACATCGTCAATATGAATTGACGGGAAGGAAAGCCTATCGATACCAGATGACTGATTGATCAAAGCATAACTGTTGTATGGTCTGAAATACAAATACCAAAGAGTTGTCTGAATAAAAGCTGCTGGATAAATGCCCCTGAACTGATCGCAGAGTAGTTCACGCGCCATATGAGGCTGATAGAAAACTTGGCTTATGCTTCGTATGCATATGCATGTGATTGAATCTTTCTATGGCGTAATGCTCCATTCAGGATGGAAATGCTACGCATTTTGAAAATGAAATGCAAATATGATGACATGCAACATGTTAATGCAGGCTCGAGCTGCTGGAGAAGGTCGGGTACAGAAAACCACTTCAGCAAAATAAATGCTGAAGACGAAGCCACCTCCGCTGGGGATAACCCGAATATCACAGAATCATTCCAACAAAATAAATGCTGGATGAGTGAAATCAACTCCGCTGGGGAAATTAGGAATTTAACCGAGCACCTCGGCGAAGTAACACCTGCTGAGGAATATAACTCTGCTGGGGAATAGCAGATGTACCAAGTATGATTGGACTTCTCTGGGGATAGCTTACCCGTGCCAATGAAAAACTGGACTTTGCTGGAGAAAATAGACGGAGTCTTCCTGCGTACTAATGAAGCTCGGATTTGGAAACTGATGCGCCAACACGGATGGGCCTCACAGTGATCACCAACATAGATTTGGGCTTTTAGGCGATCTGTGATGGGTCAGGTACAACTGACGCTGGAAAACATTCTGCCTGAATACACAGTCTCCTGGTTGAAGAGTCAAGGGATAGTAACACGACTTCCCGACATTCGCCTCGCTCTTGAAAATTGGCTGAATCTGCTCGAATAGCTTTGAATAACCCTGATGATACGGAGAAGAGCAAACCCTTCGCTTCTGATATGCCCCAGCCTGCGGGACCTCTGTGGGGATAGTCCTCGAAAGGAAATCTGAAAATCTGAGCCCTGATGGTCTGATATGACATGCCCCAACATTCTGAACTTCGGAGAAATACTTCACATCAAATGCTCCTCGAATAAAGAATAACCTCTGCGCTCTTAAGGTGGCCTGCCCCTGACTGTAATGACTTTGCCGAATCTCAACCTGATTGCCCCAGGATAACTGACTTCGAAAGGCTGACCTGACTGGGGATCACGATAATAGCTTGCCCCTGCTCTCAGAACATTCGGGCGTTCTGTATTCTATCCTGACCGTACTTTCCACTGTAGGAAACTTTTCTGCTGTCAAGCGCTTACTCGCAAGTAAAACGAGTTGTTCTGCGTAAAATACATATTAATGCAACACATATGACAGTTTTGACATCCAATCTGTTCACTGGGAAAAGGAAAAAACAGTTTATGTCATATAATGCTCAAAACATCAACATTAGTACCAACATGGTATGAAGAACCCTTCTAGGAGTCAGAATCGACGCGACCTTTACCGAAGTATGCTTTCAAAACAACCTGCTTCAATTAGGACTTTTGAAGGTTATAACGTGGTCAGGTTCACGGTTTTGAAGGAAAGGGTAAAGGCTCAAAGTTTATTTTAACCCACCCATTCTCCTTGATGTTCTCCGATCCTATGTTCAGCTAATTCGACTTTAGCGCTCACCTCTCAGAGATTGACAGATAGGAGTGATAGTTCGAGAAACTTTTGGATTTTGGGGTGACAGCCACTCACCTTTCGTCTTTGACACTTAGGGTCACACGACTCGTATTTGTCCGAGGACTTTTCTTTTGCCATCCTTTCATCTTTTTTCGTATCCCTAACTTTTGCCTGGACTGACTCCTTTTGAGTTTCTTTTGATTTTTTTTAAGTCCAGCGGGATGCCCTCATTTTTGCCTAAGTCCTTTGTTTTGAAGCTTTGACTTAGCGGGCTTTTGATTCTTTTTGCTCTCTTTTCTCGAACAAGTCGTGTGACACCGGTTGCCTGACTCATTGGAGGATGATGTGACTGTCTCACTCTTGATTTAACCATTGTGGTTTTTTAGGCACGACCTCTAGAGGTGTGATTGATGCTCGAACGGACACTCCTTTTGCAACTTGGACGCTCGGTCAAATTAGCTAACACCTACCCTGCCCCAGGTTAAAGATTGAGGGTTTTTCGTTTCAGAAAGAACTCCTACTACTAGGCTCAAAGGGGTTGACAAGGGATTATCTTCCTTATAACTCCGGTGTTTAGGGATTTGAAACAATGCCTGTACATCATCAGCAGGTTTTGTTTCAAAAGCATACAATCAGAAGCTGCATGTCGTTCATTTTTCGTCATCCTCCCCAGATTCCTCTTAACCAAGCGTTGGACATTTGTAAAAACAATTAGTGAACACGAATGGATTCAATCAAAACATGCATATTTAGTTCATTATCATCAATTGAATGAAAACAACAAGTTTTACAAACAAGATTGCAATTTAAACAGGAAAGAAACTACAAACGTAAAGAAATGACAAGATAAAACACAGAAAATGCCAGCTTCCTAGAGCCGGGCTTTCGCATCTGTCCTGCTGCTGAACCAGCCATCTTCACTGTCAGTTATTAGAGGCAACCTGATGCTGTCCTGATCTGCTTTCAGAGACCCAACCAAACTATAGAGCCCCTCCTCCTCATTCAGATGATTTTGGGCCCTTCCTGCCCGAAGTCGATTGCTGCACTATCCAGTAGGTCCTGCACTTTGTGCTTGAAGGCCAGACAATCTTCAATGTTGTGCCCCGGTGCTCCTGAATGGAAATCACAGCGCTCCTTGATATCATACCCTGCTGGCGGCGTACCTGTCAGCGGGGCTAACTTCCTCTTCTCGACCAACTGCAATCGTAGCAACACCTGAAGAAGTTCGGCATACGGCATCGGAGGCACCTTAAATACCCTCAATGGCCTCTGATTTTGAGCTCCTCGCTGATTGGGATGCTGTTGCCTTTTCCACTGTTGAGATCGTTGCTGTTGCTGCTGGTATCGGGTTGACTGTTGAACACCCTTCGTAGCAAATACGACATCGGTTTCTTGACTTTCACCGCACTGATTAAAACACTCCTTATGCTTAGCCATTTTCTTTCTCAGATCTGCCCCAGGAATAGGCAACAGTTGTGGGCATGGAGATTCTGACACCATGGAGTCCAGGATACGTTTCTGACCTACTGTAGCTTTAGAGACATCCATCGTCTTAGCATCGACTGAGATAGGATCCATACGTACAGCTACACCGCTCGGCGAGAATTCAATATCTTTCGAATTAATCAGGTCTTGAACATTGTGCTTAAAAGCATGACAACTTTCGATGTCGTGTCCGAGTGCCCCAGAATGAAATTCACATTGCTTACTGGCATCGTACCCATGAGGAAGCGCTCCTGTGGGTGAACCCAATGTTCTCTTTTCAACCATCTTGAACCTCAATAAAGTCTGCAAGAGCTCAGCATATGTCGAAGGTGGCGCCTCAAATATCCCCTTTGGCTTCCCCTCCTGAATCCTCCGTTGAGCTGGATGTATCTTCTGTTGCTGTTGCTCAGGCTCTACAGGCACAGGTGGCACGAGCTTTTTCACTGCGGCTTCAAATAGCTGATCATCCTCTTTCCTAAGCACATTCTTGACGACTTCCATGATCAAGCTCATTTGGGTCTTCAGCTGACTATTCTCCTCTTTGAGTATCTTCTGCTCCAGACGCATCTCTTGCATGTCTCTCATCATCTGCCCCAGCTGGCTTCGGACTTCAATCAATTCAACCTGATTCTGTTCCATATCTCTGAAGGAACTCCTGCAACAAACTGGACGATGAGGAAATAAGACCCACGGTTCTGATGTACCTGTTGAATGATAATGCAAAGCAGAAAGCAAACACATATTCATAACGAGACAAAGAGAAACTCAAGCTATCAGCACACAGACGAACATCTCCCACACATGTATAACCAACAAAAGCAGCACGTAAGCACAAATGAGTACGAATACAATGACCCCAGCCAACAATCCTGGTGGTGGTCAGCAAATACTAGTGCACAAAAGCTAAACGGATTAAGCAGAGAAAACAGATGCAACACCCCACATAGAAACCTCTAGAAACTTCTCCCATATTCAACTGAACTCTCAGTTTGACATTCTTCAGAACACACACTTCCCGTAGAGTCTTCCATGATATTAACTGATGAACCCACACAACTGGATGACGGAGAATCGTTAATCTGAACAAAACCCTGGGGCGCGATGAAAATCCGGTTGGAGTCTAACAGATTCTGAACCTGACTTCTAAGCACCTTACAATCATTCGTTGAATGCCCCTGTGCCCCAACATAGTACTCACAGCGGGTGCTGGCATCAAAACCTGGGGGATACGGTGGAATCACCGGATTAGTCTCTTTCGGCACTATCAATCCACTTCTGACCAGATCTGGCAACAACTGACTGTGCGACACCGGTAGCTGAGTAAACTGCCTTTCAGGTTTCCTTGGTCTTCATTGGGCGTGCTGACGCAATCGACGGCAGGATGACCGTTGACTTGAAGTGTCTGAAAACTGATCCTGAGATGCTAGAGATTCTGAGACGACGTCATTTCCTTCTTCCCACTCTTCTTGAGAACTGACAGCTGACTCTGGGATATAAGGAGCACCTCGAAGCTTTCCGCTCCTGAGTCCTCTCTCAACAAGCTCACCCATTCTCATCAGGCCCACAAAGCTTGTACAACCGAACAATTTGTCATAATAATGGCCTTTCAGAGTACCCAAGAAGATGTCAACTATTTCTCTTTCCTGAAGCGGTGGTTGAACACTAGCAGCCAATTCTTTCCATCTTTGCACATACCCTCTGAATGATTCATTCTCCGCTCGAGATAATTCTTGTAGATGTACGAGACTAGGAGCCAAATCCAGGTTGTAATCGTACTGCTTCATGAAAGCTCTGGCCAAATCCACCCATGATCGAATCTGATTTCTCTCTAACTGCACATACCACCTCAGAGATGCCCCGGTCAGACTATACTGAAAGCAATGGATCATCAATTTGTCATTTCGCACAAACGCAGTCATTCTTCGACAGAACATCATCAAATGCAGCTTCGGACAACCATCTCCCGTGTACTTCTCAAATTTCGGCACTTTGAACTGATAAGGCAACACCAGGTCAGGGACCAAACACATGTCAGCAGCATTCAGGTTAACAGCATCTTTGATCTCCAAAGCTTTAACCCTTTCTTCCAGTCCTCGGAGCATTCCACCACTTTCAAGAGCTTTTGAGTTTACAGTCCTGGCTACCGGGATATCTCTGCGTGGATTCCTCTCAAGGAAAACAGCACCTTGATTGCTAACAGGAGGACGACGTTCATTTCGGGCAACAAACTGCTCATGTCGATCTCGGTTCTCAACAGAAGGCTGTACAACTTGGTCTGCAGTCAGGTTGTTCGCTTGCGGGAAGTCTTCCATAGAATCATACTGAGGGTGGGACGTCATAGTGAACCCTGTCAAGGTGTTAGGAGACTGGAAATTGCCTTCAGACATAGCTATCAATTACCTGTGACTGACTACACTGCTTGATTCTACTCAAATCTGCTTCAGCCCCTTGGTCATCTTCTGACAATCAACAGTTGCTTAATCCAAACTCCGAGTATTCACCTTCAGGAAACAAAGGCGGGATCAGAACTCTGGCTAGCTGGAGAAATGCTATGCAATATGATGCGTCGATGCCTATGCAAATGCAATGCAATGCAACAAACACGGGATCACAGCCCCCACACAATCTAAATACTGCTGCACTGCTGACGGAGTACGGTCGCTCCGAAGAGAAGACCAAAGTAATGGGTAGGTTGGAAGTCAAGTTTCCTGCAAAACCCCCCCCCCCCCCCCCCCACTCACAGGTATGGACCTATATCTGACAAGGTACGGCATCCTATGCGGTCGTCAGCGTCACAGACTTTCAAAACTGACGATACGATTCCCAGAAGGAGTGGCATCATCAAGTCTTGAAGAGGCCTCACTTAGCTAACTTCCAAATGATCGGTTCCCAGAGTCGACAATCCAACTAACCAGCAACCCGAGCCACCCAAAGGGTGGGACAAGAGGCCAACCAGAAGAACCTCGTCTGAGTGTAGATTTCGCGGGACACTAGGACATGCAAAGCATGTGTGCGCCCACTAATTTCTACTCTAATTCTAAGTGCACTCAAGCCCAGGTCCGACTTATCTCTCAATCATAGAACACCCGTAACACCCCAACATCAACAGATATTATCAACAAATAAACACCAATAAACAATCAAACAAGCGCTAGGATTGACTCTCTCTTAGGGGACGTTGGATCCCACATGCATAAGAACTATCGCAGTCCTTAGCAGCCAGGGGACGTTGGATCCCCAGCAGAGTCGCCAGCTGCTGGGGATTGCCCCAAACAGCCAGGAAAAAACCTAAGGCGAGACTCAGAAAACTCCCCAGCAGAGTCGCCAACTGTCGCTACTGCGAAAATCGGCGCCGGCTGACAGAAGAGTCGCCACTGTGCGTTATTTATCCCAACGGAGGGAAAGGAAACGCTCGAAGTAAACCTCGCAAAAAACGGGGAAAGGTATGGTCATCGCAACCAAAACCTGGATTCGGGAGTCGGTTACGCAAGGGGAAGGTATTAGCACCCCTCACGTCCATCGTACTCGATGGGATCCACGCTTGCTTGGGTTGTCTACAGGATGCAAAAACAATCTATCTACGGCTGCTAAATCTAAACGGAAGGGATCTGACTCGATAGAGCGTCGCACTCTATGCCTACGTATTCTCAAGAGAGAAAGTCAGAGTCAACGTAGTTCGGGACTACGGGGAAAATTGGCTCGCCAAGACCTCGCGTCTTGTGCCTACGTATTTCCACACTGCATGGAAGATCAGAGCTTTACGTAGTTCAGGCTAACTACGACTAAACAGGGTATTCTCACACAGCAGTGAGAAATCAAACTGGTTTTAAAGGTACGGGAACCTATGGGAAAAACTATGGTCTGGTCTCAAATGCCCTCGAGCAAGAGAGAAAAAGGGGTAACAATCAGGCGTCAGCGGGAAAGTCTCGATCGCACAGCAGCGAGAGAACAAAAGTTAGTTGTTAGTGTGCTCGCTAGGATATCGCATCCTATGCCTACATATTCTCGTCTGGTACGAGAAATCAGAGCAACTGTAGTTCGGCTACTTTCGGAACCACAGCTCAAATCTCGTTTTATTAACATTCTGAAAAATGATTACAATGATTGGATACTGAAAATAAACCCCTAGGAAATACTATCCTATCCTATCCTGAAAAATCGAATGAAAAATAGTCCCCTAACAAGTGGACTTTTAACACTATCTCTAAAAAGTGAAAAAGTATTCTATGAAAAAAAAACACTCTAAAAAATATTACATCTAATATTTTTTCTCTTTTTCGTACTTCTATTTTCTTCTTTTTTCATGTCTTTCTTTTTTCAAATATTTCTCTTTTCTATTCTTTTATTCTTTTCAAAATATTTCTTCACATATTTTTTTTTATATTTTTTCTATATATTTTTCTCCATATTTTTCTCACTATTTTTCCACATTCTTTTTTAATATTTCTTTTTCGCTTTTCTTTTTCAACAATTATTTTATTTTTTATATTTCTTTTCTCTCAAAATATTTTCTATATTTTTTTCTCTATTTTTCAATATTCCTCTCTTTCTATTTTTTTTCCAATATTTCTCTTCATATTCTTTTTCCTTTTTCCAATATATTTTTTTCATATCTTTTTCTATTTTTTAAAATCTCAAAACAAAAGAAAATAATAAAAGAATGGAAAAAATACAAAAGAGGGGAGGGGGTGCTGTGAGTGAAACGAGGGGTGCAGACAGCAACAAGAAACTCGTATTGGGCCCATCCCAATGCCTTTCAGCAAAAAAAAACGGAAGGATGGAAAAAAACAATGGGCCTCGTGGCTCCAAGCCCAATCTCGTCTCCCCACTCTCCTTTCACTCTCCCTGTCCCACAGAAACCCTAATCCCTATCTTCACCCTCACCGCCGCCGGTACTGTCCACAGAACGGCGCTTCCATCGTTCTCCTCTCAGATTCCCTTTCCTTGAATCTTGCTAGCTTCCCACCAAATTCCCAACTCGTTTCAATTTTTCTCAAAACAAGAACAACAAAACGCAAATCCCTTCTTTTAGAACCCGAAGAACAATCATGTATTCTTGAAGCTCTTGAACAAAATCTAGGACTGGATCTGGAGATTAGAGGAAATCTTGAAGCTCTATGAAGATTGGGATACAGATCTACAAAGGTTCTTGAATATTCGCTGCTTGCGTGATCTGGAGAAAGCAAGTGGAAGATCCTTCTGGGAATGATGAGCGTTGCTGGTGTTGAGATGAGTTTTCTTGAAGGTTTTCTGAACCTGGATTGAAGCATGGTCATAGATGGATGAATGTTCTTCGCTGATGAAGATTGAAACTCGTGAGGATGTTCATTGGGAAGTGAAGGAGACCTGAAGATTTAATGAACACCATTGAAGAAAACGGCGAAGATCTAAAGATCTGTATGCAGTTTGATGTTGAACCTGAGGATTGAAGATTTCTGGGCAAATCTTTGATGAAGGTTGATGAGTGTCTGGAAGATCCGCATGAACCATACGAAGAACACATGAACAACACGAAGATTATTGAACCATTTCTGGAGATTGGATGAAGAACCTGATGAACTTCAGGTAAAAAAATTCTGGAAAAACGAGAGTTGATGGTAAAGATGGATCGGAGGAGAAGGAGGAAGATTGAAGAATTCTGGGGAATTTTGGGTTTCCAGTGACCGGTATGGCGGCCGGAGGTTGTTACTAGTCAGTTACGGTGGTCGTCGGCCATGCATGCCGGCCGGCGAGGGTTCCCGGCGAGGACAAGTGGTGTGTACGCGTGGCACGCATGCACGGAGTGAGGCGGTGAGGTGTCATGAGGAGAGAGTGAGGCTGAGGTGAGTGGAGAGGTTGGTTGCATGGCCGCCATGTAGCACTGGCGTGGCAGAGAGGGGGAAGTGGTGAGGGTGATGTGGCGTGACGATAGTGTGAAATGTGGCTCTCTTTTTTGAATTACACGTGTGCTGCTCTTATTTATACCGCTGGCATAATTTCTGGATTCTTCTGGACTGGGATTTTGGACCTGCTTGAACTTGGGCCTTACGCACACGAATTTGGATAAAAGCCCAATGAAAAATGGATTAATGAAACCACAAAAAACTGAATTGAAAAGGCTAATTACCATGGATTAAAGACTAATTCAATTAATCTACTTAAAACCTGATTAATCTAATAAATCCTAATTAAATCTAAGAAAGATGATTAACCTAAAATCTATATTAACTCTAATCAATTTCTATTAATCTAAAATTCTCCAAACATCTATTAAATCTCTAACAAAACCTATATTATTTATAAAAGAAAATCTATACTATTAAAAAGAGAATTTATTTATTTAAACTCTTAAAAGGAAAAGCCTATTATTCTATAAAACCAAAATAAAATATATAATATTTCTATATTAAAAGTAACTATTTCCCTATTTAAAATACCACTTTAATATTCTAAAAAAAACTATTATTAATAAAAGAAAGAAAAAAACTATATTATTCTATATTATCCTAAAAAGATTTAAAAGCTATTAAAACTATTTTAAAAAAACTATTAATATTCTAAAAATGATTAAAATCTATGAAAAAATATTTAAAAAAACCTATTAATATCCCATATTATCCTAAAAAATCTATTAAAACCCTAATAATGGCCAATAAAATCCAGAAATATCACAATAATTCCTGAAGGAACAAAAATAGCACCGAACGACAAATAACACTGCGAGAGCGCAACAAAATAGCCGGTAAAAATAAACGGACACCGAAATATCCCAAAAAACAAACAGCGCGAGCTGAAAACACCGGGAAGAGCACGACTTCCGAAAATACGATTCTACCTATCTAAACTGATTAAAAAACACCTGAGACGCGAGACGAGGGCTGTGATCCCGATAAAATCAAAACAAATGAAAAATGCACTGTATGCGATATGCAGATGCGAATGCGGTCATGCGTCGAAACATAGAGCCAGATACGGGACCCGGTTGGTCAAATTTTGGGGTGCAACACATGTCAATGTGGGGGAGCGAGAAATCGTCTTTCTGGCTCGCTCTGTTTAGATCACAGTAATCTACACACATCCTTACCTTACCATCTTTCTTAGGTACAGGTACAATGTTAGTGACCCACAGAGGGTAATTCATCACGGTAAGAAATTCAGCGTCCAACTGCTTCTGGACCTTCTCTTTAATCTTAACCGCCATATCTGGTCTAGTTCTCCTCAGCTTTTGCTTTATAGGTGGACACTCTTCTCGAAGAGGTAGAGGATGAACCACAATATTCGTATCCAGCCCGGGCATATCCTCGTATGACGAAGCGAAGACGTCTCTATACTCTCGAAGCATATCTACCAGTCTTCTCTTGACATCATCTTCTAAAACAACCCCTATTCTGACCTCTTTCTTGTCTTCCTCTATACCTAGGTTGACAACTTCGATCTCTTCATGATGAGGTAGAATAACCTTCTCTTTTTGTCTCAGCAACCTGACGAGCTCTTCAGGCAGGTCTTCGTCTTCTTCAATCTCTTATTCATCTTGAAAGATTGGATTACCAAAGTCATACCGAGTCATAGATGAGTCTGAATCGGTGGCATCTGCGATGTGAAACCTGCATGGTGATGATTATATGCTTAAAATGATATGCAAACAAACACAAACCACATTGCCATTTTATCATTAAAATAAAACAAGAAAAACCAGGATCGCAATATTTAAATGCAAAAACGCCTTTTGATTAATGATAAAAACAATTGTTCAAAACATAAGCAAGATAAGGCCCTACAGACAAAGACCACTATGCTTCGGATAGAACATAGGGCTGCACATAATCAGAAAACAAGATAATTACTCTTCACGAGTCACTTGGATGACTTCTTCAGTGGTCCAGTTGCTCAGACCCTGGCCGGGAACACATGGCTGGATCCATGCGTCCATATCACAATCACTATCACCCTCATCCTCTGACACATTGTTGATTCGATCGAAGATCACCCCACCACTTGTAAACTGCACTGGTCCTCTATAACATGGAGCGTTCTGTAAGGAAGAAGACGACGGGATGTACCCCATTCTGAACTTATCTTGCTTATTGGGGATACTCAACATCTGCCCCATCCCTGAGATGAACCTGACTCCGCTACCGCACACGCTTCCTTGAAAGAAGACATAGAAACCTCAAATATTCTGTCTACAACTGGCGCCTTTTCTCTAACCTGGACAGTTTCAAATGCTTGACATAGAGTCTCATGTATTTCCCCATCTACTTCAACATACTTGAACAAGGATAAATGGCTTATCATTATGTCCTCCTCACCACAGACGGTGACAATATTACCCCCAAGCATGTACTTTAACTTCTGATGCAAGGTCGACGTCACTGCCCCTGCAGAGTGAATCCAAGGTCGACCTAACAAGCAACTATATGCAGGTTGAATATCCATTATATAAAAGACATCATCAAAAATCTTCGGACCAACTTGTATAGGAAGAGTAACTTCTCCAAAAATAGACCTCCTTGTTCCATCAAACGCTCGCACAATCAGATCACTAGGGGTACATATCATGCCCTGGGTATCTAACTTCATCAAAGCCTTCTTGGGCAACACGTTGAATGAAGACCCAGTATCCACCAGAACATGTGATAATACAGCCCCTCTGCACTCAATGGAAATGTGCAAGGCGTGATTGTGATTTCTTCCTTTAGGTGTCAGGTCCAAATTTATAAATCCCAATTCATTTCCAGCATTTACATGGGCCACAACTCTCTCGAGCTGGTTCAATGAAATCTCTTGTGGCACATATGCTATGTTCAGAATCCTCAAAAGGGCATTCCAGTGTGCCTCAAAGCATAGTAGTACAAACATAATGGATATTTTGGACGGGGTTTATTGTAGGTGATCAACAATTTTTTAATCGCACTTTCTAATAAGGCGCATGAACTCCTCAGCGTCTTTCAATAGAGGATCCTTCTCACCTTGTTGAAAACTTTCCTCCACAACAGCCTTTCCCTTCCCTTTTATCTGGCTTCTCAAAATTAGCTTTCAGAGATGAAACCACTCTCCCACTCCTTGTCATCCCACTGGTTCCAATCAAATTATCAACGGATGAATTATCTGACAACGTCCCCCTCAATTCTTGTTTTTGGCCATTACAAAAGACCTCAACCCCATAGTTCCACGGGATTGCTGTAGTACTTTCATAAGGCATCGGTCCTGCCTTGGTGATTATAACAGTTGCTAGCCTCGGCGGTGCATATATGTTAATTGTTCTAAAAGTAATTGAGATTGTGGCAATCTCCTCTGACCTCTGGCCAATCATCTTCTCATCTTTCTCTTCAACAATTCTGTCAAATTGTAACACGCCTTCATTCATTAAACCCTGAACACCATTCTTCAAATCTTCGCATCCTTCGGGATGAGCCAAACAACCTTCGCAGTCTTCTCCACAACCCGGAAAAACTCCACCCTTCAATAGCCTACTCTTGATAAAACTCAGAGGAGTTCTCAACTCTTCAACGTCAGTCACTAAATTTAGATTCTCTTCTCCAACAATAGCATTGACACCAACCGCTCCGTGGTTGGGCATAGGGTTTTAAACAACATTAGGCGCATCATTGGTAAAATTTATTTATTTGCTATCAATAAGGTCCTGTACCTTATGTTTGAAAGCCTTATAACTGTCTATATGGTGACCAGGGGCGCCTGAATGAAAGTCACATCTGGCGTTTGCGTCATATCCCGGGGGTGGCGCACCAGTCAAATGTGTCAGTGTCCTTTTCTGAATCAATTGAAGCTGCAACAAATGTTGTAAGAGTTGTGAGTATGACATTGATGGTGCGTCAAACTGTTTATTCATTACTCTCCCACGGTCTTGAAACCGTCGTGGTGCATAATTCTGTTGTGGAAGTTGCTGTTGTTGTTATTGTTGTTGTTGAGGTTGTACAGCTGGAATTGCAATACTTGAAACCTGTGGTTGTTGCTGATGATATTATTGATTTCTGTTTCTATTTCTGCTTCTGAAGCTTGACACTGCATTGGTCTCACCTTCCCTTTTCTTGTTACCGAAGTTCTTTCTTCCTCCTCCAAATGAGGATCCCTCTCCTGCTTGGATTTTTCCCAACTTAATACCATTCTCGACTCTTTTGCGAGTGATAATTAAATCTGAGAAACTACCAGACATATTCCCTATCAGCTTTTCATAGTACACCCCAGGCAATGTAGCTACAAATATATCAATGAGTTCTCTCTCCACCATATGAGGTTGAACCCTTGCAGCCAATTCACGCCACCTCTATGCATACTCTTTAAATCCCTCATTACTTCGCTGCGACAGATTTTGCAACTGTACACGATTGGGTGCCAAATCACTATTGTATTGATAATGTCTGACGAAAGCCTCTGCAAGATCTCTCCAACTTCTAATAGTGGTTGGCTCCAAACCCATGTACCACTTTAAAGATGGTCCAAACAAGTTGTCTTGAAAGAAGTGCATCCGCAACTTCTCGTCATTAGAGTACGCAGACATTTTTCTGTAGTATGACCTGAGGTGTACCCTAGGACAGGTCGTCCTCTTGTACTTGTCAAAGTCAGGTACCTTGAACTTCGGTGGAATCCTTAGACCTAGGATCAACCCCAAGTTAGACATATCCAGACCCAGAGAATTCTGATTTTCCAAGTTCCTCATCTTCTCTTCAATCAATTTGAACTTCTTGTCCGCATCAGACTCCAAACCTGCTCCCAGATCTCCCATGGAGAAAATATCATCTTGTTCATCCTCCTCCCACTAAGGACCGACATTTCCATATACAACGCCTGTTGAACTTGTCATATGAATTCCAGCTTGATTACCTCCACCCGGAGGAATAACAACTGTTGGGATAGCATCGGCGTGAGAAGTACCATTGTCAGCTGGAGGGGGAGCTGCAGTGGTCCCACCATGCAAAACTCCACTTCCATCAACCCTAGCAATCAGAGGTTGAACAAGTGTTCTCAACTATTCTTGGCCATTATCGACCCTCTGCTTAAGGTCCATGAATTGTGCCATGCGGTCTCGGAACTCTTGTAACTCAAGTTGAATATGATCCATTGCCTTTTGTTGATTTCCCCTAGTTGAATAGCGGTGAATTGTTTGGTATTCAATCCTGAAACAATGTTGAGAAAACCACAAAAAGAGGTAAGGTCAACAGAACCTAAAACACCTGCAATGCAATATGAAAAATGATGCAAAATGCAGACATGTAAATATGGTCTAGGGGAATCTTCCCCTTGATTCTAGTTCCACGGAAACAATAAGAGAATGGAAAGCTGATAGATGAAACCACAAAATTTCTCTCATAAATAAAATGAGGAACAGAGTACCACATCACCAAGGAAATACAACAGAGTCAACACGACCTTACCCAACAATCCTGGTGATGTTCAGAGTACAAGATAATAAGCAAGTACAAAAAGAGAAATTGCATCAAGTACGACAGTGAATCTGGAACTCTTCCAATAACTCCTTCGTATCAGGATGATCAGGTCTGGCAATTAACCCTGGAATAAACAAGTCTCTCTTGCTAATGGTAGCTTACAAGTCTTGAGCATAGTCCTCCCAAGCGCCCTCTCCAAATGCATCCTCCAATCTGGGCTTCTTCAACTCTGCTCTCAACTTGTACTCTTCCAACGTTGCAAGAGCTCGTAGCTTGCGGTCGCTTTTGTACTGACGCGAGGATTCACTTGGATCTTTCTAATCCCTGACTTGAAGCTGTGTTTTCAACCTAACAATATGTTGACGAAGCCCATCTTCTCTTTCTTTATTGTTGGTCAAGATGGCATTCCACTGAGCGTTGAACTTTGATATCTCTAGATGCGCTTTCTATAACTCCTTTTTCTTATCCTTGAGAATATCACCGGCGCTCTTCAAGTCTCGACCTACTTGCTCTCGGGCGAGAATCTCTTCAGTCATTTCTCTACCCATCTTGTTCAGAGTCTCTATCTGCTTCTTGGACAAGTAGGCAACTTCATTCTTTTCGCTTCTAATCTGAATGATTTCCTTATCCAACTCTTCATTCACTTTGCGTAGTTTTTCCTTTTCAGCCCACAACTGATTATATTTCTGGATATCAACTGTCGTTGGTTCTTCTACTGCCAAAGGGTACAATGGCTCCCTGACTGGGAAGGGTAGCAACAACCTTTCAACTCTCTCTTGGACCCATTCAAAATAAGACCTATAAGCTCTGCAGTCATTTCTGCCCAAGGAAGACTTTCCTTTACGGTGAATTCTTCCCCATGCTTTTTCCAATCTGGCTAAGGTCTCACTACCAACCAAACCAGTGAAATACAGAGATTCCTGTATTTCTTCTTCCCTCGGAGGTTCTCTTAGAGTGTAACCAAACTATCTGATAGCGATAGCAGGGTTATAATTAATGCCACCTTTCCTCCCAATCAAAGGAACATTGGGGAAGTTCCCACAGTTGTAGATAATCTCCATACCCAATAGGTCTCTGTTAAACCACACAATATTCTCCGATGTTAAGCCCATAAGCCTCTCTGACCAATCAACAATATCTGCAACGTCAACAAAGGGTCCAGCCTTAGGAAGATGCTAAATAAACCATCTGTACAATAATGGCGCACAACAGGAGATATTCTTCCCTCTCCTATTCTCATTCTTGTAGTGGATAGAGTGATAGACATCTCCTAAGAGTGTTGGCATAGGATTTTTAGAGACGAAGATATGGAAGGTGTCAAAATCAACAAAATCTGGGATATTCAGGAACAATATTATGCCATAGATGCAAAGAGCCAAAATAGCACTGAAAACAATCCAACATCCTTCCATTGCAAAATGTTGAGCTCTGCTCACCAAGAATGGTAATGGGAAGCCAGGCACTCTATTCCTCCAAACCATCTTTCTATCCAACTCAGATACATCCACATGTAGGGAATTAGCTAGCTTGGTCAAGTTGGGCTCTGCTTCAGAATGATAGAAAGACATCTGTTCTAAGATTGGAACTCCTAGCAGCATGGCAAATTCTTCCAAAGTAGGCATCAGTACATATCCTGGGAAGATGAAACATCGCAGCTGAGGATCATAAAACAGAAGCGGTGTATGAAGACCTCCTAACTCAGCCTTTAAAGCTTTGCAGACATAACTCAAAATTTTCTCATAATCTTTCTTGAAATCCTCCATCACACTGTGCTCAGCTACAGAAATCAAACTGAGCAAGGACCCTATATCTGGTGTTGGAAACTTGTAAACAACTGTTCTCTTCAAATTAGGCTCCATATTGATTGTGAATTAGATTACTAGAATCAAGAGAAAAATATGCACCTGAAACAGAAATATATGTCAATGTTAATATGCAAATGCAACAGGGGATCAAGATTATTGTGCTGCTGACTGAGGTGAACTAGAGCTTCGCTTCGGTGAGAAAAATAACACAACACTGATATAAGAAACCCACTGTATCAAAAATCAAAAGTTCACACTAATGGGAAAAACAGGTAGGTTGAAGGTCATGGTTTCCTGCATAACCCTCCAACGCACAGGTATGGACCTATCTCTGATAAGGTTTGGCATCCTATGCGGTCGTCAGCGTCACAGACTTTCGAGAAACGATGATACGCTCACCATTTCTAGTTTGGCATCATGGCCAAACAAAGCGGCCTCACTTAGCTGACTCCCGAGTGATCGGTCTCCAGAGTCGGCAATCCCCAGACCCAACATCTTCTCAAATGTCTGAAATAGACTAGAAAGGTAGTTATCAAAGAGAATCTTGTCCGAACGCGAATTTCATGAGGACTAGTACATGCCGAACGTACAGGTCCATCACTACTTTCCACTCTAATATTATGTGTATTCTCAAGCCTGGGTTTTGGCTTATTACTCAAAAGAACAATCCCACCCAATAACACAACAATATGAAAATATAAAGTGCTGAAAATAAAATGCAAATGCAATACTGTCCAAATGCAACACATATACACACCCATAAACAAAAACACACAAGCGCTAGGATTGACTCGCATAGGGGATGGGAAGTTCTCCAGCAGAGTCGCCAGCTATCGCATCACTACGAAAAAGGGGCCGAAAAAGACAGAAAATTCGTCACTATTTATTATTTATCCCAAAGAGAGGGAAAGGAAACGAGCAAAGAAAAACTACGAAAAAGGGAAAAGACAAGGTCATTGCAACCAAATCTCGGTTCGGGAGTCGGTTACACAAGGGGAAGGTATGAGCACCCCTCACGTTCGTTGTACTCAACAGGATCCATGCTTGTTGTCTATCTAAAAGGGTGTTAATCTATCAAAAGGCTGGCTCACAGGGACAAAAGAAAAGAAAAGAGAACTCGATAGGACATCGCCGCCCTATACCTACGTATTCCCTCGTGCAATGGGAAATTCAGAGTCAACGTGGTTCAGAAAACTACGGGTGAAGGTGGGGAAGGTTGCTCGCCAAGACATCACTGTCTTATGCCTACGTATCCTCGTCTGGTACGAGAAATCAGAGCAAATGTAATTTGGGTTAACACAACCACTGGTTGGTTAAATGTTTTAACTAATTAGGGTTAAACCTTCGTTGTAGCAGTTAGGGACAATGCATGTTTGTTGTAGAACCAAGACTTAACACACTCTTTCTGAAAATGATTTTCAAACAACCCCGAAGGATAAAAAGGTTTGATGTTTTGTTCTGTGTTTTTTAACAAGAAGTGAACTGAGTTAAGTTTGTAACTCATGTTGCACTAAAGACTATGACTTAAGAGCGAATGCGTCGCATATCGCCTAAAAGGCATACGCTAAAAACTCTAGGCAGTATAAGAGGGGGCCCCCCAACTATCATTCCTCAAGTACTTAAGGCTCGTAGCGTACAAAATTTATTATCCTTTATTAAGTGTCTTAAGAGGTTATGAGATGAGAAGAGAAGACACAAACTCTAAGGGGAACTGATCAACCCTAATGTTGTCATGCAATGTGCTCCTAAAGTTGAGATTGAAAGGGGAGAAGTTATCTTAGGTTTATCAATAAAAGTATTGAACACCTAATGTCTCCCCTACTCCCATCTTAAACAAAGGGACTAGGAATCCTAAGGGATCATGGCAAAAGACCAAGTAAACAACAGATAATTCAATCACAGATGAAATGAAGAAAGAGAAGAAGTTGACTTAAACATGTCAAAGCAATGCAAACATAGGATGTAAATATGCAAAGATGGGATGCAAAGAAGACTCAATAACATGAGAAACACACACAAGTGACTTAAACAAGTCGACCAAAAGAGGTGAGATGAAATGGGAGAAATGAAACTCCTACAACCATCAAACATCAATCACCTATACAAATGATTAACACAAAGCAAAGACAAAGAACCATGATCAAAGAAATGATGGGAGAAAGAAGCCTGGGCAGAAACCACATGTGAATTACCTCAACCAAATATCTCACATTGATCATGCAAAGAAACAAACAAACAAGTGCAAGAAATGATCCATTATTCAAGACAAACTCAAAGCATAAGTTATGAACACTAAATTATCTTGAATAATGATCAAAACACATGGGGCGGAGGTGTATCAATAAGAATAAAGATCAATTCAAGGTTATAAGCAAAGCACAATCAAAGCCCAAGTCATGGCAAGTGAAAGAATCAATGTCCTATCACAAATTCAACACTTAAATCCAAGTGGAAATGCATGACTCCCAAGTAACTTGCAAAACAAGTTACACAAATGTATGACCTAAAACCAATGGACCAGAACCTTAATCATGTTATAAACAAGCATCAAGACTCATAAGGTGCATATGTGATCCATAAAAGTCATCTCCCAAAAGACCTAGGTCAAACTAGTTTGTATGAACACTTCCTCAGGTGACTTGACTTGCAAACTTCACCAAAAATAGGAAAAATGTTCAATAAATATCAAATAAAAAATACAACCAAGCTAGGTCAAATGAAAAACAGGAGCCAAAGTCTCATGAACAAATTCCACTCAAGGCATCACCAAATAACTCCATCGCTAATGGTGTTCCACCTTATCGAGCATCAGTCGAGGGACAACAAAAGTCAACTCAAAGTCAAATAGAAAAGGATCAATGACCACTCAAACTCACCCTCAAGGATGCCTCAATCCCTCACCTAAGTAAGGGAGAATCCATATTCATAGGGGATTAGGATTTGAAGTCCAAATGATCAAGTCTATGTGAGGTAAACACCATAAAAGTCATCCAATTGCAAAATTAAAATAAAATGGCAAAATAATATAAAAATAGAAACAAAAATTTTAGAAAATTAAATAACATCTTAAAGTGTAAGAAAATAATTTTTGGGAATTTTCTAATGATTGGAGCTATTTTTAAAATAATAAAACGAAAACAGTTAAGAAAATAAAATAAAATAAGAAACAAGGTGAAAGGGGGTGCAAGAGGTAAAACCCAGATTCAAAGGAAATAGGTAAATGCATGTTGGGCCCTGAAATTTGGGGGGTGTGGATATCACTCTAAGCCCAACTCAACCCAGCTCAGTTCATAAAATGAAACGCAGCATTTCATTAATCCGAGTTGGATTTCAACGCGTGCGTGGCGAAAGTCAAACGAATGAAAACATGCCAAGCAACATGGTCAAAAGGTCCAAGCAAGACAAGTCAACACTGACCAGAAAAAGACCAGACGACGGAGCTAGGGCTCCGGTCGTCTTCTCCGGCCACCTCTCCGGATACCAGGTCTGAAACCTCCATAAAAATGGTGGATTCTGGTACCAAACGAAAGCTGACATTACAAGGATTATGAATCCACCCTCCAAATCTTAAAAAGGTCCAAAATCAAAGAGAAACGAAGGCATGAAAGTTTGATAGTACATTCTAAAACTTCAATATACAAACACATAGATAGCTAAAACATTACCTACCATAGGTAGGGCTTCAGATGCAACCCAGAATGATTCTATTTCATGTCTAAAATGAGAGAAATTAGTTGAAGAAACTTACTGAATGGAGCTGCTCCGTTGGCTCTTGAAATGCGTGCAACCTTCAAGCCAAGCTTTCCAATCCTCTCCTTGAACTCTGATGAAGAAGAACTGAGCAAAAATTTGGAGAAAGAAACCCAGAAATGGCTAGTTTGAAGATGGAGAATTTTGGAGAACTTTTGAAGTATGGGAGCTCTCTCTCACGCAACTGCTAGCTTCTAAGCAATTAGGGCAATTTTGTGGCTTTTATGTGATGGATATTGCATGACCATGCAGGCCCATGTTGGTAGAATCATGTGATTTTAAAATTTGATTTTCAAAGTTCCCTTTCATGCATACTCATGAGCTAGCAACAAGCATGCTATTTTGGGCCAACAAACATCCAAGTGTGGTGTGTAGAAAACAATTGAATGGTTTTTGCTCATGTATGATACCTTTTGCACCAAGTTTGAATTCATAACCTTTTTTAGGTGACTTTGTGAAAAAGTGGTACATGATGACTTTCCATGTTGGTCAAAATGTGGTAAACTTCTTTTTGATCATGTAATAGTATGGAACAAATCAAATATGAAGCAAAATATGACTTATAATGTAAGGTATTCAAGCCATGACCAAAAACCAAGATTTCACCTTGAAAATGATCCACATGCCCATGTAATCCAACAAACTTCATGAATTTTGAGTTCAATATGGAGTAAAAACCATTATGCACAAGTTTCATGTTGGTTGAAATTGCATTTGAGGTCCATAAGTTCATGAAAATGGTCATTGAAAAAGATGACCTATAATGAACTTTCCAAAAATACCCATGCCTTGTGAGGTCCATAACTTAAGATGTACATATGATAAAAAGGACTTCTAGGACTTTTTGGAAATCTAAGCTCATGAGGAACAACTTTCAAGTTCTTTTGAAGTTGAGGATAAACTTGATTCTAGGTCAAAAATGCCTTAGAAGTGAGTTGATTTTAAGTTGACCAAAATTCTCTTCATCTGAGGACCCTAACTTGTTGGCATCATAACTTGAGATGTACGAACTCAATGGATGAGTTCTTGTACTTAAAATAAATCTTGGAACATGTCCAACAAGTCTCATGTTTTCATGAAGATGAGATTGAGCTTGCATCATAGGGTAAATTGTCCTTGAAGTTAATTACTAAAGAAGGGGATTTTACACTGAAATCATCTGAAACCCTAATTTAGTAACTCTTTGAACTATTGAATCCTATTGATTTGATCTTATCATGATATCCTATATGCTTTAAGATGAATTCCCATGGCCTCAATGACTTAGAACCAAGTTGTGAACCTTTCCAAGTACGCAGTTGACTTTAGTTGACCAGATGAAACCCTAATACCATATCCTCTGACTGAGGGCTCTTGCACATGAATTGAATGACTACCCAAGCTCTAAAATTACCCCTAAGGTATACAATGAGCTTTTAAAACATGTAGTAACCAAGAACAAGACCTCATAAACTCTTGATAACCCTCTGCTGACCTTCAAGATAGGAGGTGATACAAATGCATAAACCTCTCCCCTCAAGGAGCTTTGAAACCCAACCCTGATGGCAATGAACTCTTTATGGCTTGCACAAATGGTCTTGCTTGAGCTTGAAACCAAGGATGATCTCCTCTTGGCTGGAACAACAAAACTCTTGATCCCCTGCTAAGAACAATGCTATGCAAATGCAAATGCTAAAATGAAAATGAAACATAAGCCAAGCTAGAAAAGAAAGGTTGGTCAAATTTTGGGGTACAACATATATGGTTCAATGTATTTAAAGTCGATTTAAGGATTTATGAGGTTTTTGAGTTTGAGGAAAATTAGGCCTTCGTGGCCAAATCTGTTTTTGAGTTTGAGGAAAATTAGGCATTCGTGGCCAAATCTGTTTTTGAGGTTGTATAAGTATGGAGAGTATTACCTTCATTGTTTTCAATATATGATTCAATGTACTTAAAGCCGATTTAAGGGTTTAGGGATTTTGAGTATTGAATTGTTGTTTCCTTTCTGGTGAGTTTAATGAGTTTGAGGAATTTGAACTGACGGTCTGATAGGTTTGAGGCTGATTTGGGAGTAAGGGAAACTAGGCCTTCGTGGCCAAAATCTGTTGTTGAGGTTTTAACCGTATAGGTTAATTGAATATGAGAACTCTAATGAATGTGGGAAATTATAAGTATTTTATGGGAATTAGAGGCGTAAATATGATGCGGGATTGGCCTAATAAGTCATAGATTTTGTGCCTTTATCGCCGTAATATCTTAGGAATGATTGAGGGATGTTTTTAGGGCATTAGGGAAGTAAATCGTAGGTGTTTTTGGGCTGGTTTTTCTACTTGTGCGTAACAGCGTTTTGCTGTAATCGCGAGTTCGCACAGCGAACAATCCTTTGCACGGCGAACACTCGCTTGACGAACTGTTCAGTAAACGTAGCAGAGTTTCGCGAATGGTGTTCTTTTGCAGTGTTGTCTTGATACTTTAATGTTGTGATTTTCTGGGTGAATTACCTTGAGTATGACTGTGATTCATATGTGATTAATACATGACTGTATGATGATTCCTATGAGTAATGATGATGAGTTATGATGTTGATGCCATGAGTTTTTGATGATTATATGATGACATGATTATTATGATGATTTTGATGAACAATGATGCACCTAATGAGTTTATTATGAGGATGATATTAACGTGTGCATCATGCATTTATATGCATTCCGGACTTCGGTCTAGTGTTTTATTCTTGTGGCTTCAGTCACATTGTGCGGATGTGAAGTATTTTGTTGTGCTTTGATTCTTGTGTAGAATTGATCCTATTGATGGAAATCTACAGAGGATTGATGGCCTAGTGTCCATCGAACTTTGATGAATTGGTACCATATGCACGAGTCTTGTTGCATTTGCACTTATGTGATAATTTGGTGTAATTTATGATATTATGGCTTTTTGATGTTTCCTTGATGATTATGATGATGTTGAATACGAAAATGACGCTATTTTATATATTGATTATTATGAATCATTTTACTCATCCTGCCTGTTTGAATGTTGCCTCCACGTGGGTAACGTGCAGATGACCAAGTTTAGTCATGGATGCCGTCGAGGACTTTTTGGAGTTTTTGACTTTTGGTTGACTTAGAGGGTCTTGCTCTGATAGTGTAACATCGGGTTGGGGTCTTTGAGTTAAACCATGCTTTATTGATTATTGTTATTTTGATTATGTTGCTGCGCAAGGAAAACTTTGGATTTTTCCTTGTTGAGTTCCGTTGCCTTTTGAGCAATTTTTTAGTAATTTTGGGAAAACCCGTTGTTTACAGAGCATTAACTTTTATTTGAGTTATTTAGAAATGTACGCCCTTTTTGGTGATTTTTATTGTGTTTAATATTTTACTCTGATAAATGTGATTGATTTGCCATTATATTTGTGGGGTAGAAAAGGGTGTTACACCCTCAATTTGCACAATAAAACAGGCTCTTTCTCCTTCATCTAAGGAGTTAAAAAGACCACAGAAACTTTGCAAAAATTATCCATCCTCCTTCATATCCAATAACCTGCTTCAGTTACCATCATTTACCTCTCTTCAATCTTACAAATCACCCTCTGCAACTACCCTAACAATCTCCAACAACAATGAATACACCAAATCACAGAAAGTGAGATGAAAAGAAGAGAGTGAAAGTTAAATCAGAAACGGAAGCATATCATCACACAAAAAAATGAGCATTTGAAGCGAACCAAAGCCGAATCTGAGATGAAACGCATCTGACCCAAACTCAAATTTGAAGGAGAAAGGGAATCGAAAACAAGCGATTGAAGGTGAGATGGAGAAGACTGAAAAGTTGAATCAAGTGAGGAGTAACAGGCATTTTGTTTCTTTCTTTATTGATAGTGATGTCGTGATTTGTTTTTGGTTTTGCTACAAAATAAAATTGATAACTGGCCAGGCTTGTTTGTAAATCATCATAGTGATCCTATGATGCCTTGTTCATTTTTTTCTGCTGATGTTGCACCTTGCCTTGGTTTATGGTCGTAGACCTGCTGGTGGTAACCTAGCCCATGTTCATGATCCATTTACACTTTTTTTTTTCCAAATTCTTCTATCCATGCATTTTTTTGATAGAGATGATGGGCTCAAAGCCCATAGGATTCTCACTTGATAATCGCACCACCTCATAATCACTTAGGCACCCTAGTTTGATTTGAATTAATGTTAAATTATGACTTAGACTTTTAGCTCGTTTCCTTTGATTTTAGATTTTAAATAATTTCTGTTTTTTTAATTTTATGTTAGTGTTAATTAAATGCTGATTTGATTTTTATTTTAAATTATGATTTATATTTTTAACTTTAATGATTTTAAATGATTTTTATTTTTAAATTTTGATTTAGGTTTTGATCTCATTTGTTTTAATTTTAATTAAGTGTTGATTTTGATTTTGATGCTAGTTTCAATCTCATCTTTCTCAAACCTTTTTACATTTTGGTTATCATATTGTTTAGATCTTATTTCTTGATTTATCTTCACTTTTCATTTCTACTTTGATTTGGATCTTTAATTTTCTTTTCGATTCTATCATTGGTCGATGAAGTCTTTAAAATCGCGAATATTGGTTGATTGAGGTTTGTCGCTACGCGAAAAATGACACAAAGTCGCCACCGGATTTTATTTATCCCAAGTAGAGAAAGGGAAATAGCGATAAAACCTTTAGGGAAAAGAGCATGGTCATCGCAATCAAGTCTTAGGGTTCGGGAGTCGGTTATACGAGGGGAAGGTATTATCACCCCTCGCATCCATCGTACTCGATGGGAACCTTCTAGGTTATTTTGCTTGAGTGGGTGTTTTTAATCTAAAAGTTTGCTTGTTTTTTTAAAAAGAAAGAGGGGTTAGTTTTTTTTATTATAGTGCTCGCCAAGGATTGTGGCCCTTGTGCCTACGTATCCTCACTTAAATGAAGTGAAAAATCAGAGCTCCATGGTTCGAAGGCTTGTGAAATAGTTGTTTGTTGGTTGTTTTTATACCTTGAAAAAGGGTTTTCGGATTGATGCCCTAAGGCAAAAAGAAGTTTGATGAGTTGATGTTATTTTTAGGTTTTTTAAGAGAAATTGTTCTTGATTAGGATTACACAAAAGACTTTGGATAGAGATGAATGTTTCGAATAACCAAGTCGAGCGCCTTGTATTCAAAACATTCGGAACGAGTGTAGGAGGGTTCCATTCTCATTCCTTTTCCACCACCTTAAAGTCCATAGTGTATAATCCTAATCACATATTTATTGTATTTTGGATTTTTATGAGAAAAAGTACCTTTTGATGTTGGATATAGGGTTTTATTGTTGTTAAAAACATTTGAAGTGACGCGAACAAGGTCGATGGCGATGCACAAGGCAATCGACTTACAAGGTTGAAAAATGGCTCGATAATGAAGGAATGAGAGATGGAGGTGAAAACGCTAAAATGAATTACAATTTTCTCATAATATAAAGTGTTTCTAAAATAGGAATTTTAGAATTCTTTAAACATTATATGAAAATATACATTAGTACAAAAATTTAGCAAAAAGAATCACTTAAAAATGAAGAAGTTATGTTGATTTGAAAATTAAATAAAAATTAAATAAACTAGACATTAAAAAAGAAGGAAGTGTCTCACCCAAGGCTTGAACTCAAGACCTTGGGGTCATGGACACAAAACTGAACCAATCCAACCACTCTCACAAACGTGAATCAATATGGAAAGAGAAGAAGAAATGCTGAAAAGATAAAAAAATCATGAAAATATGCCAAAAAAAAGCCCCCACTGGGGGTTGAACACAGGTTCTCATGGCAAGACAAGTTCTTAAAGGCAAGACAATAACCACCGAGGTGGAAATACATCCATTGTATCAAGCCACTCCAGATGCAAATATACCTAAAAAAGCACATATTCTGGGCAGGCCTCATGGTAAAATCAAGGTGAAAAATAATGAAAATGATTTCATCAAAACTCACTCAATTCTTGATCAATTTTCATGAAATTTAAGTTCAACATGCTTGTTTTTTCAAGAGAAACGTGATGGTACCATTCATTTTTTAAAATGATGCACACACATTAAAATTCGAAGAAAAATGCAGAATGTGGTTTTTAAAATGCATTGGCCTCATGGCAAAATCAAGGTGAAAATAATTTCATCACAACTCACTCAATTCTTAATCAATTTTCGTGAAATTTAAGTCAAACTTGCTTGTTTTTTCAAGAGGAACATGATGGTACCATTCATTTTTTAAAATGATGCACACACATAGAAAAATTCAGAATGTGGTTTTTAAAATGCATTGACCTCATGGCAAAATCAAGGTGAAAATGATTTCATCATAACTCACTCAATTCTTGATCAATTTTCATGAAATTTAAGTTAAACTTGCTTTTTTTTTTCAAGAGGAACATGATGGTACCATTAATTTTTTAAAATTATGCACACACATTAAAATTCGAAGGAAAATGCAGAATGTGGTTTTTAAAATGCATTAGCCTCATGGCAAAAATCAATCAAGTTTCAATAACATTTATGCATATAAAAAAGAGAGTTTAAAGGCACCAACCTGTTGTAGACTCCTCATAGCAAGCTAGCAACAAAAAGCAAGAGATCCTTGGCTCACATCAGCTCCTTGGCTCAATGCAGGGAAAAAATCAAGTGGAATGAAAGACATGGAGGTGACTGAAGTGAGGCTAGTGTGTAGGGAGCTGCAGCTGCAAGTTACCATTGAAAAGTTTTTCTTTCCTCCTTGTTTTTCTTGAATATAATAATGTCAACTTGCTTGTCAACTTGCAAAGCTCTCAAAACCTCATTCTTTCTGCATTTTCTATCCATCATCCTTCCTAAATATCAGATCAATACATGATCCAATGGTTGAGAATGATTCAAGTGGCTGAAAAGTGAATTTGTGGAAATTTTGAAATGGTGCATTCAAGTGTTGAAACCCCAACTTGCTGGATTCATAACTCTCAACTCACAAGGGCTATGGAGGATTTCTAGTACTTTTTAGAAATCCCTCATGGAGCTCTACAACTTTCATGTTTTCATGATCTTCAGATTCCAAGTGGAACTAGGTCAAAAATCCCCTCAATATTACCTTTGATTAATCGACGAAAGTTTGTGATTAAGACGAAACTGTTTCCCTTCCTGTCCATGTGACACGATTATATTGGAAAATGATCCTCAATATCACTTTTCCATCGTATTTTTAGCACATAGATCAACTTGTGCAGCCTCCTATAGCTTGATCTTCGTCATAGATCGAGCTACAACGGTTTAGCGCTACAGTTCATCCCGATCCAATTCATATTAACTAACAATAACTTTACTTTATGTCAATATACTTTTGTTTTATTTTTAGTCAATATATCTTGATTATATTATCATTGTTCATATACTTGTTAATATCATCTTGATTATACTATTGTGGATATTATCTTGATTATAATGTTATATATCTTGCCATATTATTCACATTGTTCATATTCATATCATATTCATATTGTTCATATCTTGTTCACATTATTCGAAAACACAATAACAATTATTGAAACACTAAAAGCCTAAATTTGTGGACTGTTGGTTACTTTTCCGAGCAACGAAACATGGACTTTATCAGAAACCCTAACTTAGAGCTTTTGCACGATTCTTGCTCAAGGCATTGTTTAGGACACCTTGCATACACGCGACTTCCTCTTGGGCTACCTGACAATGAACCCTTTTATTTTATGCAATCCCGTGTAACTTATATGTACCCCCTTCTATTCCGATGTACGCATTCATATTTGCTTTGATTGTGGTTTATCTTCTAGGGGCACCCTCAGAGACTAGCGTAGACTAAACCGTTGTCAAACTAATTCTCGATTCATCATCGAGCCATTTTCAAACACCCATCATAAGTCAATTGCTCGTATGCATTTGCCATCAACCTATTGCACACACTTTCATATTTCATCGTGGTTTCGTTATTAGGAGCACCCTCAGGGACTAGTATCATTTCTCACAACCTAACCCTTGATTCATCATTGAGTCGGTTCCATTTTCAAATCAACCTCTTTTCTAACACGTCTTTGCATGCAAGTAAAATCAAACCCTTGATCCAACGTCAAGTGGCATTTTCAAACTTATAAGTCGAGTGCCTTATGCCTTGCAGTCCACCTCTTTTCGTAACTTATTTGATTTAATTGTTTTCAAACTATTTTCCTAAACAAATAACGAAATAAGGAGATTCTTGGAGTCTAGCATTACTTGGATCTTCAAATGAATGGCTCTTGAGGGGCACGCTTTGGGTTGTCGTTCGTTCATACTTTCGTATCAAAACATCTAATCTCTGTTGAACATTTTCGTAATTAAACTTACGAAAGAAGAAGATTTTTGGAGTCTAGCATTCCTTGAACCTTCGAATGAATAACTCTATAGGCACATCCCTTGAGTTGTTATTCATTCAATCTTCCGAATTCAAAATGTTCAATCTTTCTAAACCTTTTCAATTAACTCCCAAAAGAAATGAGTTCTTGGAATCTCGCATTCCTTAGATTCTTGAATGACAGCTCTCGAGGCACGCCCCTTGGGTTGTTTGTGATTCAATCTTTTGTTTCCGAACCAAACTTCAACATGTTAATCTCTCTCTTTTCTTGGTTGTCTCCACGAACTACAGACACTCTGATTCTTCATTCTCATTTGAATGTAAGATACATAGGCAGAAGATTGCGATGATCTTGGCAAGCACAGTTCCTTCCATCTTTTGTTTCCCCCTAACCTTCCCCGTAGTCAAACTACGACAACTCTGATTTCTCATTCTCGTCCAAATGAGCATATGTAGGCACAAGGGCTCCAATCCTTGGCGAGCACCCTATCCTATAAACCATCAATTTCCCCTTAGCATCGTTATTCTTTTATTGTACTGTTTCACATTTACCATTGAGAAGAAAACAAGAAAGCTTAGATAATGCCCATTTCAAATCGTACTAAGAGGTTCCCGTTGAGTACAATGGATGTGAGGGGTGCTAATACCATTCCCTTGCGTAACCGACTCCCGAACTCAGAACGTGGTTGCAACGACCATCGTTCTCATCTGTCTTTTAAAAGGTTTTCTCGATATTTTCCTTTCTCATCTCTTTGGGATAAATAAAGTTCGATAGAGACTCTATCGAACCGTATCCTACGCCTTTCACGTAAGGGTCGTATATTCAAATTAATTTTCAAGGTGCGACAACTGGTGACCTATGGCGGTGTTTGGTAGGAAGGTTTCTTTATGATAAGCATATACACGTGAAGTCGATGAACGTGAGAATTACAGACCTGTGAAGGTTGATTAAAGGAGTCAACATCAGATAGGCCAAATACAATTTGTTTTTATTCCACTTTACTTATCATCTAGACATGAAGGCAACTATGAAGGGAGGTTCATACACTACAACAAATAACACTTTTTATGATGGAGCTAACACCTCGAACAATAGAAAAAAGAGATAATAGGTATTGGGAGCACCAACTTTTATTATTTTTAAAGAAATTAACAACCCTTTACTTCGATTTTTTAGAAAAGCGATCGAATAGATCTATAAGGGAACTCGCTTTGACGCCCCATTATTGCATTTTATGTTTTTTTGTTTTAGTTTTTTAGTTTGTGTTTCTCACTTGGCGCCTTTCCGAGTTCCTTTTTTATCATTTATATTTATATTTTATTTTTTTAATTAGTATTTAACTCGGCGACATTGTCCAACTTAGAGGTGATATATTTTGCATTAATCAATTTCAAAATACTATTTTCAAAATCTTATTTTAATTTTTTATTTAATATTTTCAAACCCCTCGGTGATACAACAAAAACCGACGTTATATATCTTTTAATTGGATTCCTAGAATATAACGCTATTATATTTTTTATATTTAATATTTTTATTAATAATTCCACGTCGGTTTTTATAGAAAAATCGATGTAAAACATTTATTGCATGAGAAACTTCAGAGTATAATCTAACTAGTTTCTAACTTTTCATTTACCTATCAACGCTTAAACGTCATTTCGTCAATCTCATTTCGCAAAAACCTAGGTGATATTCATCAAAACTTTTCCAATAGATATTCATCAAAAATCTTCAAATAGATATTCATCAAAAGTCATTTCGCAACAGGTTTGTTCTTTACCAAAACAAGTTATATATCACTTTGTTTTTCACTGATCATTTTGTCTAGGGTTTTACGTTAGTTTGTCTTTTGATCATTTTGTTTCTACTATTTTCCATTTGTTTTTATTGAAACCTATAGTTTCTCTTTATCATTTTGAGGTTTATATCATTTTTCTTGATAATCATGGCCAATTCGACAAGCACCTCCCATATAACATCTACTGCAACATCGATTAATACAAATTGTATAACAAAAACTGGAGGTGCCATAATGTATGCCAAGGTGAAAAAAGATCCAGAAACCGGTATTCACTACCCAGTTACAGTTGATGTTGCAATCGACAGGGCTTATGGTGAACACGCTGACGATTTTATGGGTTACATTGTGTTACAAGGTAGAAGTAAAGTGAGCATTTTGATTGATAGTTGGCACGATGTTGATGGTGATTTAAAAGACGTCATATGACTAGATGTTCAGGTATTTTATGATTTGTTTAAACATAGGATGTGTTCATTGTTACTAATAACATCTCAGAATGACATAATTAGGCTAAAAGTTCTTAGGTATTATTAACTAGGAAAATATCTTAATTAGTGTCATTTTTGTACTAGCTATCTAAGTATTAGAATAGTTAAGTGATCAGGTATGATCAGAATGGGTCGTCCTGGCCTTCAACGTAGGGCAACAACAATGGTTGTAGGAGAGAAGTGGGGTGTACCTGCAAAGCACTCTGATGCTAAAGTAAGTAACGGAGAGAGAAAAATGGCAAATATAAAGTGTTTAGGTTTGTGTTAGAATGAATTAGATTCCCGACCCTCTCAAGTGAGAGGGTATTTATAAGAAACCCCCCGCACGGGACCAAGGTCCTCATTATGGGCTAGGATCTCTGATCCACCAATGAGAGACTTCCAGGTTTGCGAGGAGCAAGGAAGATTCTAGCGCATGATCTTCGACCTGGTCTAACTGACCCCGTGAACTTTAAAGGGGCAGTTGGTCACATGAACTGTGGAGCGCGTGAGGGGTAGGTCCCCAAGGACTATAATGCTCTAATGGCTATATTCTCCCCCAAAGGCTATATTATGCCCCGATCATATAGTGCCCAATAACTAAATTATGCTAATCTCTTTGTTGGGCCTTGTCTAAAGACGAACTAGATTGGGCCTTGCTCAACTATGGGCCACCTGCCAGTCCAGTCCAGAACAAGAGCCCCCCAAGTCGTTGTTCTTAGGTGAGGAGCAATGACTTTGAGTTACCCTTGTTGGTCGACCGATGGGCAGGAGTTGCATCGCGGGGATGCCTTTGAGATCATTGTTTTTGAACAAAAATCCTAGGGGGCGTACCCTTCGAATGTCTATGACAAGTGTTTTCGACGACTAGATATCCGTAGCTTCAAAGGTTTTTTTGGGATGTGAGGGCATGCTCGTGGAAGGGACATTTTATGTCGACCATCCTTGCGATTAAGGCAAGGAAATTTCTTGTCAATGAGGTTGTACTCAGATAATATCCTGCGTGTCTTTTCGAGGAGGATGTGCCCGAGTGGAGCTAGAGGGAACTTCTTGTAATCTTTTGATGGTTGGGCTAGGCCCATGTTATGTAATATTTTGACAATTTCAGGCCTAGTGGTCAGATTTATATAATATTTATGTTTGATATTGTATGCCTTGTTGTGCGCTTTATCTTTGTAGATGTATATGCTTTCTATCTGGCCCGAAGTATTAAGTTTCACAAATTATGTGCGCTGGGAGTTTTCTCGACTTGTTGTAATGCTCGACTGTTTGGGGAACTTGTCGACGATGCGAAAGTAGTTTCTTCCAGTTGCGAGACTAGGATCTCGGTCGAGGTCCTGATCCAACAGGTTTTGGACTATTCCCATCACGAGCTGGGTGTCTTGCCACGCTGGTACAACAACCGAAAAGCTCAATTGAGCTATCCCCGTTGGACATAGAGTCTGCTCATTCCATGAGCAGAAACTTACCTTCGTTGTAATTTTAAGGATTGAGCTTGCACCAGGGCACACTCCCTTGGCTAGGCAATCTCTCCGTTGTGGGGTGAGTTCGTCGGTAGTTAGTTCTGACCGATTGTTGGTACTAACTGTAATATTGTTTGATCTTTTTAGCATTCCATGGTTGAGCAAATGGTTCTCCGTTTAGATGTTCGAGGTAGTAGGCCCCGATGCCCATTTTTTATTTTACCCGGTAAGGGCCTTCCCAATTTGCGGCCAACTTGCCCTTGCGTGAATCTTTTTTATTTCTACGTAGGACGAGGCTACCCACTTGGAATTCGCGCTTTATGACATCGGCGTTATGGCGCAATGTTATCTTTTATTTTAGTAAAGCTTCGCGGAGAGCGGCCCCTGATCGAATTTCTTCGACCAAATTGAGTTCTTCTCTTAACACTTTATCATTCAGCTCCTCATTGAGAGGATCCTCTGTTCATCTAGAGGGTTCTCTAATTTCCACTAAGATTACTGCTTCGGTTTCGTACGTTAGTCGGAAGGGAGTCTCCCCAGTGGTTGATGTGGAGTTATCCTGTAGGCCCAGAGCATGCCATGTATCTCCTCAACCTATCTCTTTTTGGCCTCGCCTAATCGTTGTTTTAGTCCTTGAAGAATAACCATATTTGCGGCCTCAACTTGCCCGTTAGTTTGAGGATGTTCGGTGAATGTGAAGTGTTACTTGGTACCTAGTTTGGTGACAAAGTCTTGGAACTTCATGTCTATGAACTGGGTGTCGTTGTCGGTCACAAGGACTTGGGGCACACCGAATCGTGCAAGGACGTTTCTTTTGTAGAAATGAAGTATGTTGAATGTTGTGATTTTGGCGAGGGCTTCGGCCTTAATCCATTTTGTGAAATAATTGACGGCCACGATAAAAATTTCTTCTTATAGGACCCTATCATGAATGGGTCGAGGATGTCCATCCCCCACCAAGTGAAGGGCCATGGGGAAGACAAAGTCTTTAGTTCGTTGGGGGTGTTAAGTGCATATCCCCGCGGCGTTGGCATCTGTCACATTTTTTGACATGCTCATTTGCGTCATACTGCATAGTCGGTCAATAGTAACATGTTCGCAAGGCCTTCCGTGCCAAGGATCTTCCTCATAAGTGTTGTGCATTGATCTCATCATGAATTTCTTGGAGAATTTCGGGGACCTTGTCCTCCTCAACATATTTTAGGAGGGGGGTGGAGAATCCTCCTTGGTAGAGCTTCTCTTCAATTAGGACGTAGGGACAGGCCCTTTGCTTAGTTGCACTGGCTTCTTTATTGTCTTCGGGCAGCTCCCCTGTGGTGAGGTAGTTGTATATAAGAGTCATTCAGCAGTTGTTGTCGCCAATGGTATTGACGTCGAGCATCCTTGTTGGTTTTTTGATACTTAGGTGAGGAAGTATTTCTTGTATGACAGACTTATTGCCATCTTTTCTCATAGTGCTGGCCAATTTTGATAGGACATTTGCCCACGTGTTTCGCTCGTGGGGGACGTGTTAGACTTCCCATATGTCGAACTCAGTTATCTTTTCCTTTACTAATGTTAGGTATTTGATGAGGTAATCATTCTTGGCCTGGTATTCTCCTCGTACCTGAGAGGCCACGAGCTGGGAGTCAGTGAAGATCTTTACTTCCTTCGTTCCCAGGTCCTCAACCAAACATAAACCTGCAAGGAACATTTCATATTTGGCCTGATTGTTTGAGGACGGGAAGGACAAAACCAACGATACTTCGATTAGAATCCCTTCTTTGTTTTCGAGGATGATGTCTGTTCCACTGCCCGTGGAGTTGGATGCTCCGTCGACGAAGATGGTCCACTTGTGTGTTCTACTTAATTGGGATGTTGGAGGTGTCATTTCAGCCACGAAGTCGGCCAACACTTGTGCCTTAAGGGATTTCCTGCTTTCATAATGAATGTCAAACTCTGATAGTTCTAAAGACCATTTAAGCATCCTGCTGACCATATCTGGTCAGGCACGCAGTTGTCTTATCGGTTGGTCTGTTCGTACAACTATTGTGTGGTCCAGGAAGTAGTGCCTTAATCTTCTCGCAGCATTAATGAAGGCCAGGGCGACTTTTTTGATCTGCTAGTATCTGAGTTCTGACCCTTACAAGGCCTTGCTTGTGAAATATATTGATTTTTTCCCCCTTTGAGGGTCTCTCAGATGAGGGCAACACTAATGGCCTTATTAGTAACGAAGAGATAAAGGTAAAACGTCTCCCCGCTGTCTGGTCGTGACAGAACTGGTGGTTCTGACAAGGCTTGCTTGACGTGGAGTAGAGCCTGCTCGCATTCCTCTATCCATTCGAATGTTGCCACTATTCGTAGAAGCTTGAAGAAGGGCATAGTGTGTTGGGTAGACTTGGCTTCGAAGCGGGATAACAAAGTAAGCATCCCATTGAGGGATTGTATGGACTTCTTCTCCAGGTTAAATCGCATTTTGCACTTCCTTGTTAGGTCAAAGACTTTTTACAATTCGAGCGTATGATCAGATTCCTTTTGGGATTTCACGATCATGTCGTCCATGTATACTTTGAGCATGTCCCTGATTTCTGATCGGAACACCTTGTTCATCATTCATTGGTACATGGCCCCAATGATTTCAAATCGAAGGCATTTCGTTGTAGTAATAGTTGCCTGACAATCCCATGAAAGAGGTGTATCTCTTGTCCTTTTCTGCCATGGGAATTTGGTTATATCCCGAGTATGCATCCATGAAGGACAAGAGTTTGAAACTGACAGAATTATCTACTAACTTATCAATGATGGGCAGGGGGTACGCGTCCTTCAGACACGCCTGTTGCACCCCAAAATTTACCCTCCCTTTTTCTAACTTTGACTGGCTTTTGCTTCGCGTTCATTTGCATCATTAGATCATAATTTCATTATCATACTTCACATTGGTCTTCTAAGACATGGGATCTGGTGTTGTTCAGAAGCAAATCACCAGGTATCAAGCTTATTTTCTTCAAGGGTTGTCAGGCATCAAGGGTCCAAGAATTCATCAGTCCTTGAGCTCAAGTTGGTTGGCAGGCCTATACCCAGCTAGCTCAGGATCAAGGTTTATTTTTCATCAGGGATAGAAGATCAGGTTATTAGGGATGGTGACGTGGTTTCAAGTCAAGCGTTGGTTGTTCATTCACGATCAACATCAGATGGAGGTTTGACCTAGTCATGGTCAAAACATCAAGAAATTCCTTCAGTTGAAAGTTATCTGTAATGTTGTTTGTTTTCACAGTGGTTCAGTGGTGACTCATCTGTGGGTTTATTTTCCTCAATATGGATTCAATAACTAATGTAAAGTCTCAAATTGATTCAAATGGTTGCTGTAAGTTTTTCATAGTAGCTGTGCTCATTTAATCAGAGGTTTGCTAATGAAGGAAAGAGTTGAGTCGGGTTGAAAGCGAAGGCTTCATGGATGTGTTGTTCATATTTCTAACAAGTTCATTTCCATCCATCTACTTAGTTCACTTTTGTTTACCGTTCTCTCAGACCCACTTTTACATTTCCATGCCCATATCCATTTCCATTAGTTTATAATTCACATTTGATTATCCTCAATAAACCATTTTCTTTCATTTAAATCCAATTACTTTGTTCATTGTCCAAATTCAAGCCATTTTGCATGTTCATTGTCGAACCCTTCAATATTCTCCTCTCAACTTTCAACTTTCAACAACACAATATTCTCTCATCCTCCTCTCAACTTTCAACCTCACAATATTTTTAACACGTTCAATCTAGAAAGAGAAAGGGGAAGTGAGGAGGAGAGATCAAAAAGAAAACCTTACGAAACTCTCTTCAAAACATACCTTCTCCTTCGTCCGCGAAACGGTTCCTTCAACAACACAAACACCTGAATCCTTCATTAATCTACCTCCTGCCTAGCTTTCTTCTTCATACCCATTCACTTACCTCTTTCCTCCCTTTCGTTGCAGCAACTTGTCGCTACTGCGAAAATCGGCGCCGGCTGACAGAAGAGTCGCCACCGTGCGTTATTTATCCCAACGGAGGGAAAGGAAACGCTCGAAGTAAACCTCGCAAAAAAACGGGAAAGGTATGGTCATCGCAACCAAAACCTGGATTCGGGAGTCGGTTACGTAAGGGGAAGGTATTAGCACCCCTCACGTCCGTCGTACTCGACGGGATCCATGCTTGCTTGGGTTGTCTAAAGGATGCAAAACAATCTATCTATGGCTGCTAAATCTAAACGGAAGGGAATTGACTCGATAGAGCGTCACACTCTATGCCTACGTATTCTCAAGAGAGAAAGTCAGAGTCAACGTAGTTCGGGACTACGGGGAAATTGGCTCGCCAAGACCTCGCGTCTTATGCCTACGTACTTCCACACTGCATGGAAGATCAGAGCTTACGTAGTTCAGGCTAACTACGGCTAGACTGGGTGTTCTCACACAGGAGTGAGAAATTAATCTGGTTTTAAAGGTACGGGAACCTATGGGAAAAACTACGGTCTGGTCTCAAATGCACTCGGGTAAGAGAAAAGGATAACAATCAGTCGTCAGCGGGAAAGTCTCGATCGCACAGCAGCGAGAGAACAAAGGTTAGTTGTTAGTGTGCTCGCTAGGATATCGCATCCTATGCCTACATATTCTCGTCTGGTACGAGAAATCAGAGCAGCTGTAGTTCGGCTACTTTCGGGACCACAGCTCAAATCTCGTTTTATTGATATAACGAAAATGGGTTACAATGATTGAATACGGAAAATAAACTCCTAAAAAATACTATCCATCTATAATGGAAAATAGTCCCCTAACAAGTGGACTTCTAAACTACCTCTAAAAGTGTAAAATAAACTCCTATGAAGAAAATATCTATTCTAAAAAATATTGAATCTACGAAGTAATATTTTTTACTATTTTTCCTTCTATTCTTTTTCAACTATTTTTCTTCTTCAAATCTTTTTCAATTCAATTCTTTTTTCATTTCTTTTATTCCTTTTTTCTCATGTATTTCTTTTAATATTTTTCCAAATATTCTTTTATTCTCTCTTTTTTTCAATATTCTCTAAACAAAGAAAATAAGAAAAAAAACGAAAAATACAAGGGGGGGTGCACTGCAGTAGAAGGGGGGGTGAGGCAGCAAAGCTTAAAACACAACTAAGGGCCCAGCCCATCTAAACCTGCAAAAAAAAAATGCTGGGAAGGGGGGGAGGGTAAAGATAAAAACGAAGGGTGTTGTTGGTATTCGCTGGGCCCGACCCAGTCCATCAGCAAGCAACAAACGGAGGTGTATGGCAAAACAAGAGGGGGTGTACGGACTGAAATTCATGGGCCCACGGCCCAAACCAACATACGGTCCATCCCTCTTCCCCCTTCTAACTTCAGAAAAACCTAGATTCCCCTCTCCTTCTCCTTTTCACTGTTCACTTGTGGAACCCTAACGGCGTCGCCGCTCGTTCTCCCTCTCTCGGTCTCAAATCTCTCTCTCGTTTCATCACCTCTCAAATCATCTTCCTTCAAAACCTGCTCAAACAGATGAACAGACATAATTTCTGGAAGGAGTTGGTTCGTTGAAGATCCTGAAGAAGCTCGAAGGAGATGAAGACTCTTGCAAATGTTGAAGTCCGCTGATGATTTCTAGAATTTCGCTTTGAAGTCGATGTTCTTGCTGATGAACGATGTTGATCTTGGAAGATTCTGGAAGTTTTCTTGAAGACGGTTGAACATTATGACGCGAAGATTCTTGGAATTTCTGGTGATGATGAAGTTCTTGGAGATGTTAGAGTTCTTGATGAAGAGTCTGGAAGAACCTGATTACTGAGTTCTGCTGAATCTTGAAGCGATGGTGGAGGATCTTAAGATGACGTTCGGAGATCTTTGAAGAAATTTTCTGGAAAATATAAAGGATGAAGTAGATCTAGTGAGTTTGTGATGAGGCTCACACGGATGATGATGAACAAAGATGACGATCTCCAGAACAAACGATGAACTCGGTTGAATCTCCGATGAAGATTGATGAACGTTCTTCAAGTTTTCTGGGAAGAGGCTTGAAGGTGTTGGATAAAAAAAATCTGGAGAATCAGCGCTGAACACAACGAACATCTCGAACGGTTTCTGAAAAACGTATTGATGATGGCTGAGCCTCAACATGAACATTGAAGACGTTGGTGATCTGGAAATCAGATAAAGATTGGTTTGAATGTGGTATGAAGAATCTGGGGAAAATGATGAACATTTTGAAGATGATGAATGTCTTTCTAAAACGTTGAAGGCTGTTGATGATATTGCTAAATCCAGAAGAAAAGATGGCAAACTCAGTGGTGATTAGATGAACACTGATGATGATTGGATCAATCGTTGATGATGATCGGTTGAAGATGTTGATGAGAGGAGAAAGATGAAGATTAGAAGGATTTCTGGGCAAAAAATGGTTTTCGGCGAAGTGTACGGCGGAGGGCGGTGGTCGGAGACAGTTGGAGGTTGGTTAGGGGTTACCGGAGTTGGTTAACGGTGGCCAGAAGGATTCAGGTGCGGTGGTTGCATGGTCGCCGGCCATGCAACCCGTGAGGATCAGGTGATGGCAGGTGGCGATGGTGAGCGCTGCATGCGTGCCGCGTGGAGGGGAGAGATAGTTAGTGGGAAACGTGTGTGTGGTTCTGGGATGAAGTGAATTATGAGGTGGCCTTTTTTTGGAAGTACACGCGTGGCTTGGCTTAAATAGCGACACATGGCACTGCAATTCTGGACAAAAAATGGACAAAAATGGACTGAAAGGATAAACTGGGCCTCCAAACTGGGCCCAACGAAAATGGCCTGAAAAACCTGATTAACCTAATTAATGAAATGATTAAACCTAATTAACTCTAACTAAAATTAAAACTGCAATTAAATCTTAAATGAAAATTAACCTAATCTAATTAATCCTGATAAACTCTAATTAAAATCTAACCAAAAGATTAAAACCCTAATTAAACTCTATTAAAAGGGAATTAACATCTAATCTATGCTAATCACTAGACTAATGACAATAGAAAAAAAACTCTAATAATCTCTATTATTTCTGTTAAAATTCTACTAATTCTAATAAAATCTATATTATTTATTTAAAAGAAATTCTTATTCTATTAAAACTATTAAAAAAAACTATTAAAACCTATTAAAAACTCTATAAATTCTAAAAAATGATTTAAAGCTATTAAAAATATAAAAAAAATCTATTTAAATTCGGGAAAATCTAAAAAGCCTATTTAAAATCCACAAAAGGCTATTAAACCCTAAAAAATGCAAACAAAGGCAAATAACCAACATAAAAGAGAGCGCGAGACCAGATCGAAGCAAAACAATAAATCCCGACACCAAGAATCTCAAAAATCACTGCATAAGCTGAAAACACCCAGGAAGCGCGCGACTTCTCAAAATAACCTCCGATTATCCGAACCGGTCTGAGATACCCGAAAAGCGACAGCGAGGCTGTAACCCCGATAAAATCACCATGATTGAAGAAATGCGCTATATGCAATATGCAAATGCGAATGCGAAATGCGTCGAAGCATAAACCGAAAGTGGCACCGGTTGGTCAAATTTTAGGGTGCAACAGCTGTCCCTATTCAAGCGGCTTGGACCTGAATGAGTGAAGAGCGCTCAGCCTTCAAACATTCAAAGGTAGATGACGGTTGAATACCAATAAACCCGAAAATTTGCCAACCGTGAGAATATACCGTAAAACTGCTTGGGGATACATAATCCAGAAAACCGAGTCCAGTCGTCACGGCAACAAAATGATCAATCATCTGATAGAGAAACTCTTGATTTTAACGCCCGTTACCCGCGTGATACCACAGCTAACAAACCCGAGGGTTACAACAAAACACCTGATCCTCTCACATCGCCTACTGATAGACATGAAGAGAAATATACTCACATCGTCTAAGGATAGACGGAAAGACACCCATAATCCATACTCACATCGTCTAAGGATAGACGGAAAGACACCCATCCCGAAGGAAAAGTTCAATACTCACATCGTCTAAGGATAGACGGAAAGACACCCATCCCGAAGGAAAAATTCAATACTCACATCGTCTAAGGATAGACGGAAAGACACCCATCCCGAAGGAAAAATTCAATACTCACATCGTCTAAGGATAGACGGAAAGACACCCAAAATCCATACTCACATCGTCTAAAGATAGACGGAAAGACACCCAAAATCCATACTCACATCGTCTAAAGATAGACGGAAAGACACCCAAAATCCATACTCACATCGTCTAAAGATAGACGGAAAGACACCCAAAATCCATACTCACATCGTCTAAGGATAGACGGGAAGACACCCAAAATCCATACGATACCATCCATGAAATTTCAGAGTCCTTTCGTCTACGGGATTTGATGGAAAGAACAATATCCTTAAAGGGACCACATCATCAGTAAGGACCGACGGGAAGAAAACCACCTTCAAAGAGCCATGTCGTCAATAAGAATCGACAATCAGGAAAACCGAACATTCTTCAAAGAGCCTCGACGTCAATAAGGATTGACGGTCGGAAAAAAAACCCCTCCTGCAATGTCATCTCATCCAATAAGCAGAAAGAAAACCACTATCCGAAAGATCGCTTTGAAACCTCTCAACATCTAAAGGTAGCCGGAGAAGACTCGCTGGGGAAACACACCCTCCGTATGATCTGACGATAAGAAACCCGCTGAAAAATCACCTGAAACTTCACATCGTCTACTGATAGACGGAAAGAACACCACTTGCTAGAGAAACCCCATCTTGAAACCCCACTGAAAAATTAACCGAAACTTCACATCGTCTACTGATAGACGGGAAGAAAGCCCTATTCGAACTCAAGACGTCTAATGATAGACGGAGAAATCCACTTATTGGAGGAACACATCGTCAATATGAACTGACGGGAAGCAAAGTCTGTCGATACCAGATGAGTGATTGATCAAAGCATAACTGTTGTATGATCTGAAATACGAATAAACTGCTGAATTGCCTGAACACTGCTGCTGGATGAATGCCCCTGAACTGATCCCAGAGTAATTCACGTGCCATATGAGGCTGATAGAAAACCTGGCTTATGCTTCGTATGCATATGCATATGTTTTAATCTTTCTAGGGCGTAATGCTCCATTTAGGATGGAAATGCTACGCATTTTGAAAATGAAATGCAGGTATGATGCAAATATGATGATATATGCAATATGCTAATGCAGGCTCGGGCTGCTGGAGAAAGTCGGGTACAGAAAACCACTTTAGCAAAATAAATGCTGAGGACGAAGCCAACTCCGCTGGGGATAAACCGGATATCACAGAATTATTCCAGCAAAATAAATGCTGGAAGAGTGAAATCAACTCCGCTGGGGAATAGCATATGTGCCAAGTATGATTGGACTTCTCTGGAGATAGCTTACCCGTGCCAATGAAAAATTGGACTTTGCTGGAAAAAATAGACGGAGGCTTCCTGCGTACTGATGAAGACTGGATTTGGAAACTGATGCGCCAACACGGATGGGCCTCACAGTGACCGCCAACATGGATTTGGGCTTTTAGGCTATCTGTGATGGGTCAGGTACAACTGACGCTGGAAAACATTCTGTCTGAATACACAGTTTTCTGGTTGAAGAGTCAAGGGATAGTAACACGACTTCCCGACATTCGTCTCGCACTCGAAAATTGGCCGAATCTGCTCGAATAGCTCTGAATAACTCTGATGATACGGAGAAGAACAATCCCTTCGCTTCTGATATGCCCCAGCCTGCGGGACCTCTGTGGTGATGCTCCTTAAAAGGAAATCTGAAAATCTGTACCCTGATGGTCTGATATGAAATGCCCCAGCATTCTGAACTTCGAAGAGATACTTCACATCAAATGCTTCTCGAACAAAGAATAACTTCTGCGCTCTTAAGATGGCCTGCCCCTGACTGCACTGACTTTGCCCCTGATTATCTGATTCAGAGTAGTGCCCCTGACTACGAGATATTTACCGAATCTCAACCTGATTGCCCCCCAGGATAACTGACTTCGAAAGGCTGTCCTGACTGGGGATCACTGGATGTAGCTTGCCCTGGCTTGCGGAGCATTCGGGCGTTATGTATTCTATCCTGACCATACCTTCCATTGTAGAAAACCTTCCTGCTATCAAGCGCTTACTCGCAAGTAAAACAAGTTGTTATGCATGAAAGATATACCAATGCAACGCATATGACAACTTTGACATCCAATCTGTTCACTGGGAAAAGGAAAATAATTTATGGCATATAATGCACAAAACATTTATCAAGAACATCAACATCAGTACCAACATGGTAAGAGGAACCCTTTTAGGAGTCAGTTTCGATGCAATCTTTACCGAAGTATGCTTTCGAAACAAACCTGCTTCAATTAGGACTTTTGAAGGTTGTAACGTGGTCAGGTTCACGGTTTTGAAAGAAAGGATAAAGGCTCAAAGTTTATTTTAACCCACCCATTCGCCTTGATGCTCTCCCATCCTACGTTCAGCTAATCCGACCTTAGCGCTCACCTCTCAGAGGCTGAAAGATAGGAGTGATAGTTCGAGAAACCATGAGTTTTTTGGAGTGACAGCCACTCGCTTTTCGTCTTTGACACTTGAGGTCACACGACTCGTATTTGTCCGCGGATTTTTCTTTTGTCATCCTTTCATCTTTTTCCTATTTTTTCCATATCCCTAACTTTTGCCTGGACTGACTCTTTCTGAGTTTCTTTTGATTTTTAAGTCTAGCGGGATGCCCTCATTTTTGCCTAAGTCATTCGTTTTGAAGTTTTGACTTAGCGGGATTTTGATTCTTTTTGCTTTCTCTTTTTCCGAACAAGTCGTGTGACACTGGTTGTCTGACTCATTAGAGAATAATGTGACTGTCTCACTCTTGATTTAACCATTGCGGCTTTTTAGGAACGACCTATGAAGGTGCGATCCTCGAACGAACACTCCTTTTGCAACTTGAACGCTCGGCCAAATTAGCTAACACCTACCCTGCCCCAGGTTAAAGATGGAGGGTTTTTCGTTTTCAGAAAGAACTCCTACTACTAGGCTCAAATGGGTTGGCAAGGGATTATCTTCCTTATATCACCGGTGTTTAGGGATTTGAAACAATGCCTGTACATCATCAGCAGGTTTTATTTCAAAAGTATACAATATCAGAAGTTGTCTGTCGTTCATTTTCGTCATCCTCCTCAGATCCTTCTTAACCAAGCATTGGACATTTGTAAAAACAATTAGTGAACACGAATGGATTTAATCAAAACATGCATATTTATTTCATTATCATCAATTGAATGAAAATAACAAGTTTTACGAACAAGATTGCAATTCAAACAGGAAAGAAACTACAAACATAAAGAAATGACAAGATAAAACAAAGAAAAATGCCAGCTTCCGAGAACTGGGCTTTCACATCTGCCCTGCTGCTGAACCAGCTATCTTCACAATCAGTTATTAGAGGCAACTCGATGTTGTCCTGATCTGCTTTCAGCGACCCAACCAAATTATAGAGCCCCTCCTCCTCATTCAGATGATTTTGGGCCCTTCCTACCCGAAGTTGATAGCTGTACTATCAAGTAGGTCCTGCACCTTGTGCTTGAAGGCCAGACAATCTTCAATGTTGTGCCCCGGTGCTCCTGAATGGAAATCACAATGCTCATTGATATTATACCCTGCTGGAGGCGTCCCTGTCAGCGGGGCTAACTTCCTCTTCTCAACCAACTGTAATCGTAGCAACACCTGAAGAAGTTCGGCGTATGGCATCGGAGGCACATTAAATACCCTCACCGGCCTCTAATTTTGAGCTCTTCGCTGATTGGGATGCTGCTGCCTTTGCTGCTGTTGAGGTTGTTGCTGTTGTCGCTGGTATCGGGTTGACTGTTGAACAACCTTCGTAGCAAATACAACATCGGTTTCTTGACTTCCACCGTACTGATTAAGGCACTCCTTATACTTAGCCATTTTCTTTCTCAGATCTGCTCCAGGAATAGGCAACAGTTGTGGGCATGGAGATTCTGACACCATGGAGTCCAGGATACGTTTCTGACCTACTGCAGCTTTAGAAACATCCATCATCTTAGCATCAACTGGGATAGGAGCAATACGTACAGCTACACCGCTTGGCGTGAATTCAATATCCTTTGAGTAAATCAGGTCTTGAACATTGTGCTTAAAGGCATGACAATCCTCAATGTCGTGTCCGAGTGCCCCAGAATGAAATTCACATTGCTTACTGGTATCGTACCCATAAGGAAGCGCTCCTGTGGGTGGGTCCAACATTCTCTTTTCAACCATTTTAAACCTCAGTAAATTCTGAAAGAGCTCAGCATACGTTGAAGGTGGCGCCTCAAATACCCTCTTTGGCCTCCCCTCCTGAATCCTCTGTTGATCCGGATGCACCCTTTGTTGTGGTTGCTGATGTCTGTCAACACGTTCGTTAAGCTCAGGTTCCACAGGCACAGGCGGCACGAGCTTTTTCACTGCGGCTTCGGATAGCTGATCATCCTCTTTCCTAAGTACATTCTTGATTACTTCCATGATCAAGCTCATTTGGGTCTTCAACTGACTATTTTCCTCTTTGAGGATCCTCTGCTCCAGACGCATCTCTTGCATATCTCTCACCATCTGCCCCAGCTGGCTTCGGACTTCAATCAATTCAACCTGATTCTGTTCCATATCTCTGAAAGAACTCCTGCAACAAACTGGACGATGAGGAAATAAGACCCACAGTTCTAAGGTACCTGTTAAATGATAATGCAATGCAGAAAGCAAACACATATTCATGACAAGACAAAGAGAAACTCAAGCTATAAGCACCCAGACGAACACCTCCCATACATGTACAACCAACAAAAGCAGCACGTAAGCACGAATGAGTACGAATACAATGACCCCAGCCAACAATCCTGGTGATGGTCAGCGAACACTAATGCACAAAAGCTAAACGGGTTAGGTAGAGAAAACAGATGCGACACCCGGCACAGAAACCTCTAGAAACTTCTCCCATATTCAACTGAACTCTCCGTTTGACATTCTTCAGAACACACACTTCCCGTGGAGTCTTCCATGACATTAACTAACGAACTCACACAACTGGATGACGGAGAATCGTTAATCTGAACAAAACCCTGGGGCGCGATGAAAATCCGGTTAGAGTCTAACAGATCCTGAACCTGGCTTCTAAGCACCTTACAATCATTTGTTGAATGCCCCTGTGCCCCAACATGGTACTCACAGCGGGCGCTGGCATCAAAACCTGGAGGATATGGTGGAATCATTGGATTAGTCTCTTTCGGCACTATCAATCCACTTCTGACCAAATCTGGCAACAACTGACTGTACGACACCGGTAGCTGAGTAAACTGCCTTTCAAGTTTCCTTGGTCTTCGTTGGGCGTGCTGACGCGATCGACGACAGGATGACCGTTGACTTGAAATGTCTAAAAACCGATCCTGAGATGCTAGAGATTCTGAGACGATGTCATTTCCTTCTTCCCACTCTTCTTGAGAACTGACAACTGACTCATTCTTATCAACTGGGATATAAGGAGCATCTCGAAGCTTTCCACTCTTGAGTCCTCTCTCAACAAGCTCTCCCATTCTCATCAGGCCCACAAAGCTTGTACAACCGAACAATTTGTCATAATAATGGCCTTTCAGAGTACCCAAGAAGAGGTCAACCATTTCTCTTTCCTGAAGCGGTGGTTGAACACTAGCAGCCAATTCTTTCCATCTTTGCACATACCCTCTGAATGATTCATTCTCCGCCCGAGATAATTCTTGCAGATGTACGAGACTAAGAGCCATATCCAGGTTGTAATCGTACTGCTTCAGGAAAGCTCTGGCTAAATCCACCCATGATCGAATCTGATTACTCTCTAACTGCATATACCACCTCAAAGATGCCCCAGTCAGACTATACTGAAAGCAATGAATCATCAATTTGTCATCTCGCCCAAACAAAGTCATTCTTCGACAGAACATCATCAAATGTTGCTTCGGACAGCTATCTCCTGTGTACTTCTCAAATTTAGGCACTTTGAACTTATAAGGCAACACCAGGTCAGGAACCAAACACATGTCTGCAGCATTCAGGTTAACAGCATCTTTGACCTTCAGAGCTTTAACTCTTTCTTCCAATACTCGGAGCCTTCTATCACCTTCAAGAGCTCTTGAGTTTACAGTCTTGGCTACCGGGATATCTCTGCGTGAATTCCTCTCAGGGAAAACAGCACCTTGATTGTTGACAGGAGGAGGACGTTCATTTCGGGCAACAAATTGCTCATGTCGATCTCGGTTCTCCACAGTAGGTTGTACAACTTGGTCTGCAGTAACGTTGTTCGCTTGCGGGAAGTCTTCCATAGAACCATACGGAGGGTTGGACGTCATAGTAAACCCTGTCAAGGTGTTAAGAGACTGGAAATTGCCTTCAGACATAGCTATCAATTACCTTTAACTGACTATACTGCTTGATTCTCAAATCTGCTCAAGTCTGTTCCAACCCCTTGGTCGTCTTCTGACAATCAACAGTTGCTCAATCCAAACTCCGGGTACTCACCTTCAGGAAACAAAGGCTGGATCAGAACTCTGGCTAACTGGAGAAATGCTATGCAATATGATGCAAAGATGCTTATGCAAATGCAATACAATGCAGCAAACACGGGATCACAGCCCCCACAACACGCTCTAAGTACTGCTGCACAGCTGACGGAGTACGTTCTCTCTAAAAGAGAACGCCCAGATAGCGGGTAGTCTGGAAGTCAAGGTTCTCGCAAAAAAAACCCCACTCACGGGTATGGACCTAAGGTACGGCATCCTATGCGGTCGCCAGCGTCACAGACTTTCATGAGGAATGATACGATTCCCAGAAGGAGTGGCATCGTCATCTCATGAAGAGGCCTCACTTAGCTGACTTCCAATTGATCGGTCCCCAGAGTCGACAATCCTCATGTCTGGACTCCTCTCAGATCCTCAGGATCGGAAAGAAGCACCTCGGAGAGAACCTCGTCTGAGCGTGAATTTCGTGGGGAACTCTTGCCTGCTCAGCAAACAGGTTCGCCCACTAATCTCCACAACTACGTCTAAATGCATACTCAAGCAGCCCAAGTCCGGCTATCACTCAAAATATCACCCTCCCCACCATAACGGCAACAGATAATAGCAATACAGAAATAAACACCCAAAAGACAAGCCAACAAGCGCTAGGATTGACTCTCTTAGGGGACGTTGGATCCCACATGCATGGGGAACTATCGCAGTCCCCAGCAGAGTCGCCAGCTGTCGCTACTGCGAAAATCGGCGCCGGCTGACAGAAGAGTCGCCACCGTGCGTTATTTATCCCAACGGAGGGAAAGGAAACGCTCAAAGTAAACCTCGCAAAAAAACGGGAAAGGTATGGTCATCGCAACCAAAACCTGGATTCGGGAGTCGGTTACGTAAGGGGAAGGTATTAGCACCCCTCACGTCCGTCGTACTCGACGGGATCCACGCTTGCTTGGGTTGTCTAAAGGATGCAAAACAATCTATCTACGACTGCTAAATCTAAACGGAAGGGAATTGACTCGATAGAGCGTCACACTCTATGCCTACGTATTCTCAAGAGAGAAAGTCAGAGTCAACGTAGTTCGGGACTACGGGGAAATTGGCTCGCCAAGACCTCGCGTCTTATGCCTACGTACTTCCACACTGCATGGAAGATCAGAGCTTACGTAGTTCAGGCTAACTACGGCTAGACTGGGTGTTCTCACACAGGAGTGAGAAATTAATCTGGTTTTAAAGGTACGGGAACCTATGGGAAAAACTACGGTCTGGTCTCAAATGCACTCGGGCAAGAGAAAAGGATAACAATCAGTCGTCAGCGGGAAAGTCTCGATCGCACAGCAGCGAGAGAACAAAGGTTAGTTGTTAGTGTGCTCGCTAGGATATCGCATCCTATGCCTACATATTCTCGTCTGGTACAAGAAATCGGAGCAGCTGTAGTTCGGCTACTTTCGGGACCACAGCTCAAATCTCGTTTTATTGATATAATGAAAATGGGTTACAATGATTGAATACGGAAAATAAACTCCTAAAAAATACTATCCATCTATAATGGAAAATCAAATGGAAAATAGTCCCCTAACAAGTGGACTTCTAAACTACCTCTAAAAGTGTAAAATAAACTCCTATGAAGAAAATATCTATTCTAAAAAATATTGAATCTACGAAGTAATATTTTTTACTATTTTTCCTTCTATTCTTTTTCAACTATTTTTCTTCTTCAAATATTTTTCAATTCAATTCTTTTTTCATTTCTTTTATTCCTTTTTTCTCATGTATTTCTTTTAATATTTTTCCAAATATTCTTTTATTCTCTCTTTTTTTCAATATTCTCTAAACAAAGAAAATAAGAAAAAAAAACGAAAAATACAAGGGGGGGTGCACTGCAGTAGAAGGGGGGTGAGGCAGCAAAGCTTAAAACACAACTAAGGGCCCAACCCATCTAAACCTGCAAAAAAAAATGCTGGGAAGGGGGGGGGGGTAAAGATAAAAACGAAGGGTGTTGTTGGTATTCGCTGGGCCCGGCCCAGTCCATCAGCAAGCAACAAACGGAGGTGTATGGAAAAACAAGAGGGGGTGTACGGACTGAAATCCATGGGCCCACGGCCCAAACCAACATACGGTTCATCCCTCTTCCCCCTTCTAACTTCAGAAAAACCTAGATTCCCCTATCCTTCTCCCTTTCACTGTTCACTTGTGGAACTCTAACGGCGTCGCCGCTCGTTCTCCCTCTCTCGGTCTCAAATCTCTCTCTCGTTTCATCACCTCTCAAATCATCTTCCTTCAAAACCTGCACAAACAGATGAACATACATAATTTCTGGAAGGAGTTGGTTCGTTGAAGATCCTGAAGAAGCTCGAAGGAGATGAAGACTCTTGCAAATGTTGAAGTCCGCTGATGATTTCTGGAATTTCGCTTTGAAGTCGATGTTCTTGCTGATGAACGATGTTGATCTTGGAAGATTCTGGAAGTTTTCTTGAAGACGGTTGAACATTATGACGCAAATATTCTTGGAATTTCTGGTGATGATGAAGTTCTTGGAGATGTTAGAGTTCTTGATGAAGAGTCTGGAAGAACCTGATTACTGAGTTCTGCTGAATCCTGAAGCGATGGTGGAGGATCTTAAGATGACGTTCGGAGATCTTTGAAGAAATTTTCTGGAAAATATAAAGGATGAAGTAGATCTAGTGAGTTTGTGATGAGGCTCACACGGATGATGATGAACAAAGATGACGATCTCCAGAACAAACGATGAACTCGGTTGAATCTCCGATGAAGATTGATGAACGTTCTTCAAGTTTTCTGGGAAGAGGCTTGAAGGTGTTGGATAAAAAAAATCTGGAGAATCAGCGTTGAACACAACGAACATCTCGAACGGTTTCTGAAAAACGTATTGATGATGGCTGAGCCTCAACATGAACATTGAAGACGTTGGTGATCTGGAAATCAGATAAAGATTGGTTTGAATGTGGTACGAAGAATCTGGGGAAAATGATGAACATTTTGAAGATGATGAATGTCTTTCTAAAACGTTGAAGGCTGTTGATGATATTGCTAAATCCAGAAGAAAAGATGGCGAACTCGGTGGTGATTAGATGAACACTGATGATGATTGGATCAATCGTTGATGATGATCGGTTGAAGATGTTGATGAGAGGAGAAAGATGAAGATTAGAAGGATTTCTGGAAAAAAAATGGTTTCTGGCGAAGTGTACGGCGGAGGGCGGTGGTCGGAGACAGTTGGAGGTTGGTTAGGGGTTACCGGAGTTGGTTAACGGTGGCCGGAAGGATTCAGGTGCGGTGGTTGCATGGCCGCCGGCCATGCAACCGGTGAGGATCAGGTGATGGCAGGTGGCGATGGTGAGCGCTGCATGCGTGCCGCGTGGAGGGGAGAGATAGTTAGTGGGAAACGCGTGTGTGGTTCTGGGATGAAGTGAATTATGAGGTGGCCTTTTTCTGGAAGTACACGCGTGGCTTGGCTTAAATAGCGACACATGGCACTGCAATTCTGGACAAAAAATGGACAAAAATGGACTGAAAGGATAAACTGGGCCTCCAAACTGGGCCCAACGAAAATGGCCTGAAAAACCTGATTAACCTAATTAATGAAAATGATTAAACCTAATTAACTCTAACTAAAATTAAAACTGCAATTAAATCTTAAATGAAAATTAACCTAATCTAATTAATCCTGATAAACTCTAATTAAAATCTAACCAAAAGATTAAAACCCTAATTAAACTCTATTAAAAGGGAATTAACATCTAATCTATGCTAATCACTAGACTAATGACAATAGAAAAAAAACTCTAATAATCTCTATTATTTCTATTAAAATTCTACTAATTCTAATAAAATCTATATTATTTATTTAAAAGAAATTCTTATTCTATTAAAATTATTAAAAAAAAACTATTAAAACCTATTAAAAACTCTATAAATTCTAAAAAATGATTTAAAGCTATTAAAAATATAAAAAAAATCTATTTAAATTCGGGAAAATCTAAAAAGCCTATTTAAAATCCACAAAAGGCTATTAAACCCTAAACAATGCAAACAAAGGCAAATAACCAACATAAAAGAGAGCGCGAGATCAGATCAAAGCAAAACAATAAATCCCGACACCAAGAATCTCAAAAATCACTACATAAGCTGAAAACACCTAGGAAGCGCGCGACTTCTCAAAATAACCTCCGATTATCCGAACCGGTCTGAGATACCCGAAAAGCGACAACGAGGCTGTAACCCCGACAAAATCACCATGATTGAAGAAATGCGCTATATGCAATATGCAAATGCGAATGCGAAATGCGTCGAAGCATAAACCGAAAGTGGCACCGGTTGGTCAAATTTTAGGGTGCAACACAACTCACCTCCAAACATTCAACCTCATAACCATAAGAAAATCAACAGAACATCCATAAGCCCTAACCCTCTTTTTCGCCTTCTTCTATCCCATCCTCCGATTTCCTTCAACGATGGAATGCCACAAACTTTCACCCGATTTAGACTCTCCTCTCACCTTCATAATAGAACACCTTTAAAATCCTCCTCTTCCACATAACTTTTCTTCTTCTGTAACCCAAACCTCCGAAAACCACAAACGAACCAACAAATCCAAGCAACCCAAACGCAGAAAGAAGAGAGAAAACCCAAATCGAATCAAATCATCCACCCAAATCAATTCATACCAAGAACATAGGAGTGATTCAAGAAGAAGGATAATTCAAAACCTTAAAATCGAAATGGGTCGAACTTGGCTCAAGTTGGATCAAAGTGACTAAGAAAAGGTTGACAAAGAGAAGGCGAGTAGGAATGTGTCGTGATTACTTTTGAAGGTAGTGTCTTTTGGCATCTTGACCAGGACGGGTTGGACGCCATGTTCGCAATGTTTCTCTCTCTGAGACGTTCAACGCTTTATTTTAGCAAAAATGAAGAAGATTAATTTGTGACTATGTTTATTTACTACATTGTGGGTCGAGTTATTTCATTTTAAGGCCAATTTTCGTTATTTCCTTGCCCGCGGTTTTGATTGGCTGGTTGGGCTCATAAGCCTAGGTTGAGTTTTACTTAACACGCCCATAAACCCAACACAACCCCATTTTCTTTACTAAAAAGGTTTTTTTTTTATTTGGTGTCAAAAGATTTTATTTAATTGTTTTTCTTGCTAAGATATTTACTAAAGATATTTTTTATTTTTGTTACACTCCCTTTTAATCATTTTTTTTTGAGTTAGTCTTTTTATTGGTTTGTTTTGGTTAGACATTTTGGTTTTCTCATTTTCAATTAGTTTCACTTTATTTTATTCTTGGTCGATGACGGGACCATAAATTACTATCAGTCAAACTATTGATGGATGGTAATGAGTCCGAGACCACTTTATTTTCCATTTCATTTCTTCTTCATTTGTCGATTTTATTTTATTTTTTGAACCGATGAAGTCTCCGATTCGTCAAACGTTAATTCTCGACGATTTTGAAACCTTCATTATTTCAAATCTATAGAAAATGACCATTTGAGTCATTTTCTCTACTTTGAGATCGTGAGAGGTTCCCTTCGATTATTTAACACGAAGTTTGTGATTAAGACGAGGTTTAACTTTATTTTCATATGTCATCTCGATTTTATCCTATTTTTGTTGGTCAATGAAGTCTTTACATTCGTAAATGTCGACTTATCGAAGTCGTTGGTCTTCATTATTTCAAATCTGTAGAAAATAGTCATTTGGATTATTTTTCTATACTTTGGGATCGTGAGATACTACCTTCGATTAATCGACACAAGTTTATGATTAAGACGAGATCCCATTTCTTTTGACCCATTTCATCTAATCAACTTATGTTTCTTGACATAATTTCGGTTAATACCTCTTTGTTTATATATTCTCTTGCACATATTCTTTGTTTATATTATTGTTGATATTATTATCTTGTTTACCTTGTGCATATTATCATCATTGTTCATACTTCATCCTGTCATATTGCATATACTGTCATCTAACTCTCCACTTGTTTATTTCATTCAAAATACCAAAAACACGATAAAATTGTCGAAACCCTAAAAACCCTAGTTTGGATACTATTTGTCCAAACTCTTTTCCGCTTGTCTAGTTAGGGACACCTCGCACACACACACGGATTTCTCTTGGGCTACCTGATAATGAGACCATTTATTTCTTGCAATCCCCTGTATTTTGTATGTATCCCTCTCCCGTACAGTGTAATAGTTTAGTTCTTTTCGTATTTGCTTGCTATTCGCTAAGAAAGATAAAAACGAACTAGGCTAGAACACGTTTTCAAAACAAAGGACAAATAAGGCTTAATCCAACATCAAGCCATTTTTCAAACTCTTTCCAAATTGTACCACCTTAGGGCTTCACCTCTCTTCTACCATATCACTAAACTTTGTGTGTATTCAACCCTTGTAAGTCGATTGCCTCGTGCATCACCATCAACCTACCATGCTCTTTTCATCACCAACTTCATTTCAAAACTTTTCTCCTAAAAACCTCGGTCTTGCACCAACCGCATTTTCAAAATTCTTTTCCTAATAAAACTTGAATGGTTGTGGAGTGGTTAGGCGTAGGCCTTCTCCTATCCCAAGTGCTTGACATTACCTTTAAGGTTCACTGTCATAAAGCACTTACCACTCAAGATCAAAACACCTTTAACAAAAGAATGAAGTTCTCTTTGTATTGGACTAAAGAGAGAGGATTGAGTGTAGACTTCTTCCTCTCAGAGTGTCAGGATACTCACTATAGAGTGTGTGGTCTCGATACTCGTCTTTTAATATGAAGATGTGATTATGTTCTCCACATCTTTTCATAGTAAATCTTTGAGATAAAGAATTGGGTACTACCCGCAAGGGGTTACTATCCGAGAACATATTTCACTCCTAAAAAACAACTTCCACAAACCAAATGTGACATTTTGCCTCGATAGGCGAAAATTAAATCTTTTCAAAAAGTATATGTTGCATCCGTTCTACCGCAAATAGGTAACTCCTAAGACTCTACGAGCGAGCTGCAATACACTTAACTCTTAGAATGCGCACAATAGCACCATCCATCAAAAACACTAGTTAACCGTAGTTACCCGAACTATGTTTGCTCTGATTTCTCATACCAGATGAGAATACGTAGGCACAAGACGATGATGTCTTGGTGAGCATCCTTCATCCTTTTCCCTTAGTTCACTGAACTACGACTGCTATGATTTCTTATACCAGGTGAGAATACGTAGGCATAAGACGATGATGTCTTGGCGAGAAACCTTCCCCCCATTATCCGTAGTTTCCTGAACTACATTGACTCTGACTTTCTTATATTTGTTGAGAATACTTAAGCCTAGGGCCACGAAGTCCTATCAAGTCTCTTTCCTCTCTTTTCCATGTTTTTATCCCTTCTCTTTATCCCTTGGAACACTCTTTATAACAATAATCTTTTAGCAGATATCTTCACACATATGACAAACAAATGGTTCCCATCGAGTAAGATGGATGCGAGGGATGCTAATACCTTCCCTTTAGATAACCGACGTCTGAACCCATTTTAGAATGCGAGACCATCTTACCCATTTCTTCCTTAGGGTTTTCTCGATGTTTTCCCTTCCCCTCATGGGATAAATAAAGTTCGATGGCGACTCTTCTGTCTTTCATTCTCGCCTCACCGTCGTTGCAATTTTTCGAGTAGCGATAGCTGGCGACTCTACTGGGGACCCCTAGTGAGTCAAACCTAGTTTGCTTGTCGCATGTTTGATTTATTTGCTTTTATGGTTTATTATGTTGTATTCCTTGTACCTGTGGGTGTTATTGGGCATGGTTTATGAGGATAAAAGCTTTCTACCCGAGCTTTCTAGTATGCACTAAGTTAGGAGGTGTATTCTTTCTGATTTGAGAGACTTAGGACTCGTTGAGTTAGTTTGAATTCCACCGCTCAGATGAGGCCCCTTTACGATGATTATGTCTTACGAGTAGTCGTAATGGCGTATTTATTTCCGACCTGGGAGTCTGTGACTCTGAGGACCTTTTGTAGAACCCTATTCTGAAGGTTACTAAGACATAACTCTGCGTTTATCCTTTGAAAGGATTACCGTCTTACGAATCGTCGTTATGATGGAAAACTTTTAAGGGTTAGTGCATAGGACTTTGTTTAAAGCCTTTGGGATACCCTATTATAAACCAGTAGATTGCCCACCCGAGGTGAGAGATATTTCATTGTGTTTTCTTGCAGGATCTGTGACCTTGATCCCGTGTCTGTTGCATTTGCACCTTGTGTCGCTACTGCGAAAATCGGCGCCGGCTGAACAGAAGAGTCGCCACCGTGCGTTATTTATCCCACGGGAGGGAAAGGAAACGCTCAGAGTAAACCTCGCACAACACGGGAAAGGTATGGTCGTCACAACCACAACCTGGGTTCGGGAGTCGGTTACGCAAGGGGAAGGTATTAGCACCCCTCACGTCCGTCGTACTCGACGGGATCCACGCTTGTTTTCGGGTATGGATTGTTATTCTATCTAAACTATAGGTCAAGGGTTAAAAAAGAAATAAAGTGACTCGGAAAAGTATCGCACTTTATGCCTACGTATTCCCGTCCGGAACGAGAAATCAGAGTCAACGTAGTTCGCCTACCTACGGGAAAGGAGGGGAAGGTTGCTCGCTAGGACATCGCATCCTATGCCTACGTACTTTCATACAGCATGAAAGATCAGAGCAAACGTAGTTCGGGCCATGTACGACATAAGTCTGTCTTGGTTGATTTTATTCTTTCTGAAAAAGGTTTTCTTGATTAGCAGTCCCGGCGGACAAAATGACGTCTTGATGAATTCACATTCTTTTACGGAAGAAGTGTCTTTTATTGTGTTTGAAATCTTTATGGTATTTTTCTGTTTGTTTTGAGGAAGAAGAGATAGAACTCTAACCTATGGTTGCGAAGGGAAACAAACTATCCTAATGTTATCATGCATGGGTTAAGACCTAGTGTCTATCATGCTCCTCTCTTGCGCAGAGAGAAACAGAGATCCTAAAGGAATAGACGGAAACAGAAACAATAGCAGATATATACAGTAAAACAGTAAAATGCATGAATGCAACAATACAAGCGAGGCAAGGGAGTCCCACTCAACCTCGAACCTAGAAAACAATAGGCAAAAGTGAACAGGCTTCACCTTCCACCCAACAGGGTAAACAGCAGACAATACAGTCAGGAAAACCAGTCAATACATCAGAAATGAAATACAGCAAAATAAACAGCCACATCAGCTCTGCATCAATACCCATCTTCAAGTCATCTCCAATCAACTCCAGGCTTCAACAAGCATCAGTCTCTATCTTCAAGGCCTTCAGGCAAGGGCTCTGGCTGACAACCTTCAATCTACAATGGCTTTTCTTCAAGTCCTATCCTCCAAGCTGAGGGATCAATCACCAGAGTGGATTGGGTGCTAAGCAATTAGTTGACTACCAATGGTGGTAAACCAACTGCTACTAACACATAAGACATTTTCTCTCAAGAGTTCTATCCCTCAGACAATAGCACCAAGCCTTCCAAAGGAAGGGGGTGAGTGTCTTAGAGAGGCTCTGTATCACAGAGAAGAATGGATGCAGACAAGGCAATCCATGTTTGAGAAACAAGCTTTCTAATCTAGAGCTCTGCCTAGCTCCTAAACCCTAGTCTCCACAACAGCTGCTAGCAAGAAACTCTTCTTCAATTATAGAAAATGGACTTCAGTCTGGATCTCCAATGGCTCCATCATCATCAGTCTTCAGCTTCCCCAATCCCCAGACAAATCCCAACACCCAAACAAGCAAGCAATCATCCCCAAAGGGCACACCACACCAGTCAATCAGATATATACAGTAGATTAATAGCAGTAGGGGAATCCTGACTTTTCTAAAGGGATCTAATAACTACCCATAGCCCCTATAGTCCCATAGCTAACCTATTCAAACTCTAAGCCCTAAGGGAAATGAATTAATTCTCCTAAGTTGTCACTTAAAACCCTAATTTGTCCATGTTGTTCTCACCTAAACTAAACACCTAAAATTAATTTCTAAAAATATGAATTAAATTGCATTTACAAGTTGAATGTCTAAACTAAACAACCTAAAAATAATGGACAAAAAATATTACAGCATCTAATAGAACAAAAATTAACAAAATCATGTATGAAATGAAACTCATTAAAATGCTATTTATTTGAAAAATATGGAAAAAATATCAAATAAAAAATAAAATGCAATTTTTATTTTTTATAATTTTCTAGACACTTTAAAGAAAATGTTAAAAAAAGAATGAATTAAAAATATGCAATTTCTAATTTGTTATGGATTTTCAAAAATGAATGAAAATAAAAAGGAAATTGAAAAAGAAAATAGAAAGAAATAAAGGGAGGGGGTGAGAATAGTAAGAAGATCACGTTCAGCGCGTTGGGCCCATCAAATTGGGGGGTGTGTATAGCAAGCTGAGCCCAATTCCCTCTATTAAATGAAACGGTGCGTTTCAATATTTAAAATTTCCCACCAAATCTCAGGTTGAATATGGAGCGTCCGATTCTTGGTCAAGTCAAACATCCCCCTCAGATCCAAGGGTCTACGCATCGTCTTCTTCCTCTATCCATTTAGGGTTTCAGAAACATGCTTCATGCACGAAAATTCCACTCGATCTTTCTCCATGCCCCGTTGATGAAAATGAAAAATCCAAAGCCCTAAAATGATCTACTAAACACAAGGAATTCATGTCTGGTCCTAGTTTTTGCTAATTCTCCTTGTGGATCCCAAACAGAGGGCACAAAAGTTAGGGTTCACCATACTCGTCTGACATCAACTTTGCCAGAACTCCATCTTGATGATCTACAGTCACTCTATATGCTATCCTCTTCATTCTATGCCTTATCAAATCAATTATAACCTAATACATAGCTTGTTCTTGAAGCTTGCAGAAATGGTGACCTGCCATGGAACTTCACAAAACTCTTCCTAGATCTCAAGAATTACTCCCCTATGGTCCCTAAACACTCCTATCCTAACCATACGATCTACAACAACATAAATGAGGAGATTCGAAGAGTTTTGCATACCTTGCAAGTGATGATGGCAATGGTGGTTAGCCTCCAATTCAAGCCTTGGTACTTGCTGCAAGGGATCTTCAATGACTATGTATGCTTCTGTTTGCAATGGTTCTTGTTCAATCTTTGTGAATCACTCTATTCCACTCTTCATGCAAGTTGGAGTGTAGACTTGGATCTCCTTCTCCAGCCACGAATTCCTTCCAATTTCTTTTGCCAATTACCCTATGATGATGGTGGATGATGATGATAACAGAAATTGGAATGGTAGATGAAGCTTTAATGGAGTTTGGATAGAAAATGCAAATTGGAGAAAGAAGATGAATGGTACAATTCTTGATCAATTCAGCCAATTCTTGATGTGAATCATGGTGTTTGCATGATGATGATGAAGATTCAATCAAAAGATATGAAGATTGATGGAGATTGGGAAGAGTTTGTGAAGCTTATGCCAAAAATGAGAAAGTGTGGAAAATTTGGGGTTTTGAACAAATGGAATCACCAAACATGGCATGAAGCTCTTCATATCAATATATACATGGGTTTAGAAACTCCTAGAACCTTTGAGAAGTTTCCCTTGCATTCTTTCCCTTGAATTTGGTTTATGTTTCTTTTATTACAAGCAACCATGGATAACTCACAAATTATGAACTAAACTCAAAATTCCACTTTAGCCAATGTCTTTAAAATGACCTTTCCATTCAAAATGACCTATAATTTTGCTTCATTTGGCCAAGATATGAAAAATCTCATTTTTAAGGCCATTTTTATTCATTAAGTCCAACAATTTTGGAACCTTATGCTATGAATCTTTCCAATCTCTCATGGTCACTTTTATAGACTCAAAATGTCATTTGGAACAAGTTTTATGTTGTAAGCTTTTCCATTTGAAGCTTCCTTGTATGAGTTTTGGGCATAGGTTAAAATGACCTGTAATTCACAAATGACCAAAATACCCTTTGCTTGCCAAGACCATAAGTAGAGTTCCCCAAATCATATGAAGGCATACTATACCATTCTAGAAAGCTAAGACAATAAGGAACAACTCTTATGTTGACCATAAATTCATTTGAAATCGCCTTGAGGGGTAAAAATAGCTTGGAAGTCAAGTCACTTTCACAGACAAAATTTCAGATACCTCAGATGACCTGTAACTTGCAAGGACCATAACTTGAGTTCTATAAATCTCCTTGATGTCTTCCACCACTCAAATTAAAGGTCTTGAGATCCTCTACAAGTTTCATGTTGGCCAAGGATCCATTTGAAGCTTGCATTTTGACTTATCTTGCTTGGAAATTTGACCTAAACCAGGGGATTTTACATAGAAACCCTAATTTAGACCCTCCTCGTCTCCTTGATTTCTCTTGATTTCTTCTTAGCATAACAACATATCCTTATTCTCCATGTCAAATGATGAACCCCACACCTCTTCAATAGCCCTTAATGCCTCTCCAACAATCCTTTGACCTAGGGTTGACTCAGGGTTGACCCAGATGAAACCCTAGTTGACTGTCTTCAACTGCAATTCTTGTGATCATATCAACAACTTGTTTTCTTCTCCAAATGACTTTCTAAGTCCTCCAAGATGTCTAGATACTCCCCATGCTCTCAATTCACAACTCCTAATTCCTTTGTTGGCCCTCAGGCACCCTCAGTTAGGAGATATACTCAATGCTTGATCCACTGAACTCCCTGCTTTCAAATTCTTTTCTGATGACTTGAATGAGGTTGAATCAGGATAATAACCTCTTGATAGGCCTCTAGAGATGAGAATAATGATTGGTCCCCTGTTAGCTGACTTGCTATGCTTATGCTATGCAGATGAGTAACCTATGTACATGGCCCTATATGCAAATGCTAATGCAATTGAAACATAAACCAAGTGAATAAGGTTGGGCAAATTTTTAGGGTGCAACAGCTGCCCCTATTCAAGCGACTTGGACCCGATTGGGTGAAGAGCGAACGGCCTTCAAACATTCGGGGTACGAGACGGTTGAATACCAGGAACCCAGAAATTTGCCAACCGCAGAAATGAACTACACCACTGCTTGGGGAACGATATTCATCAACTGAATCTGACTGCTTACAGCAACCCACTGATCTCGTGCTGGGGATTCTTTTCATCAGCCTGAAAAAGATTTGTCATCGGAAACTTCGTCCTTTGCTTGTCCACGTCAGGACTCTATCTGCTGTCAACTCGAAAAAAAACTTCAACAACTTTGCTGGAGACGGCTCGTCTTCCTTCTCGTCAGAGATAAATCATCCACGTTAGGAATAAATTCTTCCATGTTAGGAATAAATTCTTCCACGCTAGGAATACCACCGTCCACGTTAGGACTCACCTTTCCACGTAAGGAATAACTGTTTCTTCTTTCCGTCCACGTCAGGACTAAACTTTCCACGTAAGGAATCAATCTCTTTTCCACGTAAGGAATCAACTTCTTTTCCATCTGTCCGCGTCAGGACTAAACTTTTCCACGTAAGGAAACACCTTCTCTTTTCCACGTAAGGAATAAATTCGTCTTTCCACGTAAGGAAACCATCTTCTTTCCACGTAAGGAAACATTATCTTTCCACGTAAGGAGAACATCGTCCACGTTAGGACCCACCTTTCCACGTTAGGAACAACTCTCTTCTTGATTTGTCCACGTAAGGAATCAATATTTCCACGTAAGGAAATGAATTTTGATTTGTCCACGCCAGGACTCACATCTTCATCTGATGAAATAATAGAACCTGTCCCCGTCAGGACTCGCGCGTCTTCAGCTTGCTGGGGAAATAAGACTTTGTCCATGCCAGGACTCATACTTCGCCAACAACACGAAGAAGGATGAATTTGTCCATGTCAGGACTCTCGTACCTTGCCATCACGAAGAACCACAAACTTGTCCCTGTCAGGACGCACATCTCACCATTACAAATAGAGATAACTGCTGGAAATACATTGTCCACGTTAGGACACCAACACGAAGAGTAACCAACTTTCGCCCACGTCAGGACTCCACACCCAATCAATACCGAGAACTCGAACGTGTCCATGTTAGGACTAACACACATCGTCAACTTGAGGAAATGTCCACGTTAGGACTCCACATTCCACCAATCGTCTCTAGCACAAAGGAATCCCGTCAATAAAATTGTCCACGTTATGACTCATCCTTCCATTGGTCTACGAACTTCTTATCACTGACGTTACAGCAACTCCGAGCCTGACTCTACTGGGGACATCGGGAAACCAGACTTCCGGACGCCTGCTCTGATAACCGGCGGTAGCCTCTACAATTCTGATTCATGAATCCTTTGATGACCACTAGCTCTGCTTAGGGATAAAGAGAAGCTTATCCTGCTGACTCTGTGGGGAGAACACGAGAAATTCACAAATAACTCTGTTCGGAGACAAAGAGAACTTCATTATGATAACTCTGTGGGGAGTAATGCCGAAGCTGACACTTCATGGGATGTCTCACGTCGAGATCTCGAATGTTTATTGATTTATTGGAGCAAGAACTCCTCCCACCCGCAAGAGAAATAACACTTGAACACAAACGGTTAACCAACCTGGTTTATGTTTCACAAATGCATATGTTTGGCAATGATGCAATGCTCCCTTCGACATGGGAATGCTACACGTTTCTTTGGTTAATGCAAGTATGACACTATATGCTGATGCGAATGCAGACTCGAACTGTTGGGCACAGGAGCTGCTTCAGCAAAATAAATGCTGAAAATAATGCCAACTCCGCTGGGGATAGCCAGGTGCTAAAGAATCATTCCAGCAAAATAAATGTTGGGCAGGTGAAGTCGATTCAGCTGGGAAATTGGGAACTTAACCCAACACCTTGTTGAAGGACCACCTTGCTGGAGAATATAACTCTGCTGGGGAACAACAGATGCGCCTGGTATGATTGAACTTCTGCGGGAAAGTGAACGGATATCATACGGTATTCTGACAAAATAAATGCCATGACCCACACCAACTATGCCGGGGAGAGCCTTAATCTTCGAATTCCACTGGGAGGAATACTTGCTGAGAAGAGAATTCCGCTGGGGATGGGATGATTCTCTTGGGAAAAATCAACTGACTCCACTGGGGGAGAGTAAATAACCCTGCGGGGAAAGGTAAACTGCCTGAACACAGCTCGCCAATTGGAAATATTAATCTTCTGAGGCTGAATACTCAGAAGCTGAGGATAAATGACTTTGCTGGAGCATGTCGTCTTGGATAGGCTACGACTAGCTGGGGAATTCGATCCTTCTTTAGTAAGGAACATGCATGACCTGCGTGGAGATCAAGTCTTTCGTTAACGCAATCTTTTGATCGTCTTCCTCGTACGGCTATGAAACCTGCAACAACACAAACAAGACAAGACAAGCCTATGCAACCAAATCGATTCAGGTTAGCGACGTTATTTTCAGTTAATTCAAAGCTTTAACAATTGTTGGCAAGGGCCAGTGATGTTATACACATGCTAGTTTCAATAAACTTAGGCGTTTTATCATGCACAAAACAGTAAAAAAACCAGCATCAAGTACTGAATAACATATTTTATTGATCGGGCCCCTGAATGGGCGGAGTTTGTACACGGGATGTAACTCCTGAAATGAGGAAGCTACGCAAAGCAAATACACAAGTATGCACAAGAAGCCTAAATATTTTGACAAATTAAATTTTTGTACACATGTCGGCAACGAGATGCAGATGAACACCACGAACTGATCCTCCTATGACTCGTCCGACTCTAATGCTTTTCCCGGTATTCATACTTCTGAAAAGGTTGTACCAGATAACCGATCCTCCCCGTTATATTCTCCCGCATTGATGCTCAGTGTAATATCAAATTCGGACCGCAGTCATTTGCTTTTCAAATCCCTAACTTTTGCGTGAACCGCCCTTTACGGGTTTTCAATTCACCGGGATACCCCTTTTTGCCGAAGCCGCCCAGTGTAGGTTTTCAACTTCGCGGGTGTACATTTTTCAATTTTATCCCTAACTTTTGCCCGAACCTTTCATTCTGTTTTTGGTTCGCCAGGATGCCCCATTTTTGCCTGGACTCTCTTTTTTCTGTCCAGCGGGTCTATTTTAAGCAAAGTATTTTTTAACTGCGTCCGAATTCACAGGTGACGCGAAGTCTTCTCCGTCCATGGTGGACAACAACAACGCTCCTCCTGAGAAGACTTTCCTGACAACGTATGGCCCTTCGTAGTTGGGGGTCCACTTGCCCCTGTGATCTGCTTGCGGCGGGAGAATCCTTTTCAGCACAAGGTCGCCCGTCTGAAAGCTTCGCGGATGTATTTTCTTATCATACGCTTTCTTCGTTCGGCTCTGGTATAAACGACCGTATGCTAGAGAAGCTAGCCTCTTCTCGTCCATCAAACTCAGTTGATTCAACCTGTCTTTTACCCATTCTGCCTCGTCCAGCTGAACGTCTCGCAATACCCTCAGAGAAGGGATCTCAACTTCCAATGGTAACACCGCTTCCATTCCGTACACTAACGAGAACGGGGTTGCCCCGGTTGATGTGCGTACCGTCGTACGATAACCATGCAGAGCAAAAGGTAGCATCTCGTGCCAATCCTTATAGGTCACCACCATTTTCTGAACGATCTTCTTGATATTCTTATTGGCCGCCTCAACAGCGCCATTCATCTTGGGTCGGTAAGGGGAGGAGTTGTGATGTTCGATCTTGAAATTCTGACAGAGCTCCTTCATCATTTTGTTGTTCAGGTTTGAACCATTATCCGTGATTATCCGCTCGGGAATCCCATATCGGCAAATGATATCTCTCTTGATGAATCTGGCCACCACTTGCTTCGTTACATTTGCGTAAGATGCCGCTTCCACCCACTTGGTGAAATAATTGATTGTCACTAGAATGAACCGATGCCCGTTAGAAGCCGTCGGCTCAATCTTTCCAATCATATCGATTCCCCACATCGAGAATGGCCATGGTGATGACATCACATTTAGAGGACTCGGAGACACATGGATCTTATCAGCATAGATCTGGCACTTGTGGCACTTCCTTGCGAACTTGAAACAATCAGTTTCCATAGTCAGCCAAAAATAGCCTGCCCGCAGCAGCTTTCTCGTCATAGCATGCCCCCCAGCATGCGTGCCAAAGGTACCCTCGTGTATTTCCTCCATGAGCAGCTTTGCCTCTCTTTCGTCTACACAACGCAACAGCACCAAATCGTGATTTCTTCTGTATAAGACGCCATGCGGGTTCAAATAGAAATTACCCGCTAATCTCCTGAGAGTCTTCTGATCTTGACTGGATGCCCCAGCCGGGTACTCTTTATTTTTCAGGAAATTAAGGATATCAAAATACCACGGTTTGTCGTCGGATGCTTCGCCAATGGCAAATACATAGGCTGGCCTGTCAAGCCGAGAGATAATGATTCGGGGAGCCTCGTTCTAGAAGTTGACTTTGTACATGGAAGACAAGGTGGCAAGGGCGTCGGCCATTTGATTCTCTGCCCGCGGTACATGATGCAATTCAACCTTGTCGAAGAAAGGCAACAATCTTCTTGCATAATTCATGTAATGTATCAAGTTGGGCTGACGCGTCTCTCATTCCCCTTTGATTTGATTCACCACCAGAGCTGAGTCTCCGTATACGTCTAAATTCTTGATTCGCAAATCAATGGCTTCTTCAAGCCCCATTATACAAGCTTCGTATTCGGCTTCATTATTGGTAACGGCAAAGGTCAATCGGGCAGTAAACGGGATGTGCGACCCGTGTGGCGTAGTGATGATTGCCCCTATTCCGCTACCGTAAGCATTCACAGCTCCGTCGAATATCATCTTCCATTTAGAACCCAACTCTGGCCCCTCGTCTGGCAACGACTCTTCACAATCTTTCATCTTTAGGTACATGATATCCTCGTCAGGAAAATCAAACCTCATCGATTGGTACTCTTCAATAGGCTGCTCCGCCAGATACTCAAACAGCACACTCCCCTTTATAGCCTTTTGCGAGACGTATTGGATGTCATATTCAGTCAAGACCATCTGCCAACGGGCAATTCTTCCTGACAACGCCTGCTTTTCAAATACATATTTGATAGGATCCATCTTCGAGATGAGCATGGTTGTATGATTCAGCATGTATTGCCTCAAACGCTTGGCGGCCCAAGCTAGCGCGCAACAAGTTTTCTCAAGCATTGAGTATCGAGATTCACAGTCTGTAAATTTCTTACTCAAGTAATAGATTGCATGCTCTTTTCTCCCTGTCTCGTCGTGCTTACCGAGAACACAACCCATGCTTCCCTCAAGAACCGTCAAATACATGATCAAGGGTCTCCCTGCCACTGGGGGTATCAAAATGGGAGGCTCCTGCAAATACTGCTTTATTTTATCGAACGCCTTTTGACAATTTTCGTTCCATGTTACAACTTGATCTTTCTTCAACAGCTTGAATAATGGTTCACACGTAGCAGTTAGGTGAGATATGAACCGAGCGATGTAGTTCAACCTCCCTAAAAACCCGCGCACCTCTTTCTCTGTTTTAGGCGTCGGCATTTCTTGAATCGCTTTTATTTTAGCAGGATCGACCTCTATTCCTCTTTCGTTTACGATAAACCCCAGCAGTTTACCCGATCTCACCCCGAAGGTGCATTTATTAGGGTTCAGCCTCAGCCTGAACTTCCTAAGCCTTTTAAATAACTTCAGCAGATTCACCAGATGCTCTTCCTCCGTCTGGGATTTGGCAATCATATCGTCAACATAAACTTCGATCTCTTTATGCATCATGTCATGGAAAAGAGTTGTCATCGCCCGCTGATATGTTGCCCCAGCATTTTTCAAACCAAAAGGCATCACTTTGTAGCAAAATGTTCCCCAAGGCGTTATGAAAGTAGTCTTCTTCATATCCTCTGGCGCCATTTTAATCTGATTATAGCCTGAAAAGCCATCCATGAAGGAGAATACGGAGTATTGAGCAGTATTATCAACTAACACGTCAATGTGAGGAAGTGGAAAATCGTCTTTTGGGCTTGCTTTATTCAAATCTCTATAGTCCACGCACATTCGAACCTTGCCATCTTTCTTTGGCACTGGTACGATGTTGGCAACCCATGAGGGATACTTTGTCACAGCCAGGAAACCAGCGTCCCACTGTTTTTGAACTTCCTCTTTGATCTTCACTGCCATATCTGGTCGAGTTCTGCGAAGTTTTTGTTTGACCGGCGGGCAATCTTCTTTCAGTGGCAGGCGGTGCACAACCATGTCTGTATCGAGCCCTGGCATATCTTCATACGACCAAGCGAATACATCACTATACTCTCGGAGCATTTCAACCAGTCTTCGCTTGATATCACCCTGCAGCGCGGCTCCGATACGAATATTCTTCTCAACCCCTTCTGACCCCAAGTTGATAATTTCGATGACCTCGTCGTGAGGCAGAATGGCTCTTTCCTCTTGCTTCACCAACCAAGACAGTTCTTCAGGGACGTCGCTATCTTCGACAACCTCTTCTTCGGCCTGGAATACCGGGTGCTCAAAGTCGGGACGAGTCATAGGTGGTTCAAGGATGTCATCTGAAAATATTATCCTGCAAAAGGAATGGTTAAGTGCTTCAAAATGCGTATAAAGCGAATAACCACGTTGCCATTTTATTGAAAATTATAAAACAAGAAAGACAGAGATTACATTATTTGCACATGAAAAACGCCATTTATTCAATGATTAACACGCAATGTTCATAACAACACAGCCCTAAGCAAATCATGATGCCCCGGGCAAGACATCAGATTATTCAACAATTAATAAAGCAAAGCATTACTGTTTAAGAGTCACAGGAACAAGCTCCTGAATAGACCAGTTGCACAGTCCTTGTCCTGGCGTGCTTGGCTGAATCCAGGCATCCATATCACAGTCACTGTCTCCTTCGTCAGACTCCGAAGCAGCATTGATGGTTTCATGACATACTCCACTGGCAGAGATGGTAATTGGCCCTCTAAAACGGGGCGCCCCCACAGCAGGTACTGACGATGACGATTGGTATCCCAGCCCGAACCGGTCCGTCTTCACAGGAATGTCCAGCACTTTGCCCCAACCCTTTGCTTCTCCTGCTTCCACTAGAGCTTGAGCTTCTTTATACGATGAGACGGCTATCTCTGGCACTTTGCTCGGCCCGGGACCTTTGTCCTTGATGCGCAACCCTTCAAATGCCTGGCAGGGTGTTTCGTGGATCTCTCCGTCGACTTCCACATATTTAAACGACGACAAATGGCTGACCAGGATGTCTTCTTCCCCGCATACAGTGACTACGCTGTCTCCGACCATATATTTCAACTTCTGATGTAGGGTGGACGTGACTGCCCCCGCCCCATGAATCCAAGGTCTTCCAAGCAAGCAGATGTACGCAGGCTGAATATCCATGATATAAAACTCAGTTGCAAACACCTCCGGCCCCACCTGTAGAGGCAATGTGATCGATCCAAAGACTGTTCTCCGCGTGCCATCAAACGCTCTGACTACCAAGTCGCTGGGCGTGCACAAGATTCCTCTAACGTCCAGCTTCATCATCGCCTTCTTGGGCAGCACATTCAAAGACGATCTGGTGTCGACCAATACATGCGACATTACTGATCCTCTACATTCGACAGATATGTGCAGCGCCATATTATGATCTCTCCCTTTCGGGGTCAAATCAAAGTCGGTAAAGCCCAAGCTGTGGCCTGCATTCACATGTGCCAACACTCCTTCCAGCTGATTCACGGAGACGTCTTGAGGTACAAAAGAAGTATCCAGGACTTTCAGCAAAGCATTTCTGTGAGCTTCCGAACACAACAGCAATGACAGGATAGATATTTTGGACGCCGTCTGCTGCAGATGCTCCATAATCTTATAATCACTTTTTCGAATCAAGCGCATGAACTTTTCTATGTCTTTCGATGCCGATTCTTTGTCACTCGCTTGCACTGGGACATTCTCAACCGCTTTCCCTTTTCCTTTTGCTAGTCTTTCGGCCTCCACTTCAGGGGATATAAAGATCCTACCACTCCTTGTCATACCTCCCGAACCAACAACATTATCCACAGTCTCAGCTGGCTGCTTGTTAACATCAATCTTTATTCCGTCACAATACACCTCCAACCCATGTGACCATGGGACTGCTTTCGTGTTCTCGTACGGGATCGGCCCGGCCTTAGTTATGGTGATCGGTGGTCGCTGAGCTGGTGCTGCAATAGTGATTGTCTTTTGAGGAATCGTTACAGTGGCCACATCATTCTGATCACATGCTACTGCCCCTGCGGGCTCTTCAGTTGCTGCTTGGTCAAACTGCAATATGCCTTCATTAATTAAAGCCTGAACGCCTTTCTTCAAATCATCACACCCCCCAGCTAGGGTCCAACATTCTAAGCAATACTCGTCACACCCCGGGTAAACACCCCCTTGTAACAGTCGGCTCTTTATCTCGCTCAGCGGCGTCTTTAAATCGTTGATATTCATAATCATATTTAACCCTTCCTCAGTCAAAATGGCGTTTGCCCCGTGATTAGGCATGGGCTTCTGCACTATATTCGGACCTGCCGTTCCGAAATTGATAGTCTTATTGTCCAAAAGATCCTGCACAACGTGCTTAAAAGCATGGCAACCCTCTATATCGTGGCCCGGGGCCCCAGAATGAAACTCACAGTGCCTGCTTGCATCATAACCAAACGGGGGAGCTCCCGTTATCGGTGCCAGAGTTCTCTTCTCTACCAGGTTCAATCCCAACAATGTCTGCAATAAATCAGCATATGTCGAAGGAGGCTTCTCGAATACTCTTCTTGGTTTACCACCCTGGAATCTTCGCTGGGCCTGCTGTGCCCCTTACTGAGGCTGCTGCTGCTGCATTGGCTGCTGCTGAGACGGTTGTTGTTGCTGAAGTGGTTGTTGCTGGTACGGGATAGTAACACTCGCCACCTGCTGCGGCTGATGATATTGGTTTCGTCCCCTGCCTCGGCCTCGGCCTCGGCCTCCAAATACTGCGCTTGCCTCACCCTGACGGCGCCCACCAAAAGTCCTCTTATTACTGCCAGATGCAGTTGATTCCTCAACCTGGAACTTTCCTTGCTTAATGTTACGTTCAATCTTTTCTCCCATCAGAATTAAGTCTGAAAAACTAGCCAGAGACGTGTGAAACAGCATATCATGAAACAGACCTGTGAACGTGATGACGAACATGTCATTCATTTCCTTGTCTTCTACGGGAGGACGGACCCTGGCAGCCATATCGCGCCACCTTTGCGCGTACTCTTTAAAGCTCTCCACCTTCTTCTGAGACAGCCCTGCCAATTGGACCCGATTGGGTGCCAAATCGCTGTTATACTTGTAGTGAGCTACAAATGCCTCTGCCAGTTGCTTCCATGTCTTGATATTGGTTGGCTCCAACCCTATATACCACTCTAAGGAAGGGCCCGACAGACTATCTTGAAAGAAATGCATTAGCATTCTCTCATCAGTTGAGTACGCAGACATCTTTCTGTAATAAGCCCGCACGTGCACTTTTGGACATGTGTCCCCTTTATACTTATCAAACGCAGGAGCTTTGAATTTGATGGGCACCCTCAAGCCAGGTACCAGATCCATTGTTGCCATGTCCAAGCCTACAACACTTTGGTTCAGAACCCCCCTCATTTGCTCTTCTAGCATTCTGATCTTCTGGGAGTCGTCCATCGGCCCTTCGAAACCTCCGCTGGAGAAAGCGTCCTCCTGCTGATCTTCTTGCCACATACCATTTCCAGCTCCATACCCATCATATCCATTATTACGTCCAACCCTGATCTGATTCATCCCCGGACCTCGGCCTCTGTTGCCGTATCCCTGAACTCCTCCAGCAGGCCCAAAAGCCATAAACCCAGCGCCGTTTCCATTTCCGAAACCTCCATAGCCCTGATTGGCCATACCATAACCGTCTTGCCCAAAGCCTTGAGCATTGAAACCATATTTCCCAGCATTATCGAATCCCTGATCATTGAACCCGAATCCAGCATTGACAAAGTCGTTGCCTCCCATATTATCACCCAAGTTGACATCACCAAGCCCAACGTTATGGACAGCAGCCTCGCTCCCAACTCCGACGTTACCATTCACAGCAGCGGTAGCGTTGTTGACATTAGCAGCTGGTATGTTGACTACAGGTGGAGCTACTGGCGTGGGAGTACCATCTCCATGAGCAGTATCGACTCGTACAGACTAATGATCCTCGTTACCGTGACCAGCATTTCGGGCCAACAGAGGCTGGACCATGGCCTGCAAATTCTCCTGACCCTTTGCAATAGCTTCCATGGTCTGCATAAAGAGAGCGAGCTTCTCGCGCACATCTTGCATCTCGTTCTGCATTTGATCCATGATTCTTCGACAGTTGGTGCGGGTAGAATAGCGGTGCGGGTGTTGATCTGCAATCCTGGAAAGTACCATGCAGAGCAGGAAATAAGACACTATCCAAAGATTACATGTAATGCAATATGAATATGAATGCAATGCAACGTGTGTGTCTGTGCATTAGGGAAATTCATTCCCCGATTCTAGTGTGAAGGTGCCGGTGCAGTGACAGTGCTAATAATATAAAGATCGGAGCTGAATCACAGAAAGCCTCATATATTGCTGAGAAACCAATAAACCCGGAATACAATGTCGCTGAGAGTACAACAAGAAGGCATGACCTCAACCAACAATCCTGGTGATGGTCAGCACTATGCAAATAAAGCATACAAGTTACTACATGAAATGATCAAATCCTTCCATAAGTCTGGTATTCTTCTAGCAGCTTCCTGGTCTCCGGATGACTTGGTCGATCAAGCAGCCCTTCAACAAGTTGGTTTCTTTTCTTAAGAACACGGCGTACGTCTTCAGCAGTTTCTTCCCATGCCCCCTCTCCGAAGCGATCTTCCAGTTTACGCTTCTGAGACACAGCTTCATCTCTGCCTTTGATGGCCTTGTTTAGTGCATTCTGGAGACTATACCGGGTCATCACTTCTTCCTCACACTTCTTGATGCTGGACTTCAACTGCTCTTCGAGGTCGGAAATTTGCTGCTTCAACTTATCCTCCCTCTTCTTGTTGTTAGTGAGCGTGGCATTCCAAGTCTTATTGCAAGAAGAGATCTCTCGGTGAGCGATGTCAAGCGCTTTCTTCTTGGATTCAAGCATGTCATGGGAACTTCTGAACTCTTGCCCCAGACGTTCGCGCTTCTTCCTCTCCTCAGTCAGCTCAGCCCCTAATATGTTCATTAGCTCAATCTGCTGTTGGAAAGCATGGGCGGCCTTGTTTTTCTCGCTGCGTATCTGGGCTAACTCCTGCTCTAACCCTTCGTTGATCTTCAATAAGGCTTCTTTTTCTCTCACAACCTGCTCATAGGCTTCCCTAGAAACAGTAGTTGGCTCCGCTACCGGAATAGGAACGAGAACTGGTGCGTCTGGAAATGGCATCTTCAACTGACTGGCTCTCTCCTGAATCCACACTCTATAAGGTGCATAGGCCTGACAGTCATTCTTTCCTAACAACGGCTTCCCTCTTCGGTTAATATGCGTCCAGGCATGCTGCAGCTTGGCTAGTAGCTCCCCCCTCACATCTCCAGTGAAGTACAGAGATTCCTGTACTTCTTCCTCTTTTGGCGGGTTCTTCAGGGCATATCCGAACTGACGGACGAACAGAGAAGGGTTGTGGTTGATACACCCTTTTCTCCCTATCAGCGGAACATTAGGGTAACCAGAACAACTGAAGATGAGCTCAGATCCCAGCAGATCTCTATCAAACCAATCAACGTCTTCAGAAGTTAACCTCATTATATGCTCTGGCCAGTCGGGCGTAATTGCATTATCCATGAAAGGTCCCCTCGAAGGAAAATGACTCTTGAACCACATATACAACAAAGGTACGCAACAGGAGACATTCTTGCCTCTCCTGTTTTCATTCTTGTAGTGCATCGAATGGTAAAAGTCCCCGATCAGTGTTGGTACTGGGTTACCGGCAGCAAATAGATGAAATGCATCCATGTCCACGAAGTTCGGGAAATTAGGGAACAACACTATCCCATAAATGCAGAGGGCCAAAATAGCGTTAAAGACCACCCAACACCCATTCTTGGCGTGCTCTTGAGCCTTACCAACCAGAAACTGAAGAGAAAAACCCGGAACCCCTCGCCACGCAGTCATCAACAAGTCAGAAGCATTCATATGCAGGGCCTTGGCTAAATCCTCCAAATTGGGCTCAGCGGCTGAGTGGATAAAAGGAACTGCATTCTGAACCGGCAGCTCAGTAAACTCTACATACTCCTCCATGGTGGGCCCCAAGATAAAATCCGCAAACGTGAAACATCTCAAAGCCGGGTCATAGAATTGCATCAAGGTGTACAGCCCATTCAATTCGTCCTCGGTAGACCTACGCACTAATCCCAACAACCGCCCGTAATTCTGCCTGAAGCTTCTACGGACATCCTCATTCGCAAGAGAAATCAGACCCAGGAGTGGAGTAATATCGGGGACAGGTAGCTTATACGCAACGGTCATCCTCAAACCAGCCATGATCAATACTCAGAAGTCCAGACACTAGAACCGGGGGAATGCAAATGCACCTGCAGCACAGACACACGTTAGTGGGATGCAATGATAATGGGAATGCAAACAATGCAATGCAAATAACACGCAACAGGGACCAACTGTCATAGCTGAATAGCTTGAACCATATCAAGAAGTCTCAGATAGACCCTTTAGAAATCCCCAAAACCTGGTCTCGGATAGACCTATAATGAAGCTCCAACAACAGTCTCTGACAGACCTCACAACCCTGGTCTCAGACAGACCTATGATAAAGCTCCAACAACAGTCTCTGACAGACCTCAAACCATAACTCAGACTGGTATCTGGTAGACCTCAAATCATATCTCCAAATGGTCTCTGGCAGACCTTAGAACTATCCAACTGGTCTCTGACAGACATCATACCACATCTCCAAATGGTCTCTGACAGACCTCATAACTCTCTATAAATACCCAGGATCTCTGATCAAGAAATAACCGGTAATCTGAAAGTCTAGTTACCTGCATAACCCCGAACCCTCTCACAGGTGGATGTCCTAGTAACTGACAAAGGTATGGCATCCTATGCGGTCGTCGGCGTCACAGACTTTCAGGGTTGATGATACGATTCCCAGAAGGAGTGGCATCACCAAATCCTGAAGAGGCCTCACTTAGCCAACTTCCAAATGATCGGTGCCCAGAGTCGACAATCCAACTAACCAGCAACCCAAGCCACCCAAAGGGCAGGACAGGAGGCCAACCAGAAGAACCTCGTCTGAGCGTAGATTTCGCGGGACACTAGGACATGCAAAGCACGTGCGCGCCCACTAATCTCTACTCTAAGTCTAAGGTGCACTCAAGCCCAGGTCCGGCTTCTCGCTCAATATCAGAACACCCGTCACACCCCAATATACAGCAATAATAATCAATATATATATACTGCTGAAAAATAAAGGTCAGAAATATAAATCCATACAAAATCCACGACGGGAAAACAAGCGTTAGGATTGACTCTCTTAAGGGACGTTGGATCCCGAATGCATAAGGAACTATCGCAGTCCTTAGCAGCCAGGGGACGTTGGATCCCCAGCAGAGTCGCCAGCTGTCGCTATTGCGAAAATCGGCGCCGGCTGAACAGAAGAGTCGCCACCGTGCGTTATTTATCCCACGGGAGGGAAAGGAAACGCTCAGAGTAAACCTCGCACAACACGGGAAAGGTATGGTCGTCGCAACCACAACCTGGGTTCGGGAGTCGGTTACGCAAGGGGAAGGTATTAGCACCCCTCACGTCCGTCGTACTCGACGGGATCCACGCTTGTTTTCGGGTATGGATTGTTATTCTATCTAAACTATAGGTCAAGGGTTAAAAAAGAAATAAAGTGACTCGACAAAGTATCGCACTTTATGCCTACGTATTCCCGTCCGGAACGAGAAATCAGAGTCAACGTAGTTCGCCTACCTACGGGAAAGGAGGGGAAGGTTGCTCGCTAGGACATCGCATCCTATGCCTACGTACTTTCATACAGCATGAAAGATCAGAGCAAACGTAGTTCGGGCCATGTACGACATAAGTCTGTCTTGGTTGATTTTATTCTTTCTGAAAAAGGTTTTCTTGATTAGCAGTCCCGGCGGACAAAATGACGTCTTGATGAATTCACATTCTTTTACGGAAGAAGTGTCTTTTATTGTGTTTGAAATCTTTATGGTATTTTTCTGTTTGTTTTGAGGAAGAAGAGATAGAACTCTAACCTATGGTTGCGAAGGGAAACAAACTATCCTAATGTTATCATGCATGGGTTAAGACCTAGTGTCTATCATGCTCCTCTCTTGCGCAGAGAGAAACAGAGATCCTAAAGGAATAGACGGAAACAGAAACAATAGCAGATATATACAGTAAAACAGTAAAATGCATGAATGCAACAATACAAGCGAGGCAAGGGAGTCCCACTCAACCTCGAACCTAGAAAACAATAGGCAAAAGTGAACAGGCTTCACCTTCCACCCAACAGGGTAAACAGCAGACAATACAGTCAGGAAAACCAGTCAATACATCAGAAATGAAATACAGCAAAATAAACAGCCACATCAGCTCTGCATCAATACCCATCTTCAAGTCATCTCCAATCAACTCCAGGCTTCAACAAGCATCAGTCTCTATCTTCAAGGCCTTCAGGCAAGGGCTCTGGCTGACAACCTTCAATCTACAATGGCTTTTCTTCAAGTCCTATCCTCCAAGCTGAGGGATCAATCACCAGAGTGGATTGGGTGCTAAGCAATTAGTTGACTACCAATGGTGGTAAACCAACTGCTACTAACACATAAGACATTTTCTCTCAAGAGTTCTATCCCTCAGACAATAGCACCAAGCCTTCCAAAGGAAGGGGGTGAGTGTCTTAGAGAGGCTCTGTATCACAGAGAAGAATGGATGCAGACAAGGCAATCCATGTTTGAGAAACAAGCTTTCTAATCTAGAGCTCTGCCTAGCTCCTAAACCCTAGTCTCCACAACAGCTGCTAGCAAGAAACTCTTCTTCAATTATAGAAAATGGACTTCAGTCTGGATCTCCAATGGCTCCATCATCATCAGTCTTCAGCTTCCCCAATCCCCAGACAAATCCCAACACCCAAACAAGCAAGCAATCATCCCCAAAGGGCACACCACACCAGTCAATCAGATATATACAGTAGATTAATAGCAGTAGGGGAATCCTGACTTTTCTAAAGGGATCTAATAACTACCCATAGCCCCTATAGTCCCATAGCTAACCTATTCAAACTCTAAGCCCTAAGGGAAATGAATTAATTCTCCTAAGTTGTCACTTAAAACCCTAATTTGTCCATGTTGTTCTCACCTAAACTAAACACCTAAAATTAATTTCTAAAAATATGAATTAAATTGCATTTACAAGTTGAATGTCTAAACTAAACAACCTAAAAATAATGGACAAAAAATATTAAAGCATCTAATAGAACAAAAATTAACAAAATCATGTATGAAATGAAACTCATTAAAATGCTATTTATTTGAAAAATATGGAAAAAATATCAAATAAAAAATAAAATGCAATTTTTATTTTTTATAATTTTCTAGACACTTTAAAGAAAATGTTAAAAAAAGAATGAATTAAAAATATGCAATTTCTAATTTGTTATGGATTTTCAAAAATGAATGAAAATAAAAAGGAAATTGAAAAAGAAAATAGAAAGAAATAAAGGGAGGGGGTGAGAATAGTAAGAAGATCACGTTCAGCGCGTTGGACCCATCAAATTGGGGGGTGTGTATAGCAAGCTGAGCCCAATTCCCTCTATTAAATGAAACGGTGCGTTTCAATATTTAAAATTTCCCACCAAATCTCAGGTTGAATATGGAGCGTCCGATTCTTGGTCAAGTCAAACATCCCCCTCAGATCCAAGGGTCTACGCATCGTCTTCTTCCTCTATCCATTTAGGGTTTCAGAAACATGCTTCATGCACAAAAATTCCACTCGATCTTTCTCCATGCTCCCTTGATGAAAATGAAAAATCCAAAGCCCTAAAATGATCTACTAAACACAAGGAATTCATGTCTGGTCCTAGTTTTTGCTAATTCTCCTTGTGGATCCCAAACAGAGGGCACGAAAGTTAGGGTTCACCATACTCGTCTGACATCAACTTTTCCAGAACTCCATCTTGATGATCTACAGTCACTCTATATGCTATCCTCTTCATTCTATGCCTTATCACATCAATTATAACCTAATACATAGCTTGTTCTTGAAGCTTGCAGAAATGGTGACCTGCCATGGAACTTCACAAAACTCTTCCTAGATCTCAAGAATTACTCCCCTATGGTCTCTAAACACTCCTATCCTAACCATACGATCTACAACAGCATAAATGAGGAGATTCGAAGAGTTTTGCATACCTTGCAAGTGATGATGGCAATGGTGGTTAGCCTCCAATTCAAGCCTTGGTACTTGCTGCAAGGGATCTTCAATGACTATGTATGCTTCTGTTTGCAATGGTTCTTGTTCAATCTTTGTGAATCACTCTATTCCACTCTTCATGCAAGTTGGAGTGTAGACTTGGATCTCCTTCTCCAGCCACGAATTCCTTCCAATTTCTTTTGCCAATTACCCTATGATGATGGTGGATGATGATGATAACAGAAATTGGAATGGTAGATGAAGCTTTAATGGAGTTTGGATAGAAAATGCAAATTGGAGAAAGAAGGTGAATTGTACAATTCTTGATCAATTCAGCCAATTCTTGATGTGAATCATGGTGTTTGCATGATGATGATGAAGATTCAATCAAAAGATATGAAGATTGATGGAGATTGGGAAGAGTTTGTGAAGCTTATGCCAAAAATGAGAAAGTGTGGAAAATTTGGGGTTTTGAACAAATGGAATCACCAACCATGGCATGAAGCTCTTCATATCAATATATACATGGGTTTAGAAACTCCTAGAACCTTGGAGAAGTTTCCCTTGCATTCTTTCCCTTGAATTTGGTTTATGTTTCTTTTATTACAAGCAACCATGGATAACTCACAAATTATGAACTAAACTCAAAATTCCACTTTAGCCAATGTCTTTAAAATGACCTTTCCATTCAAAATGACCTATAATTTTGCTTCATTTGGCCAAGATATGAAAAATCTCATTTTTAAGGCCATTTTTATTCATTAAGTCCAACAATTTTGGAACCTTGTGCTATGAATCTTTCCAATCTCTCATGGTCACTTTTCTAGACTCAAAATGTCATTTGGAACAAGTTTGATGTTGTAAGCTTTTCCATTTGAAGCTTCCTTGTATGAGTTTTGGGCATAGGTTAAAATGACCTGTAATTCACAAATGACCAAAATACCCTTTGCTTGCCAAGACCATAAGTAGAGTTCCCCAAATCATATGAAAGCATACTATACCATTATAGAAAGATAAGACAATAAGGAACATCTCTTATGTTGACCATAAGTTCATTTGAAATCTCCTTGAGGGGTAAAAATAGCTTGGAAGTCAAGTCACTTTCACAGACAAAATTTCAGATACCTCAGATGACCTGTAACTTGCAAGGACCATAACTTGAGTTCTATAAATCTCCTTGATGTCTTCCACCACTCAAATTAAAGGTCTTGAGATCCTATACAAGTTTCATGTTGGCCAAGGATCCATTTGAAGCTTGCATTTTGACTTATCTTGCTTGGAAATTTGACCTAAACCAGGGGATTTTACATAGAAACCCTAATTTAGACCCTCCTCTTCTCCTTGATTTCTCTTGATTTCTTCTTAGCATAACAACATATCCTTATTCTCCATGTCAAATGATGAACCCCACACCTCTTCAATAGCCCTTAATGCCTCTCCAACAATCCTTTGACCTAGGGTTGACTCAGGGTTGACCCAGATGAAACCCTAGTTGACTGTCTTCAACTGCAATTCTTGTGATCATATCAACAACTTGTTTTCTTCTCCAAATGACTTTCTAAGTCCTCCAAGATGTCTAGATACTCCCCATGCTCTCAATTCACAACTCATAATTCCTTTGTTGGCCCTCAGGCACCCTCAGTTAGGAGATATACTCAATGCTTGATCCACTGAACTCCCTGCTTTCAAATTCTTTTCTGATGACTTGAATGAGGTTGAATCAGGATAATAACCTCTTGATAGGCCTCTAGAGATGAGAATAATGATTGGTCCCCTGTTAGCTGACTTGCTATGCTTATGCTATGCAGATGAGTAACCTATGTACATGGCCCTATATGCAAATGCTAATGCAATTGAAACATAAACCAAGTGAATAAGGTTGGGAAACTTTTTAGGGTGCAACACCTTGATGTACATGTTCTTGTATTTCCAAGGATCTTAACTTTGAGACTCGCTGTTGAGCATTTAATCCTTTCCTCGTGGGTCGTCTATGTAAAATATGAATCAAAGCAGACATACTCCTTGGAAATAGTCGAACATGGCATTTGCATTTCATTTGCATAACAGGTGTTCGAGGCTAGGCTTTTGTTATCCTAATATGGTTTTCTTAAGAATTTCAGACTTAACTCTTCAAAGAAGATAAAAGTTGAGTATGGAGCAGATTCAAGCAGAGTTGAGGAAAGTCCGAAGCCAAATGGGACAATTCATGGTGGACATCCAAGCTTTGTGTCAGGGTCAGAAAATGCTCAAGGAGAAAGTTCATCAACTGAAGACTCAGATGAGTCGGATTATGGAAGTGATGAAAACATGCTAAGAAAGGAAGGAAATTTTATGCCTGAAGTCGCAACATAAATTATTTCTACCCTTACCTGTGGAATCTCTCCCAGAGCGTGATGTGCCTCGTAGATCTTTTGCACGACCTGAGTTTCTAGAATCTCCCCGTCAGCAGCTGTTACCTATTTCCCAAGATAATCCTTAGGTTAAAAAATATGCGCAGAGGCCGAAGCAGCCCGACAGAATCTTCGACCGGATCCCTATGACTTATACTCAGTTGCTGCAACTCTTGCTTCAACTTCAATTGGTTGAACTTCGGAATCTGGCTCCATTTGCTGGTACGCCACCACCAGGCTATGATGCAAGTTCCCATTGTGATTTCCATTCTGGGGAACCCGGTCATAATATGGAGAAATGCAAAGCTTTTAAGCACAAAGTTCAGGACTTAATCGATTCAAAAGCATTTGAGTTCACACCAAGCGGTATGAGTGTACCGGGTGGGCTTATTCCAGTTGCTGTAAAAGAAGTGGATATTCCTGTTTTCTCCCCTGAAGCTGCATTAGGTCAGGGACGTATCTTACAGTCTTTGGTTTCAGAATCTTCATGCCCATAGCTAGTGCTTGTTCCTAGGCCATGTCTGAGGATGAAAGTTTCTGAACGAAAGGAGTGCCCTAATCGGTATCAACAACAGAATGAATCCTAGAAGAAACAACAAAGGTTGAGAAAGCCTGAGAGAAGGTTTGCTTTCATTTTTATTCCTCACGCTCAACTGCTCACTTTCCTACTCCAAGGGACCTTGATTCAACTGAGAGAAGTTACGCCTGTTCCAAATCCTCTCCCTCTAGATTATGATATGAATGCTAGGCGCGAGTACCACTTGAGGACGCAGGGGCATGCAATTGAGAATTGCAACGTGTTCAAGCACAAGGTGCAAAATTTAATTGATTCAGGGGTCATTACTTTCACGGCAGGCGGTCTGCGCATTAATTGAAGCCTTCCAAGTGAGCACTTGAGACTGCAACAATATCATCAAAAGCAATCAGTCTAGGCGGAGCTGAGCCTCCTCAACATTGGCAATTATCAATTTCCTTTGCTGCATTTTTCATTTGTATTTTTCATTGTTTGTTAATGCTCTATTTGCATGTAAAAACTTGTTTGTTTTTTAATGATGATCTTAATGCAATGAGTATGTTTCTCTTGAAGTAATTCATTCATGTTCACTCATATATATTTCTGTATATTGCAATGCCCACTTTCTTGCTTAAATTCTTTGAGGGAGGATGATGAAGCGAAAACGCAAACTTTCTGGTTGTATGCTTTTGGATAAAACCCTGTTGATGATGTACATGCATTGTTTCAAATCCCCAAACACCGGAGATATAAGAAAAATAATTATTTGTCAACCCCTTTGAGCCTAGAAGTAGGAGTTTCTTTATGAAAACAAAAAAAAACCCTCAACCTTAACCTGGGGAAGGGTAGTCTTCAGTTAATTTGACTAAGCGTTCAAATTTCAAAAAGAGTGTGCATCCAATGATCCATTACCTTTCATCCTTCACAATCCCACAATGGTTATACCTCACCAACCGAAAGATGAGGCAGTCAACCCTTTTGCAGAAATCAAGAAAGTCAGTGTCACACGATTTGTTCGGAGAAAAAAGAGAGAAAAAAGAAGCCCGCTAAGTCAAATCTTGAAAACAAGCGACTTAGGCAAAAATTAGGGTATCCCGCTGGACTTCAAAATCAGAAATTCAAAAGAGTCAGTCCAGGAAAAATCAGGGAAAAGAGCGGAAAATGAAAAGGACGACAAAATAAAATCCTTGATAAAGAACAAATCGTGTGACTCTAGACACCAAAGACAAAAATGGTGGCCATCGCTTCAAAAAACCTTGTGGGTTCCATAACCATCACTTCTACCATTCAATAGCCTTGTTGAAAGTTGAGCGCTTGTGCCAATTAGCTTAATATAGGGCTGGAGAACATCAAGGAGAATGGGTGGGTATAAATGAATTTTGAGCCAAAAATATTTTTTCTAAAACCGTGAACCAGACTACGTTAAAACCCTCAAAAGTCCTAATTGAAGCAGGGTTTATTTTGAAGGTGTACTTCAACGAGATAACGTTTCTGACTCCAATGGGTTATGCTAAAAGGCTTTGTTGGTATTGCATGTGCATGGTGTCTTTCATTTAAAAATCAGTGTTGCATGTGAACTAGTGACTTGGTCACAAAGTTTGGCGATATCTTTTCAAAAAAAACTTCAAGAGTAGCATGTGCGTTGCATTAGAATTTTCATTCTCAGAATATGCATTTTCTGCTTGCATACAAGTATTTGGAATCAACGAGGTTTACATAATGGATGTCAGTCAAGAAGTCTTATCTTGTCAGGAGGAAATTTTTGGACAGGACCGTGTGGCCAATAGATTCAGTCAGAAGATGCCAATTTGAGGCAGTTATGTTAAGAAGTTCCCCCAAAGTTCAGTTAATATGGGGCAGTTATTTCGAGAAAATATCTCTAAGGATCGATTAATCTAGGGCAATCAAGTCGAGAGTCAGCAAATCTTTTCGAAGACCAATCAGACAGGGGAAAAGTTACTTTGAAGGCTCATTTTGAAACAGATCATTTCAAGAGCACGAAGAGTTATCCTCCCTAGAAGATGCTCAGTCAGAGTCAAATCTTCGAAGTTCAAAGTATTGTAGCAGAACATCGCATGATTCATGTTGATAGCCAACGTGTGGCACCCCCAATAGAGTTAAAGCTTTTCAGTGAAGACTTTGGTGTCTCCCCTAGCAGAATTTCAATGTATACCCTTTCTAGCAAGACCTAAAGAGTTTGATGTTTCCCCAAGCAGCGACAAAATCATCTAATATACAAGGTCCATTCATGAAATGCTTATCTCCAGCAAGGGTAAAAGTCTAATGGTTGTTTACATTTTCCAACGTTTTGCTAAGTAGTATTCTTCAACTAAGGATTGAGGATCTATAATTTCTCCAGAAAGTTGGCATATTTGGTCATTTCCCCAACAGAGAAGTTACAACCTAATCGTCCTTGGTTTTTCCCCAATAGAGGTAATATATTTCCCCATGGAGGGACAAAAGACCAAATCTCAGTGATTTTTCCCCAGAAGTCGTCTGTTGTTCCCACTGTCCTGCAGAATGGAAGTTTGTTTGGGATATCGAGCAGAGTTATGATCTCGAAGACAGTTCAGTTTGTCATCCCTGGCGGAGTTGGCTTCGTCTTTTCAGCATTTATTTTGCTGGAGTGGTCCTTTTGCATCCTCATAAGCATTTTTGCATTGCATATCATAATCATGTTTACATTGCATCCTCAAATGCGTAACATTTCCATTTCGTGTGGAGCATTACACCATAGAAAAAAAAATTCAAACATATGCATGCGAAGCATAGGCCAGTTTTGTTACCTTTCGTGGCAACCCGAATCACCCTTCAATCAAGATAGTGACATATCTCTAGCAGCCTTTTATCGGTCAACTCATCTGCTTACTTTCTTTTGGGTTTTAGGTCATACGTCGGTCATACTTTGTCCATCAACCCTCTGATAATGACATCCCCAAGCAGGTTTTCTTTCCGTTAATTCCTATTGACGATGTGGTTTGGAGGTTCACTGATGTGTTTCTCTGGATTGGTTTTGTTTCAGTCAATTCCTATTGATGATGTGGTTTTGGGATTCACTGATGTATTTCTCTGGATGTGGTTTTCTTTCCGTTAATTCCTATTGACGATGTGGTTCTAAAGTTCACTGATGTGATCTTTGGATTTGGTTTTTCTTTCCGTCAATTCCTATTGATGACGTGGCTTTGGGATTCACTGATGTGTTTCTCTGGATTTGTTTTTATTTTCGTTAATTCCTATTGACGATGTGGTTCTAAAGTTCACTGATGTGATCTTTGGATTTGGTTTTCTTTCCGTCAATTCCTATTGACGATGTGGCTTTGGGATTCACTAATGTGTTTCTCCGGATTTGTTTTCTTTCCGTCAATTCCTATTGACGATGTGGTTTTGAAGTTCACTGATGTGATCTTTGGATTTGGTTTTTCTTTCCATCAATTCCTATTGACGATATGACCTTAGGATTCATTGATGTGTTTCTCCAGATTTGTTTTCTTTCCGTCAATTCCTATTGACGATGTGGTTCTGAAGTTCACTGATGTGATCTTTGGATTTGGTTCTCTTTCCATCAATTCCTATTGACGAGATGGTTTGGGGATTCACTGATGTGTTTCTCTGGATATAGTTTTCTTTCCGTTAATTCCTATTGACAATGTGGTTCTGAAGTTCACTGATGTGATTTTTGGATTTGGTTCTCTTTCCATCAATTCCTATTGACGATATGGTTTTGGGATTCACTGATGTGTTTCTCTGGATATAGTTTTCTTTCCGTTAATTCCTATTGATGATGTGGTTTTGAAGTTCACTGATGTGATCTTTGGATTTGGTTTTCTTTCCGTCAATTCCTATTGACGATGTGTTTCTCTGGATACGGTTTTCTTTCTGTCAATTCCTATTGACGATGTAGTTTGGAGGCTCACTAATGTGTTTCTCCAGATTGGTTTTCTTTCCGTCAATTCCTATTAACAATGTGGTTTTGGGATTCACTTATGTGTTTCTATATATGTGGTTTTCTTTCTGTCAATTCCTATTGATGACGTGGTTCTGAAGTTCACTGATGTGATCTTTGGATTTGGTTTTCTTTCCGTCAATTCCTATTGACGATGTGTTTCTCTGGATGCGATTTTCTTTCTGTCAATTCCTATTAACAATGTGGATTTGAGGTTCACTGATGTGTTTCTCCATTTGGTTTTCTTTCCGTCAATTCCCATTGACGATGTGATTTTCTGGATTTGGTTTTCTTTCCGTCAATTCCCATTGACGATGTGTTTCTTTGGATACGCTATATTTCCGTCAACTCCCATTGACGATGTGGTTTTAAAGTTCACTGATGTGATCTTTGGTTAGTTTTCTTTCCGTCAAATTCTTTTGACGACTTGTGACTGGGCTATAAGTGCATACATCCCAACAAACTGCAAATTTCTGGGTTCTTTTTGTATTCAATCACCTTCTACCTTGAATGTTTGAAAGCGGTAGCTTTTCATACCTTCAAGTCCAAGTCGATTGAATAGGGGGAGCTAATGCACCCCAAAATTTGCCCTCCCTTTTTCTAACTTTGACTGGCGTTTACTTCACGTTCATTTGCATCATTAGATCATAATTTCATTATCATACTTCGCATTGGTCTTCTAAGACATGGGATCAGGTTTTTTTCTGAAGCAAATCATCAGTTATTGAGCTTATTTTCTTAAAGGGTTGTCAGACATCAAGGGTCTAAGAATTCATCAGTCCTTAGGCTCAAGTTGGTTGGCAGGTCTATAGCCAGCTAGCTCAGGATCAAGGTTTATTTTTCATCAGGGATAGAAGATCAGGTTATTAGGGACGGTGACGTGGTTTCAAGTCAAGTGTTGGTTGCTCATTCACGATCAACATCAGAGGGAGGTTTGACCTAGTCATGGTCAAAAAATCAAGAAATTCCTTCAGTTGCAAGTTATCTGTACCGTTGTTTGTTTTCACAGTGGTTCAGTGGTGGCTCATCCGTGGGTTTATTTTCCTCAATATAGATTCAATAACCAATGCAAGGTCTCAAATTGATTCAAATGGTTGCTGTAAGTTTTTCATAGTAGCTGTGCTCATTTAATCAGAGGTTTGCTAATGAAGGAAAGAGTTGAGTCGGGTTGAAAGCGAAGGCTTCATGGATATGTTGTTCATATTTCTAACAAGTCCATTTCCATCCATCTACTTACTTCACTTTTGTTAACCGTTCTCTCAGACCCACTTTTACATTTCCATGCCCATATCCATTTCCATTAGTTTATAATTCACATTTGATTATCCTCAATAAACCATTTTCTTTCATTTAAATCCAATTACTTTGTTCATTGTCCAAATTCAAGCCATTTTGCATGTTCATTGTCCAACCCTTATTTATTTATTTATTTAGTTATCCACAAATATCCAAATTAAATCCATTTTCTAATCCTTTTGTCCAAATATCCATTTTCAATATTATTCATAATCATCCTTGTTGTTTTAAGATCTTTATCTTGATTCATCTAGTCCACAATTTTCACATTTTTCTCATCCATTAACCATTTATTTCCAAATATCCATTTTTTCAATTTTTGTCCAATTATTCAATCCATTTATCATTTTATTTAATCCATCTCATATCTTTTTTTTTTCACTCAACTTTTCCTTTTTTTTTATCAATGTCCATTAAGTCCATATTTATACAAATTAAATAAAGAGGCCCAAAGCCCATTCAAATCAAAAAAATCTACAAAGAAAGTCCACAAAATGTTCAAAGTAATTAAAGTTCATAAGCCATTTTTTTCTCTTATTGTCTCTCAAACCCATTACAAAAAATAACGAAGACCCTGTTACATGTGACAGCTACTTCTGCATAAAATCGTACCACTACTCTGCAAAGACCTCCAAATCTGCTACAAGTCGTATACCTACGGTAAATAAATAACTACAACACCCTGCCTAAAATCGCTGCGGACCTCACCATATGCATCAAAATAGTGCTACAGAACCTGCACGCCGTGAACTGATATCGATAGCTAACTATAACTCTGCAAAAGAAAACGACAAATAAAATAACCTCTCAAGGCAGCTATACGGGATTGGTAAAAGAAAAAATTGATTTTAAGGAGAGAAAGAGACATGAGGGATTCGGGGGAAAGAGGGAAAAGAACACAAAGTTATGAAAAATGTATTTAAAGAGGATCAAAGTTCCTTACCAAAAAATCTAGGTATCCTTCAATCTTCTCTCATCCTCCTCTCAACTTTCAACCTCACAATATTTTTAACCCGTTCAATCTAGAAAGGGAAAGGGGAAGTGAGGAGGAGAGATAAAAAAGGAAACCCTACGAAACTCTCTTCATAACATACCTTCTCCTTCGTCCGTGAAACGGTTCCTTCAACAACACAAACACCAGAATCATTCATTAATCTACCTCCCACCCAGCTTTCTTCTTCATACCCATTCAATTACCTCTTTCCTCCTCTTCGTCACAACAACTCACCTCCAAACATTCAACCCCATAACCATAACAAAATCAACAGAACATCCATAAGCCCCAACCCTTTTTTTCGCCTTCTTTTATCCCATCCTCCGATTTCTTTCAACGGTTAAATGCCACAAACTTTCACCCAATTTAGACTCTCCTCTCACCTTCATAACATAACACCTTTTAAATCCTCCTCTTCCACATAACTTTTCTTCTTCTGTAACCCAAACCTCAGAAAATCCCAAAACCACAAATGAACCAACAAAGCCAAGTAACCCAAACGCATAAAGAAGAGAGAAAACCCAAAACGAATCAAATCATCCACCCAAATAAATTCATACCAAGAACAGAGGAGTGGTTCAAGAAGAAGGATCATTCAAAACCTTAAAATCGAAATGGGTCGAACTCGGCTCAAGTTGGATCAAAGTGACTAAGAAAATGTTGACGAAGAGAAGGCAAGTAGGAGTTGTCACACCCTAATTTTTGACCATAAGATCCTGCATCCTTGTGCTTATCTCTTGCTTGTTTTATTTTACTTTTGTATGTATGTTTATTACGGCTAATCATTTTTCCCAGGTGCGGTAATTGCAAGTATAAACCCATACATGAAAGCATTTCAGGATGCAACCTCTGGATTGTGATCCCAAAGTTTTCAGATTTTAGTGATGTTCTCAAAGTTTCTCAGAGGCTCCAATGCACGCTCCCGAGATTTAGGGTTTTCTTGTTATTGGTATTTAAGAAGGGACATTTGAGGACAACTATGGTTTTTTCATAATAGCTTGCATTTACAAGTGATAACCTTATGTCCGAAGTTGCATTATACGTGGCTCTGGTGTCAAAGTTATCCTCATCTAAAGGATTATTCAATTTCTCATTAAGTCAAGAGGTTGAGCGGACTAAGACCTTATCATAAGAAATATGATCACTTTGTGTCTAAATTAAGGATCAAGATTCGAGAGAAAGGCATGAGGGATGTTTTGCGTGGATTCTTCAACATCATCAATTCGTCAAACAGCATCGCTTTGCAAATCCATCAAAGAAGTTCGCCAAAGACATTACAAGACACTTCTCTTCATTTGAGAACTCCCACCATAAATATTTCTCTTTAGTTAAGAGTCTACAATGATATACACTTCTACAGCTACTACAAAGGTACTCCCCAGGAATATATTCCCCAGTGAGTTCATCACACAAATTTATTTCATCAAGCGACATCTCCCCAGAGGAGTCGAAGAAGTTCATCACATTAGTCTCCCTTTATTCGAGAAGACATACTTTACAATTCAACCGGCTCGCATCTCTCCTGAACATCCCCGGTGAAGTTTTACAACCTCCAATACATTACAAGTTACATCTACAAAGTTCTACAATTTACAACACATTATGGCTCACAGCCAAGAAGTTCAACATCTACAACGACATCTACAATCTACAACTGAGACCCGTTCGTGGATTCCAAATCACGAGGCGTGGGGAGGTGAACTTTCAGAAGCCAAGACCTGTTCGTGGATTCCAAATCACGAGGCGTGGGGAGGTGAACACTCAGAAGCCAAGACCCGTTCGTGGATTCCAAATCACGAGGCGTGGGGAGGTGAACTTTCAGAAGCCAAGACCCGTTCGTGGATTCCAAATCACGAGGTGTGGAGAGGTGAACTTTCAGAAGCCAAGACCCGTTCGTGGATTCCAAATCATGAGGCGTGGGGAGGTGAACTTTCAGAACTGAGACCCGTTCATGGTACCCTGACCATGAGGCGTGGGGAGGAGATTTTCAGAACTGAGACCCATTCATGGTACCCTGACCATGAGGCGTGGGGAGGTGATTTTCAGAACTGCGACCCGTTCATGGTACCCTGACCATGAGGCGTGGATATGTGATTTTCAGAACTGAGACCCGTTCATGGTACCCAGACCATGAGGCGTGGGGAGGTCTACACATCTTACTATTTCCAGTTGGATTTCAATAATAATAATAAAAAAAGGAAGAAAAACAAAACAAAATTATTAAGAAAAGTCGCTATGGTCATAAGCTACCATTCGATTACAAGTTTCCTGCCTGATGATTAAATCACCATATTCTTGGTGTATGTGCTATACTTTTATACTTTGGAGACTTCCCGTTCGTGGTTGTTTCCTGTCCCCGTAGAGCCCCGCCTCATTGGGTCTGTTGCTCTTTTGTTACGTGTGTTGCGTCCGGTTCATCCCCTATGACCTCATTTCTCCATGGGACCGTCTGTCTTGCATTTTCATATCACTGCATATCATTTGCATTTGGTGGCATCTTAGGGCCAAAAATTCGCGCAATGTTTGTATTTAAATCCCTCCTACCTCGTCGAGACAAAGATTTCGATCTCCATATCTCCTGATAGAAGAAATTTAAATAGGGGCATCTGTCACACCGTAATTTTTGACCATAAGATCCTGCATCCTTGTGCTTATCTCTTGCTTATTTTATTTTACTTTTGTATGTATGTTTATTACGGCTAATCATTTTGCCCAGGTGCGGTAATTGCAAGTATAAGCCCATACAGGAAAGCATTTCAGGATGCAACCTCTGGATTGTGATCCCAAAGTTTTCAGATTTTTGTGATGTTCTCAAAGTTTCTCAGAGGCTCCAATGTGCGCTCCAGAGATTTAGGGTTTTCTTGTTATTGGTATTTAAGAAGGGACATTTGAGGACAACTATGGTTTTTTCATAATAGCTTGCATTTACAAGTGATAACCTTATGTCCGAAGTTGCATTATACGTGGCTCTGGTGTCAAAGTTATCCTCATCTAAAGGATTATTCAATTTCTCATTAAGTCAAGAGGTTGAGCGGACTAAGACCTTATCATAAGAAATATGATCACTTTGTGTCTAAATTAAGGATCAAGATTCGAGAGAAAGGCATGAGGGATGTCTTGCATGGATTTCTGGAAGTTCAAGTAATAAATATATCGCTCAGGTTCATCGATATCTTAGAGTCCTCATATATAGCATAAATTTGGGGATATGCGAGAACCATTTCCAAGCTTCAAGACCATGCTATTTATGTCCAGTTCAAGAGCAACTTTAGAATCATATTTGTCTGTGTTCATTCAAGAATTCAATCTCATTACAAGAAAACTTTGCATACTGTTGTTGACCGAGGTTAATTCAAGAAGCTAAAGAGGTGGTAGATCAATTCCAAAACATTGACTTTTATTTGCTGCAGGTTGATGTGGATATATCGCTTTAGATCCAAATCTAGTAAGTTGTTTTCAAAAATGACTTTGGATTTGGTTGGTATCCACGCTTTTGTCAAGTTGTTGTTGTTAAGAGTTGTGGGAATGGTGTGGGGATTATTGATACAGACCATAATAATATCAAAGTGCCTTACATAATAGATAGAAGTTTTTTTGCAAGGAACAATCCCATTTGTTAAGGCAAGCCATTTTGGTGCGTTGCAAACCAAAATCTGGTTTGATTGGTTAAAAGAATATCAAGCAGTGAAAAAGGCAGATTAATGGAATTTAATTTGGATTTGAGATTAGAAACAGATTGAATTAGAAAATACATGGCAAGTTCGAGATATTTGAAAGAGGAACAAAGATCATTTTACAAAGATTCGTGGTGAAAAGTTAAACGAAACATTTCATTCTAGGTGCATATCCTCAAATACATTTCAAACAGCAGGAGCCGGCTGCATCCAGTTTAACATTCCGCCGAAATGGATAATCTCGACACAAGCTTCACAGTTGCACAGGCCACGGCTACACCAAATTGTTATGACAGTGGGCGTTAAAGAGGGAGTTCTGCACGGAACAAAAAAATAACAGGAGTTAGAATGGTCAAGCAAAAATGAAAAACTTATGTAAACTAAAGGAGAATCCCAAAACATCATTCACCTCCGCTGTCATGGCTTCATCCAAAGCGTGAGCGAAGTCCCTCATACCAATGCGCATGAAAATCCAGCTAGCAAAGATAATTCATTACAAGCAACATACCAATAATGCAAAGAATCCAAAAGTATTCCATATCTTCAAGAAACTGTGAGCACAGCTTCATGTCCAGGCAAAACATTCACAAAGCTGCACCAACCTATTCAAATATCTCACTTTATGATCTGCAACTCTCATTGGATTCATCTTGCCAACCGGCGACAGCCTCGTCCTTCAACCAACAGTGCCCGCCTTTAAAAACAACAAGATCACTGCAAGCATTAAGATAAGGCAATAAGCTAAAGATTGTGGATACATAACAAGAATATGAGCCATAACAAGTCTTAAGGATTAAACCGCATCAGAACGAGGAGTTGAAATGTAAAAAGTTTCTTAAAATGTAAAAATCAATTACAGGAGCAATCCCATGATTCATTTACTTGTGCCAAGCTGACTCCCTGTTGTAGTTTCCTCTACATCAAGCGTCATCAAGCTACGCCTAAGGAAAAGACAATATAGACATCTGTCAACTGATTGAAAATATATTACGACAAGGTAATCACAGAGCAAGGTTCTTTCATTATAAAAAAACAACAATTCAAACAGGAATATAAGGAAAAGAAGAGAGATGAGAGGATTCCTTAATCTTGCAGCCAATACTGAAGGCAAGGAAGTCCATAAACTTCGCATGTCAGAGATACCATTTCTGAAACTGGCAGCTTTGAAAACACAACAATCTGCTCTCAATGTGGTTGTTGTTATCAAGTCATTAATCAAACTAAGGAGAATATTGAGCTTTGTCCACAGTGCAGCAGGAAAACCACATTGTTAAGGGCAAACCTCCCCGAGACAATGTTGGCTGTATCCGAAGGTTCTCCAGCAATTTCTACCAACACGCCCAAAATTCATCAGCTGAAACATGCTTAAGGAAACAAATAAATATCATTATAATGAGCAAAAATTGAGAACATCGATGCTACTGTGTAAGGTGGCGTCACTGCTCAAAGGAGCGAAGAAAATCTTTCCCTTGACTCTTTCCCGAACTTGCTCTGGTATAAGGATTGTCACGCCTCCGAAGATATTTCTTCCAAAACGAAACAATGAAGGTTAGATGATTGTGGCCCAAGCGTCAAATCATTCTACACTTATCTCTATCATAAAACCACAGTCCACCCGCTTCCGGTGTCAACATGGATAATAATATCAGCCAAGCAAGAACTAAGAATAAACTGGTTATCCTAAGATAATAATATCAATTCATCAATACAATGGAAGGACTCAAGTTAAATGAATGGATGAGCTAGAACCAGAACTGGGTGATGGCATGTCTGCACCAACTTAACGTGACAATGATTAGCAGCCTTATGCACTAGGGTCGTCAAGGCTTCAAACATGTCATCAAAACCTCCCAAAGAAAGCAACAACTTATGTGCAGACCTAACTTTAGATTGGCGATCAACATCTTCCGGTAAACCACTGTAGTTTGTGACAACACTCATGCTCTCCTCTAGAAGTCCTCCAACATTATCAGGATAGACAGTGGAGAAAATGTTAAATAAAGATGATTGAGCTTATTCAGTAGATCCCGCAGTTAAGTTATCACAAAGGTAGCTAGCAGCAACAAGAAAGCCCTCTATCAGATCTGCATTTTAGCTTATCTGGTGACAATACCAAACTCAGAAGTACGTTTACAAGTCCCACAAGAAGAGTTTTAGACGCTCCTTCCAAAATGGCATACTTGCAAGTGTAATGCAACGATTACATGCCTCCTCAATGGGCACTACTGAGGGAAAGTATGAAGGTATAAGAAGTTTAGTTATCTTCTGAGCTAAAGAAGGCTAATCACTAGCAAGCTCGGATAAAAGCAAACTGAGATACACCACCTGCAGGTCATACATAATAACGGGCAGCCAACCAGTGAGAATTTTTGATATTAGCAAATAAACTAGATACAAAGATTTCTAAAATATTTGAGTTTAAGAATATGCACCTTGAAGATAGCGCTGGACAAGGAAACTCAATGCTAAGACCTCGTGATTCTGTACATATGATGAGGCCTGGACATAATCAAGGACACCCAAGGCGAATGATGGTTTCGGAACTTCCAATGCAGGTCACCCAAGGAAATAGCCAAGGCATTCCTGCTTTTTAGTGGGATGAGTTCTGCTTTTAACAGTCAGACAACCTCCCCATCTGCTCCGCAATAATCAGGACATGCCCAGCAACAACCTCATCTCAGTAATTCCCATCCTCATCTTCAAGGTCTGAATCACTCAACAAATTCACAACCAGCCCATGCAATACGATTGGCAGAGGAGAGGCAACTGCATCAGCAGTATTATATCCAACAGCAGCAACAACATCTTGCTACAACAAATGCATCGATTCCACACGCATCAAACACGAGTCTTTCCTTCTGGGCTTCTAACCCGCCTCCTAGCCCAAGAAACCCTCGCCACCTGTACCTTCCAGGTCACAGAAAATAATGGTTAGGGAATATTCCTTGAAGATAGAATATCCTATTCAGAAATCAAATCGGATCCAATCTCATTTGAATCACAGGAATCAAAGATTGGAATATCAATTAATTGACTCATTACACCAATCACCGAAAAGAGAAAGTTTTCCAATTTGATTCATCCTAAAATGGAATATCCAAATCGGCATTCAAAACAGTTTCAATCAGACTTTAACACAGTAAATCTCAATTGAAGCCTATAAAAGGGAGGGGTTTAAAATGGAAAAGAGGGGATTCGTAATCACCACAAAAAAACCCTAAAACCCGTAAACTCAAGAAGTTAAATAGAAGGAACTTATCTTTCCAATTGACGAGTTCACCTCAGGCCGCCGCAGACCCAAACTCACGAAGCACCCATCTTCGTCGTCTCCGGCACCGTCGTCGCTAATCTTTGGTAAGGCTTCATTTTTTGTAATGACCATTGAACCTATTGATCTTTTTGTTGTGTTGCAGGTTTAAAAAGGGAATCGAAACCTGGAAAGAGATGGTGAATGGAAGAAATTGAAAGAGATGATCGGAGAGAGAGGGAGAAGTCTGAGTGATTTGGGGATTAGGGTTCACAACCTTTTCTTCCTTCTTTTGTCGTTTTTTATTTTCGTTTATGCTTGTAATCGTTATTTGCATACCCTCACCACACTTACCACACTCACGGTTAATCTCCTCTAAGTTAACCCACTTTTTTTCTTAATTAGTTCTTTTTTATTAAAATAATTTATTAACTAATCAACTTAATCCTTTTTTACAATAACATAATTGACTTAATCTTTTTTAAAAAAACAACCTGTTTTGCTAAGTGGCCTATTTAATTATTCAATAAAAAAACTTATATTAAGTCTTCCCTTTTTTTTTTCTAAAATAACATTATCCATTGTTCTAAATAATTTGCAACTAAGATATTTTTTTCTCAATTACTAAAACCTTTTTTAATTTATTTAATATATGGCTATAATAATTTTATATAATAACTTTTAAAATATAGCAATAACAACTTTTCTGTATAACTTAAATTAACCATTCATCTTTAATTATAATGACCAAGTCTTATTAGAAAAAAAAACCTTTTCTCAATTAGATCAACTCTAACAATAACCAGCACTTTTATACAAAATAACTCTTTTAAAATAAGATAAGGTATAAAATCTCATTCTCTTAAATCACCCATTAGAAACTTAGAAACTTTTAATATAATTATCTTACAAATAATTTCCTCATAAAATCAATTCGTCTAATATTCTCATAAATAGCATTTTCCTAAACCAGGATCAAACTACAACTTTTTTCTCATAAGATCAATCCGATTAAAAATCGACTCACAGCGTAAAATATAACCAGCCGTGCATGCTTACACTTCACAATGCACTCTCACACACTCCAGCGCTTTCATGCGTACGTGTATGTTTACTTATTTGCCCTTTATTGTTCCCGCAATTTATCTTACAGTAATTTACGTTACCGTCATTTACATTTTCCGCATTGCAATCCGTCCAAAGGAAAAACCTACACATGATTCAACAATCGTGTGTAGTGCACATCATTTGCATCATACTCCTTGTGATCCTTGATCTCATTCAAGTCGATCTTTTAGGACAGATCATACCCCATAGGAAGGACCCTTTTACAACTTAGAACAAACAAAACAATACAACTCAAATCAAACAACATTCAAACACATTAGAGAAAGATGCCAAATCATCTTAAGCGAGATAGAATCTCCATCCCACAACAATACAATCAATACTGTAGGACTTTGCCTTAAGAGAGATAGAGGCGTACCTCGTCGATCCCTATCCGAGTACTTGAGCCCTTCTCTTAAGACGATGCAAAGACTATTTTCCTACAATTTGTGGCGGTTAAATCTCTCTTAAAATGACAACTCACCTTTTCTCCTAAAATCAATCAATCAACTACTCTAAACCTGTAGGAACTTTGACCACAGTCAAAGAACTCCTCAAACCCTTTAGGGGAACTACATATACTCTGATTTCACTCCCGTCAGGATATGTAGGCATAAGATGCGACATCTTATCGAGTATACTTAGAAATAAACCCCTAGGTCTTTTATACCATTAAGCAGATAATCCTTAGCAATAAACAAACATAAAACAAGAGGTTCCTGTAGAGTACTACAGAAACTTAGGATGCTAGTACCTTCCCTAAGTTTAACCAACCCCTGAACCTATAACTCTCTAGCTTGCATTTGCATTGCATTGTGGGAATTTCGATCTTTATCCCTTCCTTTGGACTAATCAAAGACCGATTGCAAATTGAATTAAAGATTCAAACTAATTAATAGTTTGATATCCAAATTTCACCGCGACAGAAATGGCGACTTCATTGGGGATTCCCTCAGTGGGTTTCCCTACCTTGCTTTATTTACTTGTTTATTGCTTTATATCCGCTTATTTGCTTACTTGTATATTTGTTCTTTATTTCTTTGGGTTGATGTCTTTGAGTGGTGAGACAAAGTCCTACACCCGGACTTGAGAGAAATTATGATAGGATGGTGATATATTCGGCGAGGCTTATAGGGAGTGAGTCCCGACTAAGTTGACTCGAGAATCCCGCTTAGTTGAGACCCTTTTGAAAATGGTTCGGTTGAATGAGTTTAGTCGTGAAAACTTTTACTATTTTCAATTGGAGTCCATGATACTAAGGACCGTAGTTACCTTTAACCCCACTTTGGCCTTTATTAGGACGTAGTGCGAGGCTATGAGGGAGTAAGTCCCGAAATAGTGCTACGCGATGCTACACTCAAAAAAAGTTCTCTTGAGAATATTATTAATCCCCGAGTTAGTTGGGAAATTGATAATATCCGATAGATGGACTAATGACTTTGGGACCTCCTTAGAACCTTGTTCTGCAGGTACCATCCGCCTCTAGTCCTTGTCCTTTGGGAATGGGTATACCCTTGGCTCCATGCTTGTTGCAAACCTAGGACCTTTGTTTGCTTATCTTTGTGTGCCCTTATGTGCTTACTTGTGTTTGTTGCATTCATATAGCATTATACTACATTGGACTTCATGGGATTTACCCTTTATTTATGAACATTGTAGGACATTATGGATAGACGAAATACTCTAAAATATACTTTTAAGAGTCCCAAATTGGATGACCTAAGGGAATTAGGAGCTTTGATTGAAGACCAAGAGAAATTCAAGGGTAAATATGGGAAGTTACTATCTTTGTTGAGACGTAAGGCAAATGAAGACCTCCTTTCCGCTCTATTACAATTTTATGATCCGATGTATCACTGCTTTACTTTTCCAGATTATCAGTTGTTGCCAACTTTGGAAGAACACTCCTTTTTGTTAGGTCTGCCTATTCTAGAAGAATCTCCTTTTCCTTTCCTGGAAAAGGACCCCGAAGAAAGAGACATCGCTAAGGCCCTTTATCTCAAGGTATCCGACGTTAAGGCCAACATGGTTGTTAAAAGTGGGACTTTTGGTTTGACTTCAGATTTTTTATTCGAGAAGGCTTCATTTTATACTAATTTTACGAACAAGGCTCCATTCGAGGCAATCTTTGCCTTACTTGTCTATGGGGTGTTTCTATTTCCAAGTTTTGAGGGGTTTGTTGACCTTAATGCAATTAAGATCTTCATGAAGAACAATCCAGTGCCAACTCTATTGGGTAACACCTATCACTCTATACATCTCCGAAACCTTAGTGGTGGAGGAATGATTACATGCTGTGTGCCCTTATTATACAAATGGTTCCTTACGCACTTGCCCAAGTATGTTTCCTTTTGGCATCTTAATGATAAGCGTTGGTCAGAAAGGATTATGACTTTGACTCATTCTGACATTGATTGGTATAGCCGTGAGTATGATGGGATTCTAATCATTGATGGATGTAGAGATTTTGCTAATATACTGTTACTCAGCTTTGGTGGAGGGATCAGTTATAATTCGGTTTTAGCTCACCGACAGTTGGGATATCCGTTGAAGGAACCACCTAAGAGCATACAAGTTGAGAGTGTTTTCTTCGAGGATAATCAAGAGCTCCGAGAAAAGATTGTGGAAGCTTGGAAACATTTGCATAAGAAAGATAGGAATAGTTTGGGAAGGCCCAACTGTGTGTCTTTGGAACCGTATCTTCAGTGGGTAAGGAATAGGGCAATCAAGCTAAGGATGCCTTACTCTCGTCAAGATCCTATACCTCCGAGAAGGGAGCCCACTTATGTCTTTATGTCCGAAACTGAGAAGTTAGAGGTTGCTTTGAAGAAGTCGCAACATGAGTTAGAGTTATGGAAGAACAAGTATCTAGTGTCTGTTGCAGAGATTGATGAACTTCAGAAAGAGAAAGATGAACTCCAGAAGCAGCTATAGTTGAAGGATGAAGAGTTACTCCCCTGCAAGAAGAGGAAAGTCATGGAGGATTTATTTTTCTCCGACCCACAATGCACTATTTGGAAGTTGATTATGGACAACCTTATCCGTGAGAAGACCCAATTAGAAGAGCAGCTCAAGCAGCAGAATTCGAAACTTCCTTAGTGTCTTTACTAGCTTTTATTTAGCTTTTATTTGGGACTTTTAAAAGCAATTATTTGTATTCCGTTTCAAAATTAATAAAAAACATTTTCTTTTACCGCAATGTATATAAATAGTTGGGATCCCATGAAGTCTTACTCATCTTGCATTGCATTCTTTCTTTATTCATTTCATGAAACTCAATTTTATTTCTCAGGTATTGTAACCATGGACTTCAAGAGAGAAGCATTGGAGTACACTCTTCAGAGTCCTAACATTGAAAGCTTGAGAGAACTAGCAGATCTCATCGAGAACCGTCACGCCTTCGCAACAGAATATGGAGAAGTCTTCTGTTTTCTCGAACTCAAGATGAAAGGAGGGTTGTTGGAGACCCTTGTTCAGTTTTATGACCCGTTGTACCATTGTTTCACTTTTCCGGATTACCAGTTGATGCTGACTCTGGAAGAGTATTCTGATTTCTTGAGGATGCCTGTGACGGCCCGACCTATATTTACCGGCCAGAAGGACGTACCCAGTCACCAAGAAATTTCCAACGCTACTCACCTCAGCCTAGCAGACGTTCAAGCGCACTTAACCACCAAGGAAGGAGTCCTTGGATTCCCAGTTGATTTCTTGATCGAAAAAGTTCGTTACCATGCTGAAAGGAAGGAGGTCCTTATCGTGGAAGCTACCTTTGCTTTGTTGGTTTATGGGATCTTCTGGTTCCCAAAGGTTGATGATTTTGTTGATATGGATTCAATTAAACTGTTCATACTCAAGAATCCCGTTCCCACCTTGCTAGCTGACACATATTATTCAATCCGCTCGAAGAATGCTGAAGGAGGAGGACATATCGTTTGTTGTACCGCTCTGTTGTATTCATGGTTCATTGCTCGCCTGACTCGGCACCCGTCTATTTGGGAAGAGGAAGAGTCACCCCGTTGGTCCGAGATAGTTATGGCCCTTACTCACTCTGACATTGTGTGGTACGACCCTACCTATGGAGGTATATGTATGATTCCTAGCATCGAAGGGTTTACTAACATACCGCTTATTGGGAGAGAAGGATGCATAAGTTACAACCCTGCTCTGGCTCGCCTCCAATTTGGGCATCCTATGATCGAAGTCCCTGACCAAACTCTGTTAAAAGGGATCTTTCTCATGGAAGGAGAAGATCCAGACCTGAAGACCGTCATAATTTACGCATGGAGATACGTCAATAAGGAGGGAAAAACTGCTTTAGGATACCCCAATTGTGCTGTCTCTGAAGAATATCTACATTGGGTGCGAGAAAGAGCTCTCGACCTCAAGATGCCATTTCCTTTCCACAAGCCTATGGTATTGGCTTTTCATGACCCTGATTGGTTTGATGTGAGTGAAGTAAATCAGTTGAAGGCTGCTTTGGATGAGGCTCGAAAACTGAAAGACACTTGGAGGAACAAAATTTTCACACTCAAGGTAGAGAAAGAGAAGTCCCAGAAGTTGCCAGAAGTAGAACTTGCAAGGAAAAGGAAGGCGCAAGAGGATTTATTTTCCTCTCACATCTCTTCAAGAGCTGTCACCAGTGGTGACCTTCCCCTAGCTGCTATGGCCTGGAAGGAATGTGTCGATCGACTCATCAGTGAGAAGGCCGAGTTACAAGAACGTGTCAGTCAGTTAGAAGAAGAGCTTCGCGCGCAGAAGGAGCGTAAGGAGTAGATCTCCGAGTTTCTCTTTTGCTTTTGGTTCAATGTAATAAACTCTTAAAAGATTACTCTTCTTTGTAATGCTTCAAATATAAAATAAAATAAGTTTTTCTCCAACGTTACAATACCAAAAATAATTTGAGTTTCTTGAAGTCCCGCATTCATTTGCATTTTTGCATAAGCATATCATCATTTGCATTCCAGGGTCTCACTCTTGCTTCATCTCCGCAGACAAGCTGAATCACCGATACAACACTCGAGCTAGTCAACGCGAGAAGATGGATCAACTAGAGCAAGAGAGCAGAGTGCTCCGTGATGAAGTTGCAATTCTGAAAGAGAGTTTAGAGAGGTTGAATGGTCTAGTGGAAGCTTTGTCCACTCAAGCCTCGATCAACAACCAAGAAGTTCTGAGGACCGTGATCTCTGAAGTGACGCCAACACCAATCCGAGTGGTGTCTTATGTTGCTGAAATATCCTACAGCATGCCTCAAGGTTTCCCGTGGGGGTTGTCTCCCAACTTTTTTTCAACCGGGTACCGTCTGTCTGTGTCTGAGATCCCTGCTGTGACCACTGTTCAACTTACTCCTGTAGTTTATGCTGTGATGACTACTACATCTCCACATGTGAATGTTGTTCCGTATATTCTGGATGAACCAATTTTACAAGGGTCGCCAACCGAAACTGTGGGTTTGGAAGAGAGGATGGATGGGTTTCAAGACCAATTTTCTGAAATGCAAAAGGAGTTGAAAGCCTTTCGTGGGAAGGATTTGTTTGGAAAGAGCGCTTCCGAGATGTGTTTGGTTCTAAATGTTAAGGTCCCACCGAAATTCAAGGTCCCTGATTTCGAGAAGTACAAGGGGAATACCTGCCCTCAGAGTCATCTTATTATGTATGCCAAGAAGATGCCTGCCCAGACTGATAATGATCAACTGCTCATTCATTATTTCCAAGACAGTTTGACAGGTGCTGAACTCAAGTGGTATATGGGACTGGATAGTGCGAAGATTCGAACTTTCAATGATCTAGGGGGAGCCTTTGTCAAGCAGTATAAGTATAATGTGGATATGGTACCTGACCGTGATTAATTGAGGGCTATGACGCAGAAAGATAAGAAGAGTTTCAAGGAATATGCTCAATGTTGGCGCGCGTTGGCCACGCAAGTCACACCACCATTAGAAGAAAAAGAGATGACCAAGATTTTTCTGAAGACCCTTGGTCCTTTCTTTTATGAGAAGATGGTAGCCAGTGCACCTAGTGACTTTACTGAAATGGTTAATATGGGAATGCGCTTGGAAGAAGGTGTCCGTGAAGGAAGATTGGCTAAGGAAGAGAGTGCTCCTAACAATGTTAAGAAATATGGGAGTGGTTTTGTGAATAAAAAGGAACAGGGGGTGAATGCCGTGCAGGAAGGAAGACTTAGAAGGAGGTACTCACCATCATACCAAGTTGCGGCAGTATCGCCAGTGTTTAATGCTCCCGCTTATCAACCCCAACAGTCTCCGCAACCGAGTCAGCCGTCTCAATCCACCAATGCTCAACAGTCATAGCCTCAGCAAAATCCGCAGTATTCTCAGCAGAACCGGCCGTTCAACAATCAAGGTCGTGTGTATAGAAGGATAAATTTTGAGCCTATTCCTATGAAATATGCTGATTTGTTTCCAGCTTTGGTTCAGAAGGGCCATATTCAGACGAAAGCTCCACCTATGGTTCCTGCAAATCCTCCTCCTTCCTATAGAGCTGACAAGTTTTGTCCCTACCATCAAGGTGCTCCAGGGCACGATATTGAGAGCTGTTTCGGTATGAAAACAGACGTCCAGAGGCTCATTAAATGCGGAATCATGTCCTTCAAGGATTCCGACCCTAATGTGCAAGTTAACCCGTTACCCCCGCATGGCTCACCCTCTGTTAACATGATTCAAGACTGTTTGGCAGATGATGGTCAGAAAGTTTCAGTTGAAAGGACCGAAGAGGTTTGTGTTATAGTGCCTCACTTTAAAGAAGTGGAGCGTATCAAAATCGTGTATAATAGCAGAAAACCAGCTGTAACCCCGTTGCTAATCAATGTGCCTAGACCTGTCCCTTATACTTCCAGTAAGGCTATCCCCTATAGATATAACACTACAATGTTGGAGAATGGAAAGGAAGTGCCTTTGCCCACTGTACCTTCAGTAGTTAACATTGCAGATGTCAGCAGAGTAACAAGGAGTGGTCGAGTCTACCCGACTGTACCACCAAAAGAAAAAGAGGTCTCATTGGAACAACCAGGCTCAAAGGATCCGATTGTGGGGAAACCTGGTGGATCCAATTTATCCAATTCAGATGAATGTCTAAAAGTGATTAAGAGGAGTGAGTATAAGGTTGCAGATCAGCTCCTGCAAACCCCGTCAAAGATTTCTGTGTTGCAGTTGCTGATGAGTTCTGAGGCTCATAGGGAAGCGCTCCAGAAAATATTAGAACAGGCGTATGTTGAACAAGATGTGACTATGGAGCAGTTTGACAATATCATTGGTAATATTACTTCATGTGACAATCTGGGTTTTAATGAGGATGATCTTCCAGAAGAAGGAAGAAAACATAACATGGCTATACATATCTCTATGAACTGCAGAAATGACTCTCTGTCCAGTGTATTAGTTGATATTGGATCTTCTCTAAATGTGATGCCTAGAACTAATCTATCTAAGCTGTCTTATCAAGGACCGCCGATGAGGCCAAGTCATGTTATTGTCAAGGCTTTTGATGGGTCGAGGAAAACCCTAATTGGTGAGGTGGATTTGCTGATGACTATTGGATTGCAAACTTTTATGATCCCGTTTCAAGTCATGGACATTTGTGCCGCTTATAGCTGCCTGTTAGGGAGGCCATGGATACATGAAGCTGGGGCAGTTATGTTTACTCTACATCAGAAGTTGAAATATGTTTTCGAAGGGAAAATGGTTACAGTTTGTGGGGAACGAGCCTTAGTGGTGAGCCATTTGTCATCATTCTCGTATGTTGAAGCTGAGGAAGAAGTTGGTACGCAATTTCAAGCTTTGTCTATTGTGGGCGAGGGTGTCCAAAAATCTCAGGCATCTATGTCATCATTTAAAGACGCGCAGCGAGTAGTGAACAGTGGTCATCAAACAATGTGGGGAAAGGTGTTGTCTTTGCCAGAAAACAAAAATAAGGAAGGTCTTGGTTTCACTAGCAGTACTGCTCAACAAACTACCAAGAGTCAAGGGTTTCCGCTGATTAATGAAGTGTTCTGTAGTGGAAGAGTCGTCCATCATCCTCAGATTAATGTTGTGTCAGAGGATGAACTTGAAGGCTACATATCAGATGGTTCTGCAAGGTCCTCCATTCCTTACGAAGACTATGAGCCCTATATGGAAGATCCAGGCTATGTTTCAAATGAATTTGACTATACCTTTGGGGTTTATGCTGTCACCGAGGAAGATTCAGATGGAGATATTCCAGACTTTGTGACCCCAGGCGTTTTGGTTAAGAACTGGAGTGCGGTTGAAGCCCCTGCTGTCATTCATATATCTAAGTAAAGCATTTGTTTTTAAAATTTTCGCTTTGCCCAAGGCGAAACTGCATTTATTAGGGCTTACTTTTAATAATTCCCTTTGCTCTGCCCAAAGCAAATGTGACTTTGTTGGGCGTGTCTTTTTGGTTTTGCTATCATCAATAAATTACTTTCATCTTCATTTGTGTTTTATATTTATTTACGACGTTGGAAAATAATAAGTAGCATCTCGCATACACACACTTTCCACTTTACAAAAACTTATTAAAAATCACATCGCTTGCGCAGATTGCTACATAAATTACATCCTGGGAATAATGATCCACTGCCTTCTCCGAATTTTGAGTTTCCTGTGTACGAAGCCGAAGACGAAGAAGATGATATCCCAGAAGAGATTTCTAGACTGCTTGAGAAAGAAGAGAAAGCTATCCAACCTCATTAGAAGCCAGTAGAAGTAATCAATTTGGGATCAGAAGAAATCCGTAGAGAAGTGGAAATTGGAGCTCTACGCAAACCTGATGTGAAGAAACAGCTGATTGATTTGCTTGAAGAGTTTGTTGATGTCTTTGCTTGGTCATATCAAGATATGCCTGGATTAGACACTGCTATAGTTGAACATCGTCTACCTTTGAAGCCAGAGTGCCCGCCAGTAAAACAGAAGCTCAGAAGGACTCGACCCGACATGGCTCTAATGATTAAGGAAAAGGTACAAAAACAGATTGATGCAGGTTTCCTTGTCACTGCCGAGTATCCGCTATGGTTGACTAATATTGTGCCCGTTCCGAAGAAGGATGGTAAGGTTCGTATGTGTGTAGATTACAGGAATTTGAATAAAGCCAGTCCGAAAGATGATTTCCCGTTACCTCACATTGACATTTTGGTTGACAGTACCGCAAGATATGAAGTTTTCTCCTTTATGGACGGGTTCTCAGGTTACAATCAGATTAGAATGGCTCCCGAGGACAGAGAGAAGACGTCATTCATCACACCCTAGGGAACCTTTTGTTACAGAGTTATGTCGTTTGGATTAAAGAATGCAGGGGTAACATATCAGAGAGCTATGACTACTTTGTTCCATGATATGATACACAAAGAGATCGAGGTTTATGTGGATGATATGATAGCTAAGTCGAAGACTGAGGATGATCATGTCAAACATTTGTCTAAGCTGTTTGGTCGTTTGAGGGAATACAAGCTCCGTTTGAACCCCAACAAATGCACATTTGGAGTACGATCAGGGAGACTATTGGGTTTTATTGTCAGTCAAAGAGGGATTGAAGTGGACCCAGACAAAGTGAAAGCTATCCGGGAAATGCCAGCTCTTACCACCGAGAAACAAGTCAGAGGATTTTTGGGACATTTAAATTATATCTCCAGGTTTATATCCAACATGACTACTACATGTAAACCTATTTTCAAGCTTCTGAGGAAAGAACAAGGGTATGTTTGGACTGAAGATTGTCAAAAGGCTTTTGATAGTATCAAAGAGTATTTGCTTGAACCACCTATCCTGATACCGCCAGTTGAAGGACGACCTTTCATTATGTATTTGACTGTTTTAGAAGATTCGATGGGTTGTGTACTCAGTCAGCGAGATGAAACAGGAAAGCAAGACCATGTCACTTATTACTTGAGCAAGAAATTTACTGACTGTGAAACAAGGTGCACTATGTTAGAGAAGACTTGTTGTGCTTTGGCGTGGGCCGCCAAACGTTTGCGCCAGTATATGTTGAATCACACTACTTGGTTAGTTTCGAAGATGGATCCTATCAAATATATTTTTGAGAAGCTTGCTTTAACTGGGAGAATTGCTAGATGGTTTTGCACCCTAAAATTTGCTCAACCTTATTCACTTGGTTTATGTTTCAATATCATTAGCATTTGCATATAGAGTCATGTACATAGCCTAACCATTTGCATAGCATAAGCATAGCAAGTCATTCAACAGGGGATCAAGCATTATTCTCATCTCTAGAGGCCTATCCAGAGGTTATTATCCTAATTCAATCTCATTCAAGTCATCAAGAAAGAATTTGAAAGCAGGGAGTTCAGTGGATCAAGCACTGAGTATATCTCCTAACTGAGGGTGTCTGAGGATCAACAAGGGAATTATGAGTTGTGAATTGAGAGCATGGGGAGTATCTAGACATCTTGGAGGACTTAGAAAGTCATTTGGAGAAGGAGACAAGTCATTGGGGAAGTCACAAGAATTACAGTTGAAGACAGTCAACTAGGGTTTCATCTGGGTCAACCCTAGGTCAACCCTAGGTCAATTGATTGATTTAAAGGCATTAAGGGCTATTGGAGAGATGTGGGGTTCATCATTTGACATGAAGAATAAGGATATGTTTTCATGCTAAGAAGAAATCAAGAGAAATCAAGGAGAAGAGGAGTTTCTAAATTAGGGTTTCTATGTAAAATCCCCTAGTTTAGGTCAAATTTCCAAGCAAGATAAGTCAAAATTCAAGCTTCAAATGGACCCTTGGCCTACATGGAACTTGTAGAGGATCTCAAGACCTTTAATTTGAGTGGTGGAAGACATCAAGGAGATTTATAGAACTCAAGTTATGGTCCTTGCAAGTTACAGGTCATCTGAGGTATCTGAAATTTTGTCTGTGAAAGTGACTTGACTTCCAAGCAATTTTTACCCCTCAAGGAGATTTCAAATGAACTTCTGGTCAACATAAGAATTGTTACTTATTGTCTTAGCTTTCTAGAATGGTATAGTATGCCTTCATATGATGTGTGGAACTCAACTTATGGTCTTGGCAAGCAAAGGGTATTTTGGTCATTTGTGAATTACAAGTCATTTTAACCTATGTCCAAAACTCATACAAGGAGGCCTCAAATGGAAAAACTTACAACATAAAACTTGCTCCAAATGACATTTTGAGTCTAGAAAAGTGACCATGAGAGATTGGAAATGTCCATGGCACAAGGTTTCAAAATTGTTGAATTTAATGAAGAAAAATGGCTTAAAAAATGAGATTTTTCATATCTTGGCCAAATGATGCAAAATTATAGGTCATTTTGAATGGAAAGGGCATTTTAAAGACATTGGCTAAAGTGGAATTTTGAGTTTAGTTCATAATTTGATAGTTATCCATGGTTGCTTGAATTGAAAGTTACATAATCAACATCCAAGGGAATTTGCACAAGGGAAACTTCTCCAAGCTTCTAGGAAGTTCTAATCCCATCTATATATTCATGCAAGTTGGTTCATGCAAGGGTTGGTGCTCCCATTTGTTCAAAATCCCAAGTTTTCCATATTTTTCCATTCTTGCATAAGCTTCTCAAACTCCCTCAATTTCTCACCAATCCTCCTCATTCTTGATCTGAACCTCATCACTATCATCCATAGTTTGTAATTCACACATTCATTTGGCTGAATCAATCAAGGAGAGTTCCATACAAAGTTCATCATTCAAGGTTCAAGAAATTGGAATTACATGATACAAGAGGTTTGAGCCCAAATATTTGCATACAGAATCAAAGTGTTGGTGTGTGGATCAATTTCAAGTCCCTGCAAACATTGAATCGAAGACCTCCATAGCTGTTTCTCCATTTTTTAACAGGTTGGTATCTCTGCTCATTTTGCATAGTTTAGGTAGCATGATAGGGTTTTGATAGTGTGGAATGGTTAAGATAGGATAGAGGACTGAATAGGATGAGTTTGGAGAAGTTTCGAGGGGTTTGATCATGGTGCACAAATTCTGTTGAGGTTCATAACACTTGGAAAATAGCACGATAATCCTCTCTTTATAGCTTAAAATGACTAATATGAGATGTAGAGTAGATGAGGATAGGTTTTGGCACGAATTGAAGCACTTGATGGCAGGTGAAAATGTTGATGCATGACTGTTATTCCCATCGAGTTGTTTGATGGAGTGAGTTTTAAGGTAAACTATGGTTATAGACTTGTAGAGGGAAAGAAGTGGATGAATTTTACTTTTTATATCGTGCGTTTTCATGGCGTGTGGAGGGAGAATGAGAAGCTTGAAGGTTGTGCATGGAATCTGGGTTTTTCTGCAAACCCTAGCTCAATTGGGGACGATGACTGTGTGCCGTTGGATCGTCCAGAATATTTGACTTAATCATCTCATCGTGTGGCTCCCATTTAATTTCAAAAACGGAGGGAAATTTTAAGAGACGAAACGCACCGTTTCACTTATTGGGGGGATTTGGGCTCAGACAGCTATTCGCACCCCCCCGTTCTGATGGGCCCAACGCGCTGAACTTGGTTTTCCTGCTATTCTCACCCCCTTCAACTATTTCTTTATATTTTATTTTTATTTTCTTTTCATTTTTCATACATCTCATAAAAATCATAATAAATAGAAAAATCATCTTTTTTAATTCATTCTTTTTGCATATTTTTCTTTAGGATGTCTAGAAAATTATAAAAAATAAAAATTGCATTTTATTTTTTATTTGATATTTTTCCCATATTTTCTAAATAAATAACATTTTACACAATTTCATTTCATACATGATTTTGCTATTTTTTGTTCTATTAATTGCTTCAATATTTTTGGCCCATTCTTTTTAGGTTGTTTAGGTTAGACATTAAGCTTGTAGATACAATTTAGTTCCCATTTTTAGAAATTAAATTTAGGTGTTTAGTTTAGGTGAGAATAACATGAATAAAACTAGGGTTTTAGGTGATGACTTAGGAGATTTGATTCTTTTCCCTTAGGACTTAGGGTTTGACTAGTTTAGTTATGGGACTATAGGGGCTATGGGTAGTTATTAGATCCCTTAGAAAAAGTCAGGATTCCCCTACTGCTATTAATGTACTGTATATATCTGATTGACTGGTGTGGTGTGCCCTCTGGGGATTATTGCTTGCTTGTGTGGATATTGGGATTGTTTGGGGATTTGGGAGAGCTGAAGACTTGAGGAGATGAAAGCCATTGAAGATCCAGAGATTGAAGATCAACTTCCAGAGTTGAAGAGGAGGTTCTTGCTAGCAGCTGCTGAGGAGACTAGGGTTTAGGAGCTAGGCAGAGCTCTATGTTAGAAAATTTATTCCTCAAACATGGATTGCCTTGTCTGCATCCATTCTTCTCTGTGATTTAGAGTCTCTCTAAGACACTCACCCCCTTCCTTTGGAAGGCTTGGTGATAATGTCTAAGAGATAGAACTCTTGAGAGAAAAATGTCATATGTGTTAGAAGCAGTCTGTTCACCACCTCTGGTAGTCAACTGATTGCTTAACACCCAATTCACTCTTGTGACTGATCCCTCATCCTGGAGGTTTGAACTTGAAGAAAAGCCATTGCAGATAGAAGACTGATGATCAAAGCCCTTACCTGAAGGCCATGAAGATGGAGATTGATGCTTGTTGAAGCCTGTAACTGATTGGAGATTACTTGAAGCCAGATGTTGATTCAGAGCTGCTGATGCTGTTTCTTTTGCTGTTGTATTTCATTTCTGATGTATTGATTGGTTTTCCTGACTGTATTGTTTGTTGTTTACCCTGTTGGGTTGAAAGTGAAGTCTGTTCACTTTTGCCTGTTGTTTTCTAGGTACGAGGTTGAGTGGGACTCCCTTGCCTCGCTTGTACTGTTGCATCCATGCATTTTACTGCTTTATTATATCTGTTATTGTTTTCTGTTTCTGCCTATCCCGTAGGATCTCTGTTTCTCTCTGCGCAAGAGAGGGGCATGATAGACACTAGGTCTTAACCCATGCATGATAACATTAGGTTAGTTTGTTTCCCTTCGCAACCGTAGGTTAGAGTCCTGTCTCTTTCTTTCTCAAAACAAACAGAAAAACACGTAAAGATTTCAAACACAATAAAAGACACTTCTTCCGTAAAAGAATGTGAACTCATCAAAGCGTCATTTTTGTCCGCCGGGACTGTTAATCAAGAAAACCTTTTCAGAAGGACTAAAATCAACCAAGACAGACTTGTGTCGTACGTGGCCCGAACTACGTTTGCTCTGATCTTTCGTGCTGTATGAAAGTACGTAGGCATAGGATGCGATATCCTAGCGAGCAACCTTCCCCTCCTTTCCCGTAGGTAGGCGAACTACGTTGACTCTGATTTCTCGTCCCAGGCGAGAATACGTAGGCATAAAGTGCGATACTTTGCCGAGTCATTTTTACTTTCATTTTATTTTCTTTTTAACCCTTGACCTTTAGAGTAGATAGAATAACAATCCATACCCGAAACAAGCGTGGATCCCGTCGAGTACGACGGACGTGAGGGGTGCTAATACCTTCCCCTTGCGTAACCGGCTCCCGAATCCAGGTTTTGGTTGCGACGGCCATACCTTTCCCGTGTTGTGCGAGGTTTTCTCTGAGCATTTCCTTTCCCTCCCTTGGGATAAATAACGCACGGTGGCGACTCTTCTGTTCAGCCGGCGCCGATTTTCGCAGTAGCGACAGCTGGCGACTCTGCTGGGGATCCAACGTCCCCTGGCTGCTAAGAACTGCGATGGTTCTTATGCATTTGGGATCCAACGTCCCTTGTGAGAGTCAATCCTAACGCTTGTTTTCCCGTCGAGGATTTTGTATGGAGTTATTTTATATTTCTAACCTTGTATTTTCAGCATTATATATATTGATTATTGTTGCTGTATCTGGGGTGTGACGGGTGTTCTGATATTGAGTGAGAAGCCGGACATGGGCTTGAGTGCACCTTAGACTTAGAGTAGAGATTAGTGGGCGCGCACGTGCTTTGCATGTCCTAGTGTCCCGCGAAATCTACACTCAGACGAGGTTCTTCTGGTTGGCCTCCTGTCCTGCCCTTTGGGTGGCTTGGGTTGCTGGTTAGTTGGATTGTCGACTCTGGGGACCGATCATTTGGAAGTTGGCTAAGTGAGGCCTCTTCAGGAATTGATGATGCCACTCCTTCTGGGAATCGTATCATCAACCCTGAAAGTCTGTGACGCCGACGACCGCATAGGATGCCGTACCTTGTGCCAGTTATAGGGCCACCCACCTGTGAGGGGATTCAGGGTTATGCAGGTAACTAGACCTTCAGACCACCGGTTTGTTGATCAGGATCTTGGATATTTATGGAGGGTTCTAAGGTCTGTCAGAGACTAGGTGGAGATGTGTTCTAAGGTCTGTCAGAGACCAGTTGGTGTGTTCCGAGGTCTGTCAGAGACTATTTGGAGATGTGTTCTGAGGTCTGTCAGAGACCAAGGGGAGATATGATTTGAGGTCTGCCAGAGACCATTTAGGTTGTGATTATGGGGTCTATCAGAGGCCAGTATTGGAGCTTTGTTTTAGGTCTATCTGAGACCAGGGTTTGAGGACTTCTAAAGAGTCTATCTGAGACCGTTCAGCTATGGCAGTTGGTCCCTGTTGCATGTTATTTGCATTGCATTGTTTGCATACTCATTATCATTGCATCCCACTAACGTGTGTCTGTGCTGCAGGTGCATTTGCATTCCCCCGGTTCTAGTGTCTGGACTCCCGAGTATTTGATCATGGCTGGTTTGAGGATGACCGTTGCGTATAAGCTACCTGTCCCCGATATTACGCCACTCCTGGGTCTGATTTCTCTTGCAAATGAGGATGTCCGTAGAAGCTTCAGGCAGAGTTACGGACGGTTGTTGGGTTTAGTGCGCAGGTCTACTGAGGATGAATTGAATGGGTTGTACACCTTAATGCAATTCTATGACCCGGCTTTGAGATGCTTCACGTTTGCGGACTTTATCTTAGGGCCCACCATGGAGGAGTATGTAGAATTTACTGAGCTGCCAATTCAGAATGCAGTTCCTTTTATTCACTCAGCCGCTGAGCCCAATTTGGAGGATTTAGCCAAGGCCCTGCATGTGAATGCTTCTGACTTGTTGATGACTGCGTGGCGAGGGGTTCCGGGTTTTTCTCTTCAGTTTCTGGTTGGTAAGGCTCAAGAGTACGCCAAGAATGGGTGTTGGGTGGTCTTTAACGCTATTTTGGCCCTCTGCATTTATAGGATAGTGTTGTTCCCTAACTTCCCAAACTTCGTGGACATGGATGCGTTTCATCTATTTGCTGCCAGTAACCCAGTACCAACACTGATCGGGGACTTTTACCATTCAATGCACTACAGGAATGAAAACAGGAGAGGCAAGAATGTCTCTTGTTGCGTACCTTTGCTGTATATGTGGTTCAAGAGCCATTTTCCATCAAGGGGACCTTTCATGGATAACGCAATTACGCCCGACTGGCCAGAGCATATGATGAGGTTAACTTCTGAAGACGTTGATTGGTTTGACAGAGATCTGCTGGGATCCGAGCTTATCTTCAGTTGTTCTGGTTACCCTAATGTTCCGCTGATAGGAAGAAAAGGGTGTATCAATTACAACCCTTCTCTGTTCGTCCGTCAGTTCGGATACGCCCTGAAGAACCCGCCAAAAGAGGAAGAAGTACAGGAATCTCTGTACTTCACCGGAGATGTGAAGGGGAAGTTATTGGCCCAGTTGCAGCATGCCTGGACGCGCATTAACCGAAGAGGGAAGCCATTGTTAGGAAAGAATGACTGTCAGGCCTATGCACCTTATAGAGTTTGGATTCAGGAGAGAGCCAGTCGGTTGGGGATGCCATTTCCAGATGCACCAATTCTTGTTCCTATTCCGGTAGCAGAGCCCACTACTGTTTCTAGGGAAGCCTACGAGCGGGTTGTAAGAGAAAAAGAAGCCTTGTTGAAGATCAACAAAGGGTTAGAGCAAGAGCTAGCTCAAGTACGCAGTGAGAAAAACAAGGCCGTATATGCTTTCCAACAACAGATCGAGCTGTTAAACAGGTTAGGGGCTGAGTTGACCGAGGAAAAGAAAAAGCGCGAACGTCTGGGGCAAGAGTTCAGAAGCTCCCATGACATGCTGGAAGCCAAAAAGAAAGCGCTTGACGCGGCACATCGAGAAATCTCCTCTTGCAACAAGACTTAGAACGCTACGCTCACCAACAACAAGAAGAGGGAGGATAAGTTGAAGCAGCAAATCTCCGACCTCGAAGAGAAGTTGAAGTCTAGCATCAAGAAGTGTGAGGAAGAAGTGATGACCCGGTATAGTGTCCAGCATGCACTGAACAAGGCCATCAAATGCAGAGATGAAGCCGTGTCTCAGAAGCGTAAACTAGAGGATCGCTTCGGAGACGGGGCATGGGAAGAAACTGCTGAAGACATGCGCCGTGTTCTTCAGAAGAGAAACCAACTTGTTGAAGGGCTGCTTGATCGACCAAGTCATCCAGAGACCAAGAAGTTGATAGAAGAGTACCAGACTTTTGGGAGGATTTGATCATTTCATGTAGTAACTTGTATGCTTTATTTGCATAGTGCTGACCATCACCAAGATTGTTGGTTGAGGTCATGCCTTCTTATTGTACTCTCAGCGACATTGTATTCTGGTTTTCTCAGTAATATATGAGGCTTTCTGTGATACAGCTCCGATATTCTTATTGTCAGCACTGTCACTACACTGGCACCTTCACACTAGAACTGGGGGAATGAACTTCCCTAATGCACAGACACATTGCATTGCATTCATATTCATATTGCATTACAGGTAATCTTTGAATAGTGTCTTATTTCCTGCTCTGTATCAGGTACTTTCCAGGATTGCAGATCAACACCCGCACCGCTATTCTACCCGCACCAACTGTCGAAGAATCATGGATCAAATGCAGAACGAGATGCAAGATGTGCGCGAGAAGCTCGCTCTCTTCATGCAGACCATGGAAGCTATTGCAAAGGGTCAGGAGAATTTGCAGGCCATGGTCCAGCCTTTGTTGGCCCGAAATGCTGGTCACGGTAACGAGGATCATCAGTCTGTACGGGTCGATACTGTTCATGGAGACGACACTCCCACGCCAGTGGCTCCACCTGTAGTCAATATACCTGCTGCTAATGTCAACAACGCTACCGCTGTTGTGAATGGTAACGTCGGAGTTGGGAATGAGACTGCTGTCCATAACGTTGGGCTGGGTGATGTCAATTTGGGAGATAATATGGGAGGCAACGGCTTTGTTAATGCTGGATTCGGATTCAACGATCAGGGATTCGATAATGCGGGGAAATATGGCTTTAATGCTCAAGGTTTTGGGCAAGATGGTTATGGTGCGACCAATCAGGGTTACGGAGGTTTCGGGAATGGAAACGGCGCAGGGTTTATGGCTTTTGGTCCTGCTGGAGGAGTTCAAGGGTACGGCAACAGAGGCCGAGGTCCGGGCATGAATCAAATCAGAGCTGGACGTAATAATGGATATGATGGGTATGGGGCTGGAAATGGTATGTGGCAAGAAGATCAGCAGGAGGACGCTTTCTCCGGCGGAGGTTTCGAAGGGCCGATGGATGACTCCCAGAAGATCAGAATGCTAGAGGAGCAGATGAGGGGGGTCCTGAACCAAAGCGCTGTGGGCTTGGACATGGCAACAATGGGTCTGGTACCTGGCTTGAGGGTGCCAATTAAATTCAAAGCTCCTGCGTTCGATAAGTATAAAGGGGACACATGTCCGAAAGTGCATGTACGAGCTTATTACAGAAAGATGTCTGCATACTCAACTGATGAAAGAATGCTAATGCACTTCTTTCAAGATAGTCTGTCGGGTCCTTCCCTAGAGTGGTACATGGGGTTGGAGCCAACCGATATCAAGACATGGAAGCAATTGGCGGAGGCGTTTGTAGCTCACTACAAGTATAACAGCGACTTGGCACCCAATCGGGTCCAGTTGGCGGGACTGTCACAGAAGAAGGGGGAGAGCTTTAAAGAGTACGCGCAAAGGTGGCGTGATATGGCTGCCAGGGTCCGTCCTCCTGTAGAAGATAAGGAAATGAATGACATGTTTGTCGGCACATTCACAGGTCTGTTTCATGATATGCTGTTTCACACGTCTCTGGCTAGTTTCTCAGACCTGATTCTTATGGGAGAAAAGATTGAACGAAATATTAAGCAAGGAAAATTCCAGGTTGAGGAATCGACTGCAGCTGGCAGTAATAGGAAGGCTTTTGGTGGGCGCCGTCAGGGCGAGGCAAGCGCAGTATTTGGAGGCCGAGGCCGAGGCCGAGGCAGGGGACGAGGTCAATATCGTCAGCCGCAGCAGGTGGCGAGTGTTACTATCCCGTACCAGCAACAACCACTTCAGCAACAACAACCGTCTCAGCAGCAGCCAATGCAACAGCAGCAGCCTCAGCAGGGGGCACAGCAGGCTCAACGGAGATTCCAGGGTGGCAAACCGAGAAGAGTGTTTGAGAAGCCTCCCTCAACCTATGCGGATTTGTTGCAGACATTGTTGGGATTGAACCTGGTAGAGAAAAGAACTCTGGCACCGATAACGGGAGCTCCCCCGTTTGGTTACGATGCAAGCAGGCACTGTGAGTTTCATTCTGGGGCCCCGGACCACGATATAAAGGGTTGCCATGCTTTCAAGCATGTTGTGCAGGATCTTCTGGACAATAAGACTATTAATTTCGGAACGGTAGGTCCGAATATAGTGCAGAAACCCATGCCTAATCATGGGGCAAACGCCATTCTGACTGAGGAAGGGTTGAATCTGATTATGAACGTCGAAGATTTAAAGACGCCGCTGAGCGAGATAAAGAGCCGACTGTTGCAAGGGGGTGTTTATCCAGGGTGTGACGAGTATTGCTTAGACTGTTGGACCCTAGCTGGGGGGTGTGATGATTTGAAGAAGGGCATTCAGGCTTTAATTGATGAAGGCATATTGCAGTTTGACCGAGCAGCAACTGAAGAGCCTGCAGGGGCGGTAACAGATAGTCGGAGTGATGTGGCCACGGTAACGATTCCTCGAAAGACGATCACTATTGCAGCACCAGCTCAAAGACCACCGATCACCATAACTAAGGCCGGGCCAATCCCGTATGAGAACACGAGAGCAGTCCCGTGGTCATATGGGTTGGAGGTGTATTGTGACGGGATAAAGATTGATGTTAATAAACAGCCAGCCGAGACTGTGGACAATGTTGTTGGTTCCGGAGGTATGACAAGGAGTGGTAGGATCTTTATATCACCTGAAGTGGAGGCCGAAAGACTAGCAAAAGGAAAAGGGAAGATGGTTGAGAATGTTCCGGTGCAAGCAAGCGAAAAAGAAGCGGCATCGAAAGACGTAGAAGAGTTCATGCGCTTGATTCGAAAAAGTGATTATAAGATTGTGGAGCACCTGCAGCAGACACCGTCCAAAATATCTATCCTATCATTGCTGTTGTGTTCGGAAGCTCACAGAAATGCTTTGCTGAAAGTCCTGGACACTTATTTTGTACCTCAGGACGTCTCCGTGAATCAGCTGGAAGGAGTGTTGGCACATGTGAATGCAGGCCACAGCTTGGGCTTTACCGACTTTGATTTGACCCCGAAAGGGAGAGATCATAATATGGCACTGCACGTATCTGTCGAGTGTAGAGGATCAGTGATGTCGCACGTATTGGTTGACACCGGATCGTCTTTGAATGTGCTGCCCAAGAAGGCGATGATGAAGCTGGATGTTAGAGGAATTTTGTGTACGCCCAGTGATTTGGTAGTCAGAGCGTTTGACGGCACGCGGAGAACAGTCTTTGGATCGATCACATTGCCTCTGCAGGTGGGGCCGGAGGTGTTTGCAACTGAGTTTTATATCATGGATATACAGCCTGCGTACAGCTGCTTGCTTGGAAGACCTTGGATTCATGGGCTGGGGCAGTCACGTCTACCCTACATCAGAAGTTGAAATATATGGTCGGAGACAGCGTAGTCACTGTATGCGGAGAAGAAGACATCCTGGTCAGCCATTTGTCGTCGTTTAAATATGTGGAGGTCGACGGAGAGATCCACGAAACACCCTGTCAGGCATTTGAAGGGTTGCGTATCCAGGACAAAGGTCCTGGGCCGAGCAAAGCGTCGGAGATAGTCGTCTCGTCGTATAAAGAAGCTCAAGCTCTAGTAGAAGCAGGAGAAGCAAAGGGCTGGGGCAAAGTGCTGGACATTCCTGTGAAGATGGACTGGTTCGGGCTGGGATACCAACCGTCGTCATCAACTCCTTCCGTGGGGGCACCCCGGTTCAGAGGGCCAATCACCATCTCTGCCAGTGGAGTGTGCCATGAAACTGTCAATGCTGCTTCGGAGTCTGATGAAGGAGACAGCGACTGTGATATGGATGCCTGGATTCAGCCAAGCACGCCAGGACAAGGACTATGCAACTGGTCTATTCAGGAGCTTGTTCCTGTGACTTTTAAACAGTAATGCTTTGCTTTATTAATTGTTGAATAATCTGATGTCTTGCCCGGGGCGTCAGGATTTGCTTAGGGCTGTGTTGTTATGAACATTGCGTGTCAATCATTAAATAAATGGCGTTTTTTCATGTGCAAATACTGTAATCCCTGTCTTTCTTGTTTTATTTTTTTTTCAATAAAGTGGCAACGTGGTTGTTCGCTTTATACGCATTTTGAAGCACTTAACCATTCCTTTTGCAGGATAACATGTTCAGATGACATCCTTGAACCACCTATGACTCGTCCCGACTTTGAGCACCCGGTATTTCAGGCCGAAGAAGAGGTTGTCGAAGATAGTGATGTTCCTGAAGAACTGTCTTGGTTGGTGAAGCAAGAGGAAAGAGCCATTCTGCCTCACGACGAGGTCGTCGAAATTATCAACTTGGGGTCGGAAGGGGTTGAGAAGAATATTCGTATCGGAGCCGCACTACAGAATGATATCAAGCGAAGACTGGTTGAAATGCTCAGGGAGTATAATGATGTATTCGCTTGGTCATATGAAGATATGCCGGGGCTCGATACAGATATGGTTGTGCATCGCCTGCCACTGAAAGAAGATTGCCCGCCAGTCAAGCAAAAGCTTCGCCGAACTCGACCAGATATGGCAGTGAAGATCAAAGAGGAAGTCCAAAAACAGTGGGACGCTGGTTTCCTGGCTGTGACAAAGTATCCCTCATGGGTTGCCAACATCGTACCAGTGCCAAAGAAAGATGGCAAGGTTCGAATGTGCGTGGATTATAGAGATTTGAATAAAGCAAGCCCAAAAGACGATTTTCCACTACCTCATATTGACGTGTTAGTTGATAATACCGCTCAATACTCCGTATTCTCCTTCATGGATGGCTTTTCAGGCTATAATCAGATTAAAATGGCGCCAGAGGACATGGAGAAGACCACTTTCATAACGCCTTGGGGAACATTTTGCTATAAAGTGATGCCCTTCGGTTTGAAAAATGTTGGGGCAACATATCAGCGTGCGATGACGACTCTTTTCCATGACATGATGCATAAAGAGATCGAAGTTTATGTTGACGATATGATTGCCAAATCCCAGACGGAGGGAGAGCATCTGGTGAACCTGCTGAAGTTGTTTAAAAGGCTTAGGAAGTTCAGGCTGAGGCTGAACCCTAATAAATGCACCTTTGGGGTGAGATCGGGTAAGCTCCTGGGGTTTATCGTAAGCGAAAGAGGAATAGAGGTCGATCCTGCTAAAATAAAAGCGATTCAAGAAATGCCGACGCCTAAAACAGAGAAAGAGGTGCGCGGGTTCTTAGGGAGGTTGAACTACATCGCCCGGTTCATATCTCACCTAACGGCCACGTGTGAACCATTATTCAAGTTGTTGAAGAAAGATCAAGCTGTAACGTGGAACGAAAATTGTCAAAAGGCGTTCGACAAAATAAAGCAGTATTTGCAGGAGCCTCCCATTCTGATACCCCCAGTGGCAGGTAGACCCTTGATAATGTATTTGACGGTTCTTGAGGGGAGCATGGGTTGCGTTCTCGGTCAACACGACGAGACAGGAAGAAAAGAGCATGCAATCTATTACTTGAGTAAGAAGTTTACAGACTGCGAATCTCGATACTCAATGCTGGAGAAAACTTGTTGCGCGCTAGCCTGGGCCGCCAAGCGTTTGAGGCAGTACATGCTGAATCATACAACCATGCTCATCTCGAAGATGGATCCTATCAAATATGTGTTTGAAAAGCAGGCGTTGTCAGGGAGAATTGCCCGGTGGCAGATGGTCTTAACTGAATACGACATCCAATACGTCTCGCAAAAGGCTATAAAGGGGAGTGTGCTGTCTGAGTATCTGGCGGAGCAGCCTATTGAAGAGTACCAATCGATGAGGTTTGATTTTCCTGACGAGGATATCATGTACTTAAAGATGAAAGATTGTGAAGAGCCATTGCCAGACGAAGGACCAGAGTTGGGTTCCAAATGGAAGATGATATTTGAAGGAGCTGTGAATGCTTACGGTAGCGGAATAGGGGCAATCATCACTATGCCACACGGGTCGCACATCCCGTTTACTGCCCGATTGACCTTTGTTGTTACCAATAATGAGGCCGAATACGAAGCTTGTATAATGGGGCTTGAAGAAGCCATTGATTTGCGAATCAAGAACTTAGACGTATACGGGGACTCAGCTCTGGTGGTGAATCAGATCAAAGGGGAATGGGAGACACGGCAGCCCAATTTGATACATTACATGAATTATGCAAGGAGATTGTTGCCTTTCTTCGACAAGGTTGAATTGCATCATGTACCGCGGGCAGAGAATCAAATGGCTGACGCCCTGGCCACTTTGTCTTCCATGTACAAAGTCAACTTCTGGAATGAGGCTCCCCGAATCGTTGTCTCTCGGCTTGACAGACCAGCTTATGTGTTTGCTATTGATGAAGCATCTGATGACAAACCATGGTATTTCGATATCCTTAATTTCCTGAAAAACAAAGAGTATCCGGCTGGGGCATCCAGTCAAGATCAGAAGACTCTCAGGAGATTAGCGGGTAATTTCTATTTGAATCCAGATGGCGTCTTATACAGAAGAAACCACGATTTGGTGTTGTTGCGTTGTGTAGACGAAAGAGAGGCAAAGTTTCTCATGGAGGAAATACACGAAGGTACCTTTGGTACGCATGCTGGCGGGCATGCTATGACGAGAAAGCTGCTGCGGGCAGGCTACTTTTGGCTGACCATGGAAACTGATTGTTTCAAGTTTGCGAGGAAGTGCCACAAGTGTCAGATCTATGCCGATAAGATCCATGTGCCTCCGAGTCCTCTAAATGTAATGTCATCGCCATGGCCATTCTCGATGTGGGGAATCGATATGATTGGAAAGATCGAGCCGACAGCTTCTAACGGGCATCGGTTCATCTTAGTAGCAATCGATTATTTCACCAAGTGGGTGGAAGCGGCGTCGTATGCAAATGTAACGAAGCAAGTGGTGGCCAGATTCATCAAGAGAGATATCATTTGCAGATATGGGATCCCCGAGCGGATAATCACCGACAACGGTTCAAACCTGAACAACAAAATGATGAAGGAGCTCTGTCAGAATTTCAAGATCGAACATCACAACTCCTCCCCTTACCGACCCAAGATGAATGGCGCTGTCGAAGCGGCCAATAAGAATATAAAGAAGATCGTCCAGAAAATGGTGGTGACCTATAAGGATTGGCACGAGATGCTACCTTTTGCTCTGCACGGTTATCGTACGACGGTACGCACATCAACCGGGGCAACCCCGTTCTCGTTAGTATACGAAATGGAAGCGGTATTACCATTGGAAGTCGAGATCCCTTCCCTGAGGGTATTGCGAGACGTTCAGCTGGACGAGGCAGAATGGGTGAAAGACAGGTTGAATCAACTGAGTTTGATGTATGAGAAGAGGCTAGCTTCCCTAGCATACGGTCGTTTGTACCAGAGCCGAATGAAGAAAGCGTACGACAAGAAGATACATCCGCGAAGCTTTCAGACAGGCGACCTTGTGCTGAAAAGGATTCTCCCGCCGCAAGCAGATCACAGGGGCAAGTGGACCCCCAACTACGAAGGGCCATACGTTGTCAGGAAGGTCTTTTCAGGAGGAGCGTTGTTGTTGTCCACTATGGACGGTGAAGACTTCACGTCACCTGTGAATTCGGACGCAGTTAAAAAATACTTTGCTTAAAATAGACCCGCTGGACAGAAAAAGAGAGTCCAGGCAAAAATGGGGCATCCTGGAGAACCAAAAACAGAATGAAAGGTTCGGGCAAAAATTAGGGATAAAATTGAAAAATGTACACCCGCGAAGTTGAAAACCTACACTGGGCGACTTCGGCAAAAAGGGGTATCCCGGTGAACTGAAAACCCGTAAAGGGCGGTTCACGCAAAAGTTAGGGATTTGAAAAGCAAATGATTGCGGTCCGAATTTGATAATTGCAATGAGCATCAATGCGGGAGAATACACTTGAGGAGTCAGTTATTTGATACAATCTCTTCAGAAGTGGGGATACCGGGAAAGCGTTAGAGTCGGGCGAGTCATGGGAGGACCAGTTCGTGGTGTTCATCTGCATCCCGTTGCCGACATGTGTACAAATTTAAGTTGTCAATATTTATGCTTCTTGTGCATACTTGTATACTTGTATATTTGCTTTATGTAGCTTCCTCATTTCAGGAGTTACATCCCGTGTACAAAACTCCGCCCATTCAGGGGCCCAATCAATAAAATACGTTATTCAGTACTTGACACTGTTCTTTACTGTTTTGTGAACGATTAACGCCTAAGTTTGATGAAACTAGCATGTGTATAACGTCACTGGCCCTTGCCAACAGTTGCTAAAGCTTTGAATTAACTGAAAATAACGTCACTAACCTGAATTGATTTGGTTGCATAGGCTTGTCTTGTCTTGTTTGTGTTGTTGCAGGTCTCGTAGCCGTACGAGGAAGATGATCAAGAGACTGCAGTAATAAAAGACTCGATCTCCGCGCAGGTCATGCATGTTCCTTACTGAAGAAGGATCGAATTCCCCGGCTAGTCGTAGCCCATCCAAAAGGACGTGTTCTTGTAGAGTCGGTTACCCTCAACAGAATTGACGATTCCAAGATCGTAAGGCTGTATTCAGACAGTGTGGTGTCCCCCCAGAAGGATTCCCTTGTCTCGAGCGGAGTTGGTTTAGCCGCAGAAGATTAATGTTTGCGAGCTGTAGTCAGGCAGTTTACCTTTCCTTGCAGGGTCATTTACTCTCTCCCAGCGGAGTCAGTTGATTTTTTTTTCCCAAGAGAATCATCCCATCCCCGACGGAGTTCTCTCCTTTCAGCAAGTGTTCTTTCCTCCCAGTAGAACTCGAAGATTAAGACTTTCCCTAGCAAAGTTGGTTGTGGGTCCCGGCATTCATTTTGTCAGGGATACTGTGTAATATCCGTTCACTTTCCAGCAGAAGTCCGATTATACCAGGCGCATCTGGTATTCCCCAGCAGAGGTATATTCCCCAGCAGGATGTTACTGCAGTGAGGTGTTTGGTTCGAGCTCCCAATTCCCCAGCTGAGTCGGCTTCACTCTTCCGGCATTTATTTTGCTGGAATAATCCTGTAGCACCTGGCTATCCCCAGCGGAGTTGGCATTATCTTCAGCATTTATTTTGCTGAAGTAGTTCCTGTACCCGGCAGTTCAAGTCTGCATTGGCATCGGCATATAGTGGCATACTTGCATCCACCAAATAAAAGCATAGAGTTTCCATGTCGAATGGAGCATTGCATCGTTGTCAAACATACACATTTTTGAAACATAAACTAGGTTGGCTAACCGTTGGTTTCAAGTATTGTTTCTCTTGCAGGTGGGAGGAGTTCTTGCTCCAATAAATCAATAAACATCTGAGGTCTCGATGTGAGACATTCAGCGAGGTGTCAGCCTTGACACTACTCCCCACAGAGTTGTCAAGATGAAGTTTCTCTTTGTCTCCGAACAAAGTTATTTATGAATGTCTTGTGTTGTCCCCGCCAGAGTCAGCAGGATAAGTTTCTCCTTATCCCCCAAGCGGAGTTGTTTGTCATCAGGGGTTCCATGAATCAGAATTTCAGAGGCCACCGCCGGTTATCAGAACAGGCGTCCGGTAGTTCGGTTTCCAAATATCCCCAGTAGAGTCCGCCTCAAAGTCGCTGTCACGTCGGTGCTAAGAAGTTTGTGAGTTGGGATCAATGGAGAACTGAGTCCTGACGGGGACAAGATGTATTTTCTCAGCAGAAAAGATGTAGTCCTTACGTGGACAAATCAAGACAAAACATGGGTCCTGGCGTGGATGAATCTATTCCTTACGTGGAAAAAGAGGTTTCAGTTCCTTACGTGGAAGAGCAAGTTCATTCCTTACGTGGAAAGATGGGAGTCCTTACGTGGACAAATCAGAAAAATGGTTCCTTACGGGGAAAAGAGATCGTGTTCCTTACATGGAAAAGATTGAGTCCTTACGCGGACACATAGGAGGAGGATTCCCTACGTGGAAAGAGCGGAGTCCTTACGTGGACAGATTAAGATGGCATTCCTTACGTGGAAAAATGTAGTCATGACGCGGACAAATCGGAAAGAGTTGGTTTCCTTACGTGGAGAGATTGGGGTCCTTACATGGACGGATTCAAGAAAAGTTGACTCCTGACGTGGAAGAATGATGTACTCCTTACGTGGAAAGGTGAGTCCTAACATGGACAGGTTCAGAACCAAAGTTGTATTCCTTACGCGGAAAGATTGGAGTCCTGACGCAGACATATCGAGTTGTACTGGAGTCCTTACATGGACAGATTGATACGGTTCTCCTTACGTGGAAAAAGAAGATTGCATCCTGACGGGGAAAGATGGAAAGTTTAGTCCTGACGTGGACAGATGCAGAAGAGATAATTCCTTACGTGGATGGTGTTATTCCTAACGTGGAAGAGTCTATTACTAACGTGGACGATTTATTGGAATATATACGAACTATCCCCCAGCGGAGTTGCCGAGATTTTTCTGGGTTAACAGCAAGTGGAGTCCTAACGTGGACAGGTTCTAGTTGAGATTTCTTCGTATTGATGACAGACAGAGTCCTAATGTGGACAAGCAAGCAATCTGTTATCCCCAGCGTGGTCGTTACGAGATCAGTGAGCGGCTGCAAACAGTCAGATCCAGGCAGTGGATGTCGTTACCCAAACAGGGGTGCAGTTTATTTCTGCGGTTGGCAAATTTCCGGGTTTCTTAGTATTCAACCGTCTCGTACCTCGAATGTTTGAAGGCCGTTCGCTCTTCACCCAATCGGGTCCAAGTCGCTTGAATAGGGGCAGCTGTTGCACCCTAAAATTTGCTCAACCTTATTCACTTGGTTTATGTTTCAATATCATTAGCATTTGCATATAGAGTCATGTACATAGCCTAACCATTTGCATAGCATAAGCATAGCAAGTCATTCAATAGGGGATCAAGCATTATTCTCATCTCTAGAGGCCTATCCAGAGGTTATTATCCTAATTCAATCTCATTCAAGTCATCAAGAAAGAATTTGAAAGCAGGGAGTTCAGTGGATCAAGCACTGAGTATATCTCCTAACTGAGGGTGTCTGAGGATCAACAAGGGAATTATGAGTTGTGAATTGAGAGAATGGGGAGTATCTAGACATCTTGGAGGACTTAGAAAGTCATTTGGAGAAAGAGACAAGTCATTGGGGAAGTCACAAGAATTACAGTTGAAGACAGTCAACTAGGGTTTCATCTGGGTCAACCCTAGGTCAACCCTAGGTCAATTGATTGATTTAAAGGCATTAAGGGCTATTGGAGAGATGTGGGGTTCATCATTTGACATGAAGAATAAGGATATGTTGTCATGCTAAGAAGAAATCAAGAGAAATCAAGGAGAAGAGGAGTTTCTAAATTAGGGTTTCTATGTAAAATCCCCTAGTTTAGGTCAAATTTCCAAGCAAGATAAGTCAAAATGCAAGCTTCAAATGGACCCTTGGCCAACATGTAACTTGTAGAGGATCTCAATAACTTTAATTTGAGTGGTGTAAGACATCAAGGAGATTTATATAACTCAAGTTATGGTCCTTGCAAGTTACAGGTCATCTGAGGTATCTGAAATTTTGTCTGTGAAAGTGACTTGACTTCCAAGCAATTTTTACCCCTCAAGGAGATTTCAAATGAACTTCTGGTCAACATACGAATTGTTCCTTATTGTCTTAGATTTCTAGAATGGTATAGTATGCCTTCATATGATGTGTGGAACTCAACTTATGGTCTTGGCAAGCAAAGGGTATTTTGGTCATTTGTGAATTACAGGTCATTTTAACCTATGTCCAAAACTCATACAAGGATGCCTCAAATGGAAAAACTTACAACATCAAACTTGCTCCAAATGACATTTTGAGTCTAGAAAAGTGACCATGAGAGATTGTAAATGTCCATGGCACAAGGTTTCAAAATTGTTGAATTTAATGAAGAAAAATGGCTTAAAAAATGAGATTTTTCATATCTTGGCCAAATGATGCAAAATTATAGGTCATTTTGAATGGAAAGGGCATTTTAAAGACATTGGATAAAGTGGAATTTTGAGTTTAGTTCATAATTTGATAGTTATCCATGGTTGCTTGAATTGAAAGTTACATAATCAACATCCAAGGGAATTTGCACAAGGGAAACTTCTCCAAGCTTCTAGGAAGTTCTAATCCCATCTATATATTCATGCAAGTTGGTTCATGCAAGGGTTGGTGCTCCCATTTGTTCAAAATCCCAAGTTTTCCATATTTTTCCATTCTTGCATAAGCTTCTCAAACTCCCTCAATTTCTCACCAATCCTCCTCATTCTTGATCTGAACCTCATCACTATCATCCATAGTTTGTAATTCACACATTCATTTGGCTGAATCAATCAAGGAGAGTGCCATACAAAGTTCATCATTCAAGGTTCAAGAAATTGGAATTACATGATACAAGAGGTTTGAGCCCAAATATTTGCATACAGAATCAAAGTGTTGGTGTGTGGATCAATTTCAAGTCCCTGCAAACATTGAATCGAAGACCTCCATAGTTGTTTCTCCATTTTTTAACAGGTTGGTATCTCTGCTCATTTTGCATAGTTTAGGTAGCATGATAGGGTTTTGATAGTGTGGAATGGTTAAGATAGGATAGAGGACTGAATAGGATGAGTTTGGAGAAGTTTCGAGGGGTTTGATCATGGTGCACAAATTATGTTGAGGTTCATAACACTTGGAACATAGCACGATAATCCTCTCTTTATAGCTTAAAATGACTAATATGAGATGTAGAGTAGATGAGGATAGGTTTTGGCACGAATTGAAGCACTTGATGGCAGGTGAAAATGTTGATGCATGACTGTTATTCCCATCGAGTTGTTTGATGGAGTGAGTTTTAAGGTAAACTATGGTTATAGACTTGTAGAGGGAAAGAAGTGGATGAATTTTACTTTTTATATCGTGCGTTTTCATGGCGTGTGGAGGGAGAATGAGAAGCTTGAAGGTTGTGCATGGAATCTGGGTTTTTCTGCAAACCCTAGCTCAATTGGGGACGATGACTGTGTGCCGTTGGATCGTCCAGAATATTTGACTTAATCATCTCATCGTGTGGCTCCCATTTAATTTCAAAAACGGAGGGAAATTTTAAGAGACGAAACGCACCGTTTCACTTATTGGGGGGATTTGGGCTCAGACAGCTATTCGCACCCCCCCCCCCCCGTTCTGATGGGCCCAACGCGCTGAACTTGGTTTTCCTGCTATTCTCACCCCCTTCAACTATTTCTTTATATTTTCTTTTTATTTTCTTTTCATTTTTCATTCATCTCATAAAAATCATAATAAATAGAAAAATCATCTTTTTTAATTCATTCTTTTTGCATATTTTTCTTTAGGATGTCTAGAAAATTATAAAAAATAAAAATTGCATTTTATTTTTTATTTGATATTTTTCCCATATTTTCTAAATAAATAACATTTTACACAATTTCATTTCATACATGATTTTGCTATTTTTTGTTCTATTAATTGCTTCAATATTTTTGGCCCATTCTTTTTAGGTTGTTTAGGTTAGACATTAAGCTTGTAGATACAATTTAGTTCCCATTTTTAGAAATTAAATTTAGGTGTTTAGTTTAGGTGAGAATAACATGAATAAAACTAGGGTTTTAGGTGATGACTTAGGAGATTTGATTCTTTTCCCTTAGGACTTAGGGTTTGACTAGTTTAGTTATAGGACTATAGGGGCTATGGGTAGTTATTAGATCCCTTAGAAAAAGTCAGGATTCCCCTACTGCTATTAATGTACTGTATATATCTGATTGACTGGTGTGGTGTGCCCTCTGGGGATTATTGCTTGCTTGTGTGGATATTGGGATTGTTTGGGGATTTGGGAGAGCTGAAGACTTGAGGAGATGAAAGCCATTGAAGATCCAGAGATTGAAGATCAACTTCCAGAGTTGAAGAGGAGGTTCTTGCTAGCAGCTGCTGAGGAGACTAGGGTTTAGGAGCTAGGCAGAGCTCTATGTTAGAAAATTTATTCCTCAAACATGGATTGCCTTGTCTGCATCCATTCTTCTCTGTGATTCAGAGTCTCTCTAAGACACTCACCCCCTTCCTTTGGAAGGCTTGGTGATAGTGTCTAAGAGATAGAACTCTTGAGAGAAAAATGTCATATGTGTTAGAAGCAGTCTGTTCACCACCTCTGGTAGTCAACTGATTGCTTAACACCCAATTCACTCTTGTGACTGATCCCTCATCCTGGAGGTTTGAACTTGAAGAAAAGCCATTGCAGATAGAAGACTGATGATCAAAGCCCTTACCTGAAGGCCATGAAGATGGAGATTGATGCTTGTTGAAGCCTGTAACTGATTGGAGATTACTTGAAGCCAGATGTTGATTCAGAGCTGCTGATGCTGTTTCTTTTGCTGTTGTATTTCATTTCTGATGTATTGATTGGTTTTCCTGACTGTATTGTTTGCTGTTTACCCTGTTGGGTTGAAAGTGAAGTCTGTTCACTTTTGCCTATTGTTTTCTAGGTTCGAGGTTGAGTGGGACTCCCTTGCCTCGCTTGTACTGTTGCATCCATGCATTTTACTGCTTTATTATATCTGTTATTGTTTTCTGTTTCTGCCTATCCCGTAGGATCTCTGTTTCTCTCTGCGCAAGAGAGGGGCATGATAGACACTAGGTCTTAACCCATGCATGATAACATTAGGTTAGTTTGTTTCCCTTCGCAACCGTAGGTTAGAGTCCTGTCTCTTTCTTTCTCAAAGCAAACAGAAAAACACGTAAAGATTTCAAACACAATAAAAGACACTTCTTCCGTAAAAGAATGTGAACTCATCAAAGCGTCATTTTTGTCCGCCGGGACTGTTAATCAAGAAAACCTTTTCAGAAGGACTAAAATCAACCAAGACAGACTTGTGTCGTACGTGGCCCGAACTACGTTTGCTCTGATCTTTCGTGCTGTATGAAAGTACGTAGGCATAGGATGCGATATCCTAGCGAGCAACCTCCCCCTCCTTTCCCGTAGGTAGGCGAACTACGTTGACTCTGATTTCTCGTCCCAGGCGAGAATACGTAGGCATAAAGTGCGATACTTTGCCGAGTCATTTTTACTTTCATTTTATTTTCTTTTTAACCCTTGACCTTTAGAGTAGATAGAATAACAATCCATACCCGAAACAAGCGTGGATCCCGTCGAGTACGACGGACGTGAGGGGTGCTAATACCTTCCCCTTGCGTAACCGGCTCCCGAATCCAGGTTTTGGTTGCGACGGCCATACCTTTCCCGTGTTGTGCGAGGTTTTCTCTGAGCGTTTCCTTTCCCTCCCTTGGGATAAATAACGCACGGTGGCGACTCTTCTGTTCAGCCGGCGCCGATTTTCGCAGTAGCGACAGATGGCAGATGTTGTTATCCGAATATGATATCGAGTACCATACTCAGAAAGCTGTCAGAGGAAGTGTTTTGGCTGATCATTTGGGTCACCAGCCTATTTTGGATTATCAACCCTCAAACGATGACTTTCCCGATGAAGATGTTATGTTTTTAAAGATGAAGGATTGTGAGGAACCTGTGCATGGTGAAGGGCCAGAACCAGGTTCTCAATGGGGTTTAGTTTTTGATAGAGCTGTCAACGCTCATGGAAAGGGGATAGGCGTTGTTACTATAACTCCTCAAGGGACCCACTTCCCATTTACTTCCAGATTAACATTCCAGTGTACTAATAATGAGGCTGAGTATGAAGCATGCATTATGGGTCTTAAGGAAGCAATAGATTTGAGAATTAAGAATTTGGATGTGTTTGGTGATTTTGCAGTGGTAATCAACCAAATCACTGGAGAGTGGATAACTCGACATGATAATTTGGTCCCATACAGTGATTATGCTAGAAGACTGTTACCGTTCTTTGATAGGGTCGAATTTCATCATATTCCTCGTGATGAGAACAGAATGGCAGATGCGTTGGCAACTCTGGCCTCAATGATTATGGTAAACTTTTGGAATGAGTGTTCTCGGATTGAAGTAAAACGTCTTGACAGACCCGCCTACATCTTTGCCGTCGAAGAAGTCGAAGATGGAAAACCCTGGTACCATGACATCGAAGTTTTTCTTAGAATGCAAGAATATCCTTCGGGAGCTTCCAACAAGGATAAAAAAAACTTTGAGAAGATTGGTTGGAAATTTTCTTTTGAGTAACAATGTGTTATACGAGCGAAATTTTGACATGATCTTGCTGAGGTGTGTTGACAAACAAGAAGCATATATGTTAATGACGGAAATTCACGAAGGATTTTTTGGCACTCATGCCAACAGACATGCTATGGCTAAGAAGCTTTTAAGGGCTGGCTATTATTGGATCACGATGGAATCAGATTGTTACAAGTTTTCTAGAAAATGTCACAAGTGTCAGATTTACGCAGATAAGGTTCATGTGCCACCGACTTTGTTGAATGTTATATCATCCCCGTGGCCGTTCTCTATGTGGGGAATTGATATGATTGGTATGATAGAGTCGAAAGCATCGAATGGACACCGATTCATCTTGGTAGTCATTGATTATTTCACCAAGTGGGTCGAAGCGATTTCCTACGCTAATGTAACTCGACATGGACGGAGAAGAGATCACTCGCCCTGTGAATACAGATGCCATCAAGAAATATTTCGTTTAGAGCTCGGAGGGAGTTCTCATTAACTTAGGGATAGCAAGTTGTCATTCCCTTGATGTAATCTTTATTATTTTCCAACACTGTAATATTGGGGTCACGCCTTTCTACTGACCACCATTCAATAAAGTTTCTCATTTATCAAAATCTCTTTCTCGATAGCAAAATACAAATTAATTTAAACTTTTTCACTATTTCGTGTTTTACTCGGTATATGAATAACAAAGGGATGACCATGGACGTTTATTTCATCCATGGAAGAACGTCAATCATATATGTCTCTGCAAGCAGAGGATATTTATTTTATCCAGAGACGAGGTTGTTTACGTTCAAGATTTCCTTGCAAAGTGGTACGAGGTCTGTGGGGATTTAGGCTTGGGTACCCCTCCATTTGAGACGTTGTTTTCGTCTCTCCCGGTCCGTCAGCATACGCATAGCATATAAGTAGACAGCATGGCGTGTGCATTTTTGTTTTCTTTATGTTTATTTTCTTCCGTCATCTTGGTCGTGGTCATCCCCAAGTGGCTGGATTTATCTTCTCCCTCCAAGTAGAGTTGTCAACTTTAGGCAGAAAAAAGCACAATATTTCTACTTTCCCCATGAAGTTCGACCCTCGTGGAAGATGGTTATTCCAGTACATTCCATTTGAGTTCATACCTCAATGGTCGAGTCTTACTTGATAGTTTTCTCTTCGGCTACTTCCCGAACTGAATCCTCGGCAGTCACAGTGTGGATAATCTCCGATGTTTGAACATGGACTAAGTGTGCATTTATTTTGCACTTTATTCCCCAAGAAGAATATTTTCGAAGAATCTCTACGAAGACAGATATTACTCCAATAATGTCACAGGTTTTTCTCAACCACCTACATTTGGACTGCAAACATCTCTTTATTTGAGCAACTCGTTTTGACTAGGATCTTACTCAAAGCGACAAATGACAATCTCTTCAGGACAATCTGTCCATCCCAGTGGGTTCTTCAACATCATCAATTCGTCAAACGGCATCGCTTCGCAAATCCATCAAAGAAGTTCGCCAAAGACATTACAAGACACTTCTCTTCATTTGAGAACTCCCACCACAAATATTTCTCTTTAGTTGAGAGTCTACAATGATATACACTTCTATAGCTACAACAAAGGTACTCCCCAGGAATATATTCCCCAGTGAGTTCATCACACAAATTTATTTCATCAAGCAGCATCTCCCCAGAGGAGTCGAAGAAGTTCATCACATTAGTCTCCCTTTATTCGAGAAGACATACTTTACAATTCAACCGACTCGCATCTCTCCTGAACATCCCCGGTGAAGTTTTACAACCTCCAATACATTACAAGTTACATCTACAAAGTTCAACAATTTACAACACATTATGGCTCACAGCTGTAACACGGTGGGAGAACTGACTTTAAACAATGTTGCGGATAGCAAGAGTCGCCACCGACTTTTATTTTATCCATAAGGAAAGGTTATAAAAGAACAGGAAAGACCTTAGAGAATATTTTGGGTCCGGGGGGTAGATTATGAAAAGGGAAGGTATTAGCATCCTTTTCATCCATGGTTATCCATGGGCTCTTAGGTACTTAAGCTCACTTTTGAATTGTTTTGAAATTGTAGTGTGTGAATAGAAAATTTTCAGAATAGTTAATAAATAATCCATGTAAGGATGTGTTAAGAACTTGTTTGAAAACTTGTTGAAAATTTGTTTAAGTGCGAAACAGTTTTGAAGTGAGCAAGCACCTAGGAGTAACCTACCCTAATGTTTAAAGGTCTTTCTTATTCTTCATTCTTTCCTTTAGTAAGACTATCCCTACTATAATGGAGTAGGTAGTCCTTACTTTGGATGTTAAGGGACATGTGAGGGACAATTGGATTTTTGAAGGCCATTGTGGGGTGTAATAAGCAAACTGGAGGGACTATCATCATTTTTCGAAAGGGACTCGATTCGTAAAGGCAACCATAAGGGACTTTGATGATTTTTCTATTTGAGGGACTTGCTTTATACACCCCACTTAACCATTATTCGTAGGCAACTTGAGGGATATCCTTAGGAAGTGAGACGGCGATTAAAATCGACTTACGTGTGTGACGTGTGACAGAAATGTTGCAATACATCAGCAGAAATTTAAATCATACATCATGCAGAAATTTAAATGCGAAAAGTAAACGCGATTATTAGGTTCGCGAGGTTACAATTGAGAAGCAGATACAAATACAAACGAAACTTGAGTAAATAAAATAAATAACGGTAAACATGACAAGCTGCAAAACAAATGAACAATGTTAGTAGGCAACGTCAGACGGCAACCAAAGGAACTATAAGACAGTGGAGAATAAAAATGCAAGATTTGAGATTTTTAGCTGTTTATTTTTGATATAAAAAAAATTTATGACTTAAGTTAAAAGAAGTTTCAATAAAAAAAAGATTAAGTTAATTTTCAAAAAAAAGTTTTAATTTAATAATCTAAAAAAAAAAGGTTTTATTTTTAATGTTATCATTATTATTTATTATTTTTTTATTATTAAGATAAAAGATTATAAAGTTGGTTTAAAGGGATAAAATAAATTACTAAATAGTAGGAATTGTTTTAAAAAAACATAATTAGCTAAATGGTTAAAAAAAGCTGTTAATTATTATTTTTTTGGATTATTTAGTTATGATTAATAAGAAAAAGTTAAACGGCAGACTAATGAATTAGTTTTAGGGTGATTAAAGGGTGGTTAGAGTTTAAGTGGTGTCAGTGTTTGTGTTAGTGAATGATTAGCAATAATTAAACAAAAATTAAACAGAAAGGGAAAGAAACCCTAAATCCCAAAATCGCCCCCCCTTTCTTCTCCGGCGCTCTGCTCCTATCGTGATCTCCTCTCGCGATTGCCATTCTTCTTTCAAGTTTTCTTTCCTCTATCTCCATTTCCGTTCGTCTGTACTCGTCCCCGCCCTCTCACTTCTGCTAAAATCAAACAAAACAATCAAAAGCCAAATGCATCAATATGGTAAAAAAGCTACCTGAGTTCGTGATTGATTCGATGGATTCGAGTGACGATTCAGAGGTGTTGACTCTTGCGAGGAAGCCCTCCCTGGTTGGCGGTGACGGTCGCGGCTTGCAATTGAATTCGCGGCGGAGGAGGATGGAGATAAGTTTCTTCTTCTCACTCTCTTAGGGTTACGAAATTAGGTTTTTTCTTGATAGCTGTTAGCGGTATTTTTTCGGTGTGTTCCCTTTCTACTTCTGCTTTGGTCTCCTTATATAGGCTCTGAGTTCTGATTTGAAAATTGAATTCGTTTTAACCGCAATTGAATGCTAAATGAGGATTTTCCAAATATGCTCAGATACGATTTAGGGATGGTTTCCTTTTCCGCTGGTGATTGCTAATGATTGTAGTAATAGCTCGTTATTCCTTTTGATTTTGTGTGCTGATTAAAACGGATTTGATTTGGCCTATTTCTGAATCGAATCTTCCGTTTATTCTCTGAATATTCTCCAACTGTTACCTTGCTGACTTTGAGTGTGATTTGGGCAGGTGTACGTGGAAAAATGTCTTAGGCCAAAAAAACATGGAATAGAAGCCCAGAGGGAAGATTCAGGGTACACTTTTTTCTTTCGACTCAATCATTGCTCCTGAGGTTATAGCCTTGCAGGCTGCTGATGCTGCCTCTGTGGTGCTTGCCATTGTCGTTGTCGGACAGCTTGACTACTGAGCCCAGGTCGTGGTAGATGATGTTTCTGCTGTTGCTGTTGAGATGACATCGGAGTTAAAGGAGATGATGGTGTTGCAGGTGAGACAGACACTTGCTGAGATGAACCCTGTGATTGGGCCTGGGAATTTCGTGCTTGACCATGTAGAATCGATGCATTTGTTGCAGCAAGATGCTGTTGTTGCTGTTGAATATAATGCTGATGATGTAGTTGCCTTTTCTTTGCCAATTGAATTGTATAGGCTGGCTGTGAATTTGTCGAGTGATTCAGACCTTGAAAATGCTATGGGAAGAAACGTAATTCGACGCCTAAGGTATGTGGCCTATTCCATCTCAGTTATATGTCCTATTCCAGTTTCTTATTCTTTCGGCCATTCTTGAATATTTGATATTTCCATAAAGTTGATACTGACGGTGATCTTCATAACAGGGTACCATGAAAGGAGGGCAAGTTTCCCCTAACCTTTACGGAGGTTTGGTCAATGCTGGAAGAACTACCTTTCTGCCGCGACCTCCCTAACGAGAAGTCCTTAGCGGCCTCAATTTCCTTCTTTCGTTTTCTGTCAGTATGTAGCCTCAGATATACGGGTGATTAATGAATCTTTGACTTTACCTTCGTTTTGCAGAGGCGTGGCTATCAACAGGGGTTGCTCTTTTATGTTAAGAATTGGTATATGTTATAGTTAACATGTTGTATTATCAAGTACGCTTCTGACAATGCTATGACCTTATGCCCAGCTTCATGGGAGAATAAAGCAGGATGCAATCCTCGTATGTGAGCTCTTCCTCACAAGCTTTTGGCTCACTTACGCATGAAGTCTACGCGCCCTTTTCCTTTGTAATTTACTTAGTTTTGTTAGCAGATTTATGTAGGAAAAGAACCTCAATATGCTGATGTGGTATGCGTACGACTCACTTAGCCTCAACACAGCTGGCTGTTTTAAGATGTTGGACCAACAATGTCTACCTCAGAAGACGCCTTCTTTGGCTCCTAGTCTTCAAAAAAAAGAACCGTTCAAAGGACCTTGGCGTTGTAATGCGAAATAAAGTGGTGATCTGAGCTCGCTTACGAATAATAATTTAATCCCAGCAATAGTTTTGTTATTGGAAACTTGTAAAACCACTTGGTGCATAGCTTAGTGCACGAGCTTCTTATCGCTCTTACAAACCTGTGTTGTATTTTCTCAACTTGAAAGGAATTGTATTATTGTCTTAGAATAATTGAAACTGTCTTTGATACTTGGAAATTTCCCTCTATAAACTTCTTGCGATACCACATGCCAACTTTGAAGGTATAAACAATGTCAGCTGACTTTGAATGTCCTTGGGAGCACGGTGAGCTAGAGAGTAAGGTGGATCCCAACTTTAAAACTTCTTGTTAAATGTGATAACCCCATTTTATGAACAAAACTAGCCTCTCTGGTTATAAACTTGAATTTTTCATGTATAACTTTAAATTTGTAAATTCCCAAAATTCGAGTATCAAATCAGATTCCAGGTAAAACAAGTCAAACTCTGCCACCACAACCCAAATAATATCACTTGATTATATTTCCAAAATGCTGAACTTCGCACACGTATGAATGAACCTTGAATCTTGAACTCACATTATATTGCACCAGAAGGCTACATAAAACCTAATCAGAGACGATTCATAATGTAGTGGTCAGTGTGAACCTTGTGAACCTTCTTGGAACACAAAGTCTTGTATTGTGAGGGCAAATTTTGGGGTGCAACAGCTGCCCCTGTTCAATTTTCTGAAACCTGAGGGGTTAGATTGGTATATTTGCCAGTCGTAACCTGGAAGGTTGAAGGGGATTGAACACAAAAGCCCAAAATTTTGCACTCACCAGTGCATGGAGTGATATTGATGGTTGGTTGAACATGATTGAGTGGGCTTAAAGATGCCACTAGGGGAAAGTTCTTCAGTAGTATAATGAGAACTGTCAGGAGTCTGGAGTAATACTGATGTAACAGCATGTCTTCATGAGGATAGAGCAATCAATAATGATAACCCTAAAGCAGTCTTGAAGTAATAAATCTGACCTCAGGAGGATAGAGCAATCAATAGCTCTAAAGCAGTCTTGAAGTAATAATGGCTTCAGGAGGATAAAGCAATCAATAGCTCTAAAGCAGTCTTGAAGTAATAGAATGATATGTCTTCAGGAGGATAGAGCAATCAATAGCTCTAAAGCAGTCTTGAAGTAATGATTTCAGGAGGATAGAGCAATGGATAGCTCTAAAGCAGTCTTGAAATAATAATGTAATTTCAGGAGGATAGAGCAATGGATAACTCTAAAGCAGTCTTGAAATAATTAGATGGCTTCAGGAGGATAGAGCAATCAATAGCTCTAAAGCAGTCTTGAAATAATAATGTGATATGTCTTCAGGAGGATAGAGCAATCAATAGCTCTAAAGCAGTCTTGAAGTTATGATTTCAGGAGGATAGAGCAATCAATAGCTCTAAAGCAGTCTTGAAATAATAATGTGATATGTCTTCAGGAGGATAGAGCAATCAATAGCTCTAAAGCAGTCTTGAAGTTATGATTTCAGGAGGATAGAGCAATCAATAGCTCTAAAGCAGTCTTGAAATAATAATGTGATATGTCTTCAGGAGGATAGAGCAATCAATAGCTCTAAAGCAGTCTTGAAGTTATGATTTCAGGAGGATAGAGCAATCAATAGCTCTAAAGCAGTCTTGAAATAATAATGTGATATGTCTTCAGGAGGATAGAGCAATCAATAGCTCTAAAGCAGTCTTGAAGTTATGATTTCAGGAGGATAGAGCAATCAATAGCTCTAAAGCAGTCTTGAAATAATAATGTGATATGTCTTCAGGAGGATAGAGCAATCAATAGCTCTAAAGCAGTCTTGAAGTTATGATTTCAGGAGGATAGAGCAATCAATAGCTCTAAAGCAGTCTTGAAATAATAATGTGATATGTCTTCAGGAGGATAGAGCAATCAATAGCTCTAAAGCAGTCTTGAAGTAATGATTTCAGGAGGATAGAGCAATCAATAGCTCTAAAGCAGTCTTGAAATAATTAGATGGCTTCAGGAGGATAGAGCAATGAATAGCTCTAAAGCAGTCTTGAAGTAATAGGATGATTTCAGGAGGATAGAGCAATCAGTAGCTCTAAAGCAGTCTTGAAGTCATGAGAGTCTATCAGGAGGATAAAATAACCCTGAGGTTACAATAAAGCAGTCCCAAAGTAATAAGAAGCTCATCAGGAGGATAAAGTAACCCTGAGGTTACAATAAAGCAGTCCCAAAGATCATAAGCTTGTTTGTTGGATAATTAACCTGAAAACAAGGTAGCATTCTGTATAACAACATTAGTTTATGCTTTATGTATGCATGTATGACATGATGCACTTAGGTAATGTACTATAGACATATATGTTATGGTATGATGTAAATGATGTATGTATGATATGACACTGCTGGAAGTGTCTGGATATCCTTGTATAACAATTGCTGGCCAAGGAAAATAAATCCCGACTCGTTGTTGAAGAATATATAACCCTCCGTCTGCTGGGGATAACAAGGTATAGATAACCTCCCGTTGTTGGGGATAACAAGGTATAGATAACCTCCCGTTGTTGGGGATAGTAGGGTATAGATAACCTTCGTTTTCGTTTGATAGTAGGATAAGTATAACATCCCGTCTTCGTTCATCGTGCCCTTATTGGAAAGTAATTTCCCGTATATCCGTATGAGGATAAAAGAGATGGATATAAATTCCAGGGGAGATTAGACTTTGTGAAAATGGATTAGTCCTACTGATGGTTTGTAACTGTCTTGTAAAGATGAACCGGCGAAGCTTCGTTGAAATCCTTCCCTCGTTCGTCCTTAGTAAATACTATTACTGCATTTTCATGCATTTCTGGTAAACATCAATCATATTAAAAGCATACATGCATTTCTGGTAAACATCAATCATATTCAAAGGCATACATACATTCAAACACAACCAATGGACGTTTCGCTTATGTAAATAGGGTAAAAGTAAATCTGGATTCAAAAGATGGAATTTATTTATATCAAAAGTTACCCATACACGGGTAAGTTTGTACAAGGAGACATAAACCCTAGTAAGAGAATTTTGTCATGAAGTTTTACAAAAAGAATCAGCTATGTGGGAAATAATCCTATTGAGTTTCAATTCTACTATTGCCACTCAAGTATCTCATCTTCTTGCTGTTGAGACGGAAACGATTGGATTGAGCTTTATCTGTTTGAGCTTGAGTAAGTAGTACAACTGGTCGCAGTTTCATGAGTGATCCAAACGAGACATAGTCATACGCTTTAATCCCTAACTTTTGCTTGGATTGCCCTTTCAGGTTTTCAATCCACCGGGATACCCTTTTTTGCCCAAGCCGCCTCTTCAGGTTTTCGACTTGCCGGGTGTACATCTTTTTATATATATATCCCTAATTTTTGCCCAAACCCTTTTGGTTTGCCGGGATGCCCTTATTTTTGCCTAGGCCTGTCAACCTAGCGGGTCTCTTTTTATGCGTAGTATTTTTTAACTATGTCTGCGTTTACAGGTTGTGGGAAGTCTTCACCATCCATTGTAGTCAGTATCATGGCACCTCCTGAGAACACTGTCTTGACTACAAATGGTCCCTCGTATGTTGGAGTCCACTTGCCCCTAGGATCACCCTGTGGTAATATGATACGCTTGATTACCAAGTCACCAGCCTGATATACCTTTGGCTGAACCTTCTTGTTAAAAGCTTTGATCATCCGTTTCTGGTACATCTGGCCATGACAAACTGCTGCTAACCTTTTCTCATCAATCAAATTTATCTGGTCAAGTCGAGTCTGAATCCACTCATCTTCATCCAAGCCTGCATCCTTCATAATTCTCAAGGAGGGGATCTGAACTTCAATAGGCAGCACTGCTTCCCTACCATAGACTAAGGAGAATGGGGTTGCCCCTGTTGAAGTACGTTTTGTAGTACGATAACCATGCAGAGCAAATGGTAACCTCTCGTGCCAATCCTTGTAAGTAACAGTCATCTTCTGTACAATCTTCTTAATGTTCTTATTAGCAGCTTCAACTGCCCCATTCATCTTTGGACGATACGGAGAAGAGTTGTGATGCTTAATCTTGAACTGCATCTTCGAAATCAACAAGGTAGTATGGGTCAACATATACTGTCTTAGTCGGCGAGCAGCCCATGCCAAAGCGCAGCAAGTTTTCTCGAGCAGTGAGTATCTTGTTTCACAGTCGGTAAACTTTTTGCTAAGGTAGTATATTGCCTGCTCTTTTCGACCAGACTCGTCATGTTGCCCCAATACACACCCCATTGAGTTGTCTAATACTGTTAAATACATAATCAAGGGTCTTCCCTCAACTGGTGGCATTAAAATTGGGGGTTCTAGCAAATATCTCTTGATTTCATCAAAGGCAGTCTGGCACTCATCATTCCATTCCATCACCTGATCTTTCTTCAACAACTTGAAGATTGGCTCACAGATGATAGTTAATTGGGAAATAAATCTTGCAATGTAGTTCAATCGTCCCAAGAAACCTCTAACCTCCTTCTCAGTACGGGGAGCTGGCATCTCTCGTATAGCTTTCACTTTTGCAGGATCCACTTCAATACCTTTTCCACTGACAATGAAACCCAGGAGCTTTCCAGATCTAACTCCAAAAGTACACTTGTTTGGATTTAATCTCAACCTGTATTTCTTCAACCTCTCAAACAACTTGTGCAGATGATCAAGATGTTGTTCTTCATTCTGAGACCTGGCTCTTCATGTGGCTGTATAGCTTTCTCTTCTTGTTGTAACAACCTAGCAAGCTCTACAGGTATTTCACAATCGTCCTCGTTTCCGTCTTCAGTTTGATAGATCGGATTCTCGAAATTGTAATTGGCAATAGTAGAACTGTTATCAACTGGATCCAGAGTGGATGAGGATCTGTATTTTAGTGACGTGGGTGTGTGTAAGAACACATAGCTGATAAAGCGAAAATAAAAGAAAAAGAAAGACAAGGAACACAATATTTACGAAAACGAAACATCCACTGATTTTAATGAATGAAGTATGCAAATGAAATGACAACCCGTAACAAGCACACCATTGTGCCCCGGGTAAGGCACATGGCTTGAAAGTTTTAATTGTTCCAGAAATCATAAATTTAAAAACATAACACAGTAATAGTATTTACTCCTGACTAAAGGAGATAGGGATAACATCTTCAGCTGTCCAATTATTGAGTCCAGCACCCACAGTAGGAAAAATCCATGCCTCCAAGTTGAAAGTGTTTACATGGCTGACAAAGTATTCTTCCTCTCCAAAGACAGTAACAACTTTTCCATTCACCGGATATCTCAACCTTTGATGTAATGTGGAGGTCACAGCACCTGCCCCATGGATCCAGGGACGACCAAGCAGACATGAGTACGAAGAACGAATATCCATCACATAGAATGTAGCAGTAAACACCTGAGAGCCAACCTTGATTGGAAGATCAATTTCCCCATGCACTACTCTTCTAGAACCATCAAAAGCCTTTACCACAATATTGCTGGGCTTCAATACCGTATCTTCAGGACTCAGCTTGTTCAGGACTTCCTTAGGCAACACATTCAGAGAGGAACCATTGTCTATCAGCACATGAGACAGGGTAGTGCCCCTGCATTCAATTGAAATATGCAAGGCCCTGTTATGATCCCTCTTGGCAGGGGTCAAGTCAGCATCAGAAAATCCTAACCCGTTGTCATAGGTCAGGTGAGCAACACAATTCTCAAACTGGTCCACAGAAATTGCACTGGGTACATGAGCCATCTTTAGAAACTTGATCAATGACTTGGCATGAGCCTCAGAACATAATAACGGAGAGAGCATAGAAATCTTTGAGGGAGTATGCCCCAGCTGATCAACAATATCATAACCACTCTTGCGAATGATTTTCAATACTTCTTCCATCTGCTTAGAGAGGTCATCAGCAGCTGGCACATCAGTAGATACAGGCTCAATAACAGGACCCTTGCCCCGAGCATCAGTGGTGGAAGTAACAGCAGGGGTAACTGCACTCTTAGAAGCAACTGGAGGAGAGAAGACTCTTCCACTACGAGTGATCTTGCTAGATCCAGCAATATTATCAATGTCAACAGGCATATCAGGTAAAGGCTCCTGTTTGACACCATGGATGTAAACATCAGACCCATAGTGCCAAGGCACCGCTTTGTCAGATGTATAAGGAATAGGACCAGGAGTGGTAATGATCAGAGGAGCTACTCTGGCTTCAGCAACAACTTTCACAGGACCTTCAGCAGTAATCTTGATTGGGCCCTGATGAGTGATTTTAATGGGACCCTTTGAAGTGATTCTTAGGGGTACTTTGTCAACCATATCAACCTCTTCAATCTTCTTACCCTGAGTCAGATGATCTACCATACTTTTTACAGATGCTGGTCTTCTTTCAAACACTATAATACACTTATCCATGAGACGTTGAATCCCATCTCTCAAAATGAAGCAACTATCCGGCTTATAGGTACAATATAGACAATCTTCATGACAACCTGGAAAGATCCCAGCTTGTACTAACCTCTTTTTGATAACAGACAATGATGTGCTCAACTCCATAACTGAATAGACATGGAGATCCTTAACTGATTGTTCAAGAGCCATTGCTGAAATAAACAGCGAGAAGATGAGAAACCTGTGCACAATTATAAACCTGTGATGCAATGATATGGGAATGCATATGCAATGTTTTCAAGGACCGCAGGATTTAAATTTGCTTAAACAAACAAGAAAGTAACTTTTTATTAGTAATAACTTGTTTTGCCTTTTAGGCTTACAAAAAATGAAAACGAAATAAGTACAAAAGATGAGGTTTTAAGTCTCCCATGGACGTTTCCTCTTGGTGTTGAGGTATGAGTTGAGGTTTCGTTCCTCATGAAATAGCTTTGTTAGCTCTAGGATCCTTGCTTGGCTTGCTTTGTAATGAGCCTCGAAAGTATCCCTTTGCTCTTTCAGTTGGATCCATGATCTCTGCAAGTCTTCCATATCAGTAGGCATGTCTGGGTGAAGGGTGGTATAAGCTGTGTCTCCTTCAGCAACAGGTTCCATGGTAACTGGTAGGATGGCAGGATATGGCATCATGAGTGTCTGAGCACGAAATCGTACCCATCTGAGATAAGCCTCCATAGGAATGGTGTACTTAGGCTCCAGTGTCTTGCTGTCAATCCTGTTTACCTTTCCCCAAGCTCGTATGAATCTCTGACGGTAACTCTGAAGATCGTTGTCGTAGTCAAACACAATGCCCTGAATCAACATGTCATGTGGACCATCGCTCCGGGCGTAACCAAACTGTCGTAAAGCTAGAGATGGGTTGTAGGTGATGCCTCCTCTTATGCCTAGAAGTGGCACATTAGGAAACTTCCCGCAACGGTCAATGATGGTGACATTCTCCATAGATCTGGAGCACCAATGGATGTCTGAGTGAGAAAGTGACATGATCCTCTTGGACCACCTGAACCCTTGCTCATTCTTCATTACTGAGCGAGGAAGGTGAGAAATAAACCACCTAGAAAGTAAAGGTATGCAGCACATCAAAGTTCCTCTTGCCCTTGTAGTACGGGTGTGAAGAGAATGTAGGATGTCTCCAAGTAAGGTAGGCACTGGATTGTGACTCAGGAATATGTTGATGGCATGAACGTCTATGAACTGATCAGGATTGGGGAACAACACTAAGCCATAAATCAATAAGGCTAAGATCTTCTCAAAAGCATCGTAGCTCATAGCCTTCAAGAACATTTGAGCTTTATCCACTAATACCTTGGCAAGAATACCTTTAACTCCACTTCTCGTCTCTAGAACAATGTCAGACTTCTTCAGATGTAGAGCTGCAGCAATAACTTCTGGTTTAAGCTCCTTCTCTAAGCCTGTGAATGGCTTCTGATCAAGAACAGGTATACCCAGAAGTTTAGAGAACTCCTCCATGGTTGGAACCAGCTGATAATCAGGAAATGTAAAGCAATGGTGCTTAGGGTCAAAGAACTGAAACAGCACACTCATCATGTCTTCACTGAACCCTGAAGTAACTAGATCCAATAAGCGACCATGTCTCTTGTTGAACTGGGAATGATCAGGCACTAGGGAAACCAACTCCTTGAGCTTAGCAGGTATCCCTACAAAGTTGATCCTGATGGTGTTTCTACGAGCAGAAGCCATGACCTGCAACAAAGAACAAAGATAAATCCTTTGGTCCTTGAAATGGTTAGGGAAAATGATATGCTTATGATGCATGATGATGTCATGATGTCATGCTCAATCACAAACATGTGGCACACACAAACAAGTCACACCATAGCCCTAGGTTTAAAGGCTTGCATGAGGTTCAAAGGCAAGTACCCTCCCCTGAAGTTAGATGGTTCATCCTGTCCTACAAAAGTAACCAGGTTCTAAGGGATCTCAATATCATTGATCCTTCACAAGGGTGGTTGTTCAGAAGGCAACTTACTTGCCAACCAAAACCCTCCAAGTTTAAGATCTCAATGAGCGTAGTATCGAGTGTCAACCAACTTCAGTCTGCACCAAAGCCGGTTACCTCACTACTTTCTAAAGGCCAAGATGAGTCAACTAGGGTTCTAAAAGTCAGTTAGTGCATTGACAACATATGGCAGCCTCAATATTATCCTCAACTTGACTTAAGGAATATAAGCACCAACCAAGAAGTCGCACTAACTATGGCCACCAGATCAACCGTATCGATATACGTCGTACAGTTTCCTTGGTCTATTGCCATTTACCTAAGGTACACTAGATCCGGGTTAGGACCTTTCACACATAAGAGCACCCCAACAATATAATAATAAAGCAAACAAGGCAAACAATTTAAAGTGATCTTAATTCCTAAGGGTACCCCTCTTAAATAGATCCCCAGCAGAGTCGCCAGTTCTGTAACACGGTGGGAGAACTGACTTTAAACAATGTTGCGGATAGCAAGAGTCGCCACCGACTTTTATTTTATCCATAAGGAAAGGTTATAAAAGAACAGGAAAGACCTTAGAGAATATTTTGGGTCCGGGGGGTAGATTATGAAAAGGGAAGGTATTAGCATCCTTTTCATCCATGGTTATCCATGGGCTCTTAGGTACTTAAGCTCACTTTTGAATTGTTTTGAAATTGTAGTGTGTGAATAGAAAATTTTCAGAATAGTTAATAAATAATCCATGTAAGGATGTGTTAAGAACTTGTTTGAAAACTTGTTGAAAATTTGTTTAAGTGCGAAACAGTTTTGAAGTGAGCAAGCACCTAGGAGTAACCTACCCTAATGTTTAAAGGTCTTTCTTATTCTTCATTCTTTCCTTTAGTAAGACTATCCCTACTATAATGGAGTAGGTAGTCCTTACTTTGGATGTTAAGGGACATGTGAGGGACAATTGGATTTTTGAAGGCCATTGTGGGGTGTAATAAGCAAACTGGAGGGACTATCATCATTTTTCGAAAGGGACTCGATTCGTAAAGGCAACCATAAGGGACTTTGATGATTTTTCTATTTGAGGGACTTGCTTTATACACCCCACTTAACCATTATTCGTAGGCAACTTGAGGGATATCCTTAGGAAGTGAGACGGCGATTAAAATCGACTTACGTGTGTGACGTGTGACAGAAATGTTGCAATACATCAGCAGAAATTTAAATCATACATCATGCAGAAATTTAAATGCGAAAAGTAAACGCGATTATTAGGTTCGCGAGGTTACAATTGAGAAGCAGATACAAATACAAACGAAACTTGAGTAAATAAAATAAATAACGGTAAACATGACAAGCTGCAAAACAAATGAACAATGTTAGTAGGCAACGTCAGACGGCAACCAAAGGAACTATAAGACAGTGGAGAATAAAAATGCAAGATTTGAGATTTTTAGCTGTTTATTTTTTATATAAAAAAAATTTATGACTTAAGTTAAAAGAAGTTTCAATAAAAAAAAGATTAAGTTAATTTTCAAAAAAAAGTTTTAATTTAATAATCTAAAAAAAAAAAGGTTTTATTTTTAATGTTATCATTATTATTTATTATTTTTTTATTATTAAGATAAAAGATTATAAAGTTGGTTTAAAGGGATAAAATAAATTACTAAATAGTAGGAATTGTTTTAAAAAAACATAATTAGCTAAATGGTTAAAAAAAGCTGTTAATTATTATTTTTTTGGATTATTTAGTTATGATTAATAAGAAAAAGTTAAACGGCAGACTAATGAATTAGTTTTAGGGTGATTAAAGGGTGGTTAGAGTTTAAGTGGTGTCAGTGTTTGTGTTAGTGAATGATTAGCAATAATTAAACAAAAATTAAACAGAAAGGGAAAGAAACCCTAAATCCCAAAATCGCCCCCCCTTTCTTCTCCGGCGCTCTGCTCCTATCGTGATCTCCTCTCGCGATTGCCATTCTTCTTTCAAGTTTTCTTTCCTCTATCTCCATTTCCGTTCGTCTGTACTCGTCCCCGCCCTCTCACTTCTGCTAAAATCAAACAAAACAATCAAAAGCCAAATGCATCAATATGGTAAAAAAGCTACCTGAGTTCGTGATTGATTCGATGGATTCGAGTGACGATTCAGAGGTGTTGACTCTTGCGAGGAAGCCCTCCCTGGTTGGCGGTGACGGTCGCGGCTTGCAATTGAATTCGCGGCGGAGGAGGATGGAGATAAGTTTCTTCTTCTCACTCTCTTAGGGTTACGAAATTAGGTTTTTTCTTGATAGCTGTTAGCGGTATTTTTTCGGTGTGTTCCCTTTCTACTTCTGCTTTGGTCTCCTTATATAGGCTCTGAGTTCTGATTTGAAAATTGAATTCGTTTTAACCGCAATTGAATGCTAAATGAGGATTTTCCAAATATGCTCAGATACGATTTAGGGATGGTTTCCTTTTCCGCTGGTGATTGCTAATGATTGTAGTAATAGCTCGTTATTCCTTTTGATTTTGTGTGCTGATTAAAACGGATTTGATTTGGCCTATTTCTGAATCGAATCTTCCGTTTATTCTCTGAATATTCTCCAACTGTTACCTTGCTGACTTTGAGTGTGATTTGGGCAGGTGTACGTGGAAAAATGTCTTAGGCCAAAAAAACATGGAATAGAAGCCCAGAGGGAAGATTCAGGGTACACTTTTTTCTTTCGACTCAATCATTGCTCCTGAGGTTATAGCCTTGCAGGCTGCTGATGCTGCCTCTGTGGTGCTTGCCATTGTCGTTGTCGGACAGCTTGACTACTGAGCCCAGGTCGTGGTAGATGATGTTTCTGCTGTTGCTGTTGAGATGACATCGGAGTTAAAGGAGATGATGGTGTTGCAGGTGAGACAGACACTTGCTGAGATGAACCCTGTGATTGGGCCTGGGAATTTCGTGCTTGACCATGTAGAATCGATGCATTTGTTGCAGCAAGATGCTGTTGTTGCTGTTGAATATAATGCTGATGATGCAGTTGCCTTTTCTTTGCCAATTGAATTGTATAGGCTGGCTGTGAATTTGTCGAGTGATTCAGACCTTGAAAATGCTATGGGAAGAAACGTAATTCGATGCCTAAGGTATGTGGCCTATTCCATCTCAGTTATATGTCCTATTCCAGTTTCTTATTCTTTCGGCCATTCTTGAATATTTGATATTTCCATAAAGTTGATACTGACGGTGATCTTCATAACAGGGTACCATGAAAGGAGGGCAAGTTTCCCCTAACCTTTACGGAGGTTTGGTCAATGCTGGAAGAACTACCTTTCTGTCGCGACCTCCCTAACGAGAAGTCCTTAGCGGCCTCAATTTCCTTCTTTCGTTTTCTGTCAGTATGTAGCCTCAGATATACGGGTGATTAATGAATCTTTGACTTTACCTTCGTTTTGCAGAGGCGTGGCTATCAACAGGGGTTGCTCTTTTATGTTAAGAATTGGTATATGTTATAGTTAACATGTTGTATTATCAAGTACGCTTCTGACAATGCTATGACCTTATGCCCAGCTTCATGGGAGAATAAAGCAGGATGCAATCCTCGTATGTGAGCTCTTCCTCACAAGCTTTTGGCTCACTTACGCATGAAGTCTACGCGCCCTTTTCCTTTGTAATTTACTTAGTTTTGTTAGCAGGTTTATGTAGGAAAAGAACCTCAATATGCTGATGTGGTATGCGCACGACTCACTTAGCCTCAACACAGCTGGCTGTTTTAAGATGTTGGACCAACAATGTCTACCTCAGAAGACGCCTTCTTTGGCTCCTAGTCTTCAAAAAAAAGAACCGTTCAAAGGACCTTGGCGTTGTAATGCGAAATAAAGTGGTGATCTGAGCTCGCTTACGAATAATAATTTAATCCCAGCAATAGTTTTGTTATTGGAAACTTGTAAAACCACTTGGTGCATAGCTTAGTGCACGAGCTTCTTATCGCTCTTACAAACCTGTGTTGTATTTTCTCAACTTGAAAGGAATTGTATTATTGTCTTAGAATAATTGAAACTGTCTTTGATACTTGGAAATTTCCCTCTATAAACTTCTTGCGATACCACATGCCAACTTTGAAGGTATAAACAATGTCAGCTGACTTTGAATGTCCTTGGGAGCACGGTGAGCTAGAGAGTAAGGTGGATCCCAACTTTAAAACTTCTTGTTAAATGTGATAACCCCATTTTATGAACAAAACTAGCCTCTCTGGTTATAAACTTGAATTTTTCATGTATAACTTTAAATTTGTAAATTCCCAAAATTCGAGTATCAAATCAGATTCCAGGTAAAACAAGTCAAACTCTGCCACCACAACCCAAATAATATCACTTGATTATATTTCCAAAATGCTGAACTTCGCACACGTATGAATGAACCTTGAATCTTGAACTCACATTATATTGCACCAGAAGGCTACATAAAACCTAATCAGAGACGATTCATAATGTAGTGGTCAGTGTGAACCTTGTGAACCTTCTTGGAACACAAAGTCTTGTATTGTGAGGGCAAATTTTGGGGTGCAACAACAGCCAAGAAGTTCAACATCTACAACGACATCTACAATCTACAACTGAGACCCGTTCGTGGATTCCAAATCACGAGGCGTGGGGAGGTTAACTTTCAGAAGCCAAGACTTGTTCGTGGATTCCAAATCACGAGGCGTAGGGAGGTGAACTTTCAGAAGCCAAGACCCGTTCGTGGATTCCAAATCACGAGGCGTAGGGAGGTGAACTTTCAGAAGCCAAGACCCGTTCGTGGATTCCAAATCACGAGGCATGGGGAGGTGAACTTTAAGAAGCCAAGACCCGTTCGTGGATTCCAAATCACGAGGCGTGGGGAGGTGAACTTTCAGAACTGAGACTCGTTCATGGTACCCTGACCATGAGGCGTGGGGAGGCGATTTTTAGAATTGAGACCCGTTCATGGTACCCTGACCATGAGGCGTGGGGAGGTGATTTTCAAAACTGCGACCCGTTCATGGTACCCTGACCATGAATCGTGGATAGGTGATTTTCAGAACTGAGACTCGTTCATGGTACCCAGACCACGAGGCGTGGGGAGGTCTACACATCTTACTATTTCCAGTTGGATTTCAATAATAATAATAATAAAAAAGGAAGAAAAACAAAACTAAATTATTCAGAAAAGTCGCTATGGTCATAAGCTACCATTAGATTACAAGTTTCTTGCCTGATGATTAAATCACCATATTCTTGGTGTATGTGCTATACTTTTATACTTTGGAGACTTCCTGTTCGTGGTTGTTTCCTGTCCCCGTAGAGCCCCGCCTCATTAGGTCTGTTGCTCTTTTGTTTCGCGTGTTGCGTCCGGTTCATCCCCTGTGACCTCATTTCTCCATGGGACCGTCTGTCTTGCATTTTCATATCACTGCATATCATTTTCATTTGGTGGCATCTTAGGGCCAAAAATTCGCGCAATGTTTGTATTTAAATCCCTCCTACCTCGTCGAGACGAAGATTTCGATCTCCATATCTCCTGATAGAAGAAATTTAAATAGGGGCATCTGTCACACCCTAATTTTTGACCATAAGATCCTGCATCCTTGTGCTTATCTCTTGCTTGTTTTATTTTACTTTTGTATGTATGTTTATTACGGCTAATCATTTTTCCCAGGTGCGGTAATTGCAAGTATAAACCCATACAGGAAAGCATTTCAGGATGCAACCTCTGGATTGTGATCCCAAAGTTTTCAGATTTTAGTGATGTTCTCAAAGTTTCCCAGAGGCTCCAATGCGCGCTCCAGAGATTTAGGGTTTTCTTGTTATTGGTATTTAAGAAGGGACATTTGAGGACAACTATGGTTTTTTCATAATAGCTTGCACTTACAAGTGATAACCTTATGTTCGAAGTTGCTGCAGGTTGATGTGGATATATCGCTTTAGATCCAAATCTAGTAAGTTATTTTCAAAAATGACTTTGGATTTGGTTGGTATCCACGCTTTTGTCAAGTTGTTGTTGTTAAGAGTTGTGGGAATGGTGTGGGGATTATTGATACAAACCATAATATTATCAAAGTGCCTTACGTAATAGATAAAAGTTTTTTGCAAGGAACAATCCCATTTGTTAAGGCAAGCCATTTTGGTGCGTTGCAAACCAAAATCTGGTTTGATTGGTTAAAAGAATATCAAGCAGTGAAAAATGCAGATTAATGGAATTTAATTTGGATTTGAGATTAGAAACAGATTGAATTAGAAAATACATGGCAAGTTCGAGATATTTGAAAGAGGAACAAATATCATTTTACAAAGATTCGTGGTGAAAAGTTAAACGAAACATTTCATTCTAGGTGCATATCCTCAAATACATTTCAAACAGCAGAAGCCGACTGCATCCAGTTTAACATTTCGTCGGAATGGATAATCTCGACACAAGCTTCACAGTTGCACAGGCCACAGCTACACCAAATTGTTATGACAGTGGGCGTTAAAGAGGGAGTTCTGCACGGAACAAAAAAATAACAGGAGTTAGAATGGTCAAGCAAAAATGAAAAACTTATGTAAACTAAAGGAGAATCCCAAAACATCATTCACCTCCGCTGTCATGGCTTCATCCAAAGCGTGACCGAAGTCCCTCATACCAATGTGCATGAAAATCCAGCTAGCAAAGATAATTCATTACAAGCAACATACCAATAATGCAAAGAATCCAAAAGTATTCCATATCTTCAAGAAACTGTGAGCACAACTTCATGTCCAGGCCAAACATTCACAGAGTTGCACCAACCTTTTCAAATATCTCACATTATGATTTGTAACTCTCATTGGATTCATCTTGCTAACCGGCGACAGCCTCGTCCTTCAACCAACAACGCCCGCCTTTAAAAACAACAAGATCACTGAAAGCATTAAGATAAGGCAATAAGCTAAAGATTGTGGATACATAACAAGAATATGAGCTATAACAAGTCTTAAGGATTAAACCGCATCAGAACGAGGAGTTGAAATGTCAAAAGTTTCTTAAAATGTAAAAATTAATTACAGGAGCAATGCCATGATTCATTTACTTGTGCCAAGCTGACTCCATGTTGTAGTTTCCTCTACATCAAGCGTCATCAAGCTACGCCTAAGGAAAAGACAATATAAACATCTGTCAACTGATTGAAAATATATTACGACAAGGTCATCACAGGGCAAGGTTATTTCATTACACCAAAACAACAATTCAAACAGGAATATAAGGAAAAGAAGAGAGATGAGAGGATTCCTTAATCTTGCAGCCAATGCTGAAGGCAAGGAAGTCCAGAAACTTCGCATATCAGAGATGCCATTTCTGAAACTAGCAGCTTTGAAAACACAGCAATCTGCTCTCAATGTGGTTGTTGTTATCAAGTCATTAATAAAACTAAGGAGAATATTGAGCTATGTCCACAGTGCAGCAGGAAAACCACATTGTTAAGGGCAAACCTCCCCGAGACAATGTTGGCTGTATCCGAAGGTTCTCCAGCAATTTCTACAAACACGCCCAAAATTCATCAGCTGAAACATGCTTAAGGAAACAAATAAATATCATTATATCGAGAAAAAATTGAGAACCTCGATGCTACTGTGTAAGGTGGTGTCACTGCTCAAAGGAGCGAAGAAAATCTTTCCCTTGACTCTTTCCCGAACTTGCTCTGGTATAAGGATTGTCACGCCTCCGAAGATATTTCTGCCAAAACGAAACAATGAAGGTTAGATGATTGTGGCCCAAGCGTCGAATCATTCTACACTTATCTCTATCATAAAACCACGGTCCACCCGCTTCCGGTGTCAACATGGATAATAATATCAGCCAAGCAAGAACTAAGAATAAACTGGTTATCCTAAGATAATAATATCAATTCATCAATACAATGGAAGGACTCAAGTTAAATGAATGGATGAGCTAGAACCAGCACTGAGTGATGGCATGTCTGCACCAACTTAACGTGACAATGATTAGCAGTCTTATGCAGTAGGGTCGTCAAGGCTTCGAACATGTCATCAAAACCTCCCAAAGAAAGCAACAACTTATGTGCAGACCTAACTTTAGATTGGCGATCAACATCTTCCGGTAAACCACTGCAGTTTGTGACAACACTCATGCCCTTCTCTAGAAGTCCTCCAACATTATCAGGACAGACAGTGGAGAAAATGTCGAATAAAGATGATTGAGCTTGTTCAGTAGATGCCGCAGTTAAGTTATCACAAAGGTAGCTAGCAGCAACAAGAAAGCCCTCTATCAGATCTGCGTTTCAGCTTATCTGGTGACAATACCAATCTTAGAAGTACGTTTACAAGTCCCACAAGACGAGTTTTAGACGCTCCTTCCAAAATGGCATACTTGCAAGTGTAATGCAGCGATTACATGCCTCCTCAATGGGCACTACTGAGGGAAAGTATGAAGGTATAAGAAGTTTAGTTATCTTCTGAGCTAAAGAAGGTTAATCACTAGCAAGCTCGGATAAAAGCAAACTGAGATACACCACCTGCAGGGCATACATAATAACGGGCAGCCAACCAGTGAGAATTGTTGATATTAGCAAATAAACTAGATACAGAGATTTCTAAAATATTTGAGTTTAAGAATATGCACCTTGAAGATAGCGCTGGACAAGGAAACTCAATGCTAAGACCTCGTGATTCTGTACATATGATGAGGCATGGCCATAATCAAGGACACCCAAGGCGAATGATGGTTCTGGAACATCCAATGCAGGTCACCCAAGGAAACAGCCAAGGCATTCCTGCTTTTTAGTGGGATAAGTTCTGCTTTTAACAGTCAGACAACCTCCCCATCTGCTCCACAATGCTCAGGACATGCCCAGTAACAGCCTCATCTCAGTAATTCCCATCCTCATCTTCAAGGTCTTAATCACTCAACAAATTCACAACCAGCCCATGCAATACGATTGGCAGAGGAGAGGCAACTGCATCAGCAGTATTATATCCAACAGCAGCAACAACATCTTGCTACAACAAATGCATCGATTCCACACGCATCAAACACGAGTCTTTCCTTCTGGGCTTCTAACCCGCCTCCTAGCCCAAAAAACCCTCGCCACCTGTACCTTCCAGGTCACAGAAAATAATGGTTAGAGAATATTCCTTGAAGATAGAATATCCTATTCAGAAATCAAATCGGATCCAATCTCATTTGAATCACAGGAATCAAAGATTGGAATATCAATTAATTGACTCATTACACCAATCACCGAAAAGAGAAAGATTTCCAATTTGATTCATCCTAAAATGGAATATCCAAATCGGCATTCAAAATGGTTTCAATCAGACTTTAACACAGTAAATCTCAATTGAAGCCTATAAAAGGGAGGGGTTTAAAACGGAAAAGAGGGGATTCGTAATCACCACAAAAAAAACCCTAAAACCCGTAAACTCAAGAAGCTAAATAGAAGGAACTTATCTTTCCAATTGACGAGTTCACCTCAGGCCGCCGCAGACCCAAACTCACGAAGCACCCATCTTCGTCGTCTCCGGCACCATCGTCGCTAATCTTTGGTAAGGCTTCATTTTTCGTAATGACCATTGAACCTATTGATCTTTTTGTTGTGTTGCAGGTTTAAAAAGGGAATCGAAACCTGGAAAGAGATGGTGAATGGAAGAAATTGAAAGAGATGATCGGAGAGAGAGGGAGAAGCCCGAGTGATTTGGGGATTAGGGTTCACAACCTTTTCTTCCTTCTTTTGTCGTTTTTTATTTTCGTTTATGCTTGTAATCGTTATCTGCATACCCTCACCACACTCACCACACTTACCACACTCACGGTTAATCTCCTCTAAGTTAACCCACTTTTTTTCTTAATCAGTTCTTTTTTATTAAAACAATTTATTAACTAATCAACTTAATCCTTTTTTACAATAAGATAATTGACTTAATCTTTTTTTAAAAACAACCTGTTTTGCTAAGGGGCCTATTTAATTATTCAATAAAAAACTTATATTAAGTCTTCCCTTTTTTTTTCCTAAAATAACATTATCCATTGTTCTAAATAATTTGCAACTAAGATATTTTTTCTCAATTACTAAAACCTTTTTTAATTTATTTAATATATGGCTATAATAATTTTATATAATAACTTTTAAAATATAGCAATAACAACTTTTCTGTATAACTTAAACTAGCCATTCATCTTTAATTATAATGACCAAGTCTTATTAGGAAAAAAAACCTTTTCTCAATTAGATCAACTCTAGCAATAACCAGCACTTTTATACAAAATAACTCTTTTAAAATAAGATAAGGTATAAAATCTCATTCTCTTAAATCACCCATTAGAAACTTAGAAACTTTTAACATAATTATCTTACAAATAATTTCCTCATAAAATCAAATCTTCTAATATTCTCATAAATAGCATTTTCCTAAACCAAGATCAAACTACAACTTTTTTCTCATAAGATCAATCCGATTAAAAATCGACTCACAGCGTAAAATATAACCAGTCGTGCACGCTTACACTTCACAATGCACTCTCACACGCTCCAGCGCTTTCATGCGTATGTGTATGTTTACTTATTTGCCCTTTATTGTTCCCGCAATTTATCTTACAGTAATTTACGTTAACGTCATTTACATTTTCCGCATTGCATTCCGTCCAAAAGAAAAACCTGCACATGATTCAACAATCGTGTGTAGTGCACATCATTTGCATCATACTCCCTGTGATCCTTGATCCCATTCAAGTCGATCTTTTAGGAGAGATCCTACCCCATAGGAAGGACCCTTTTACAACTTAGAACAAATAAAACAATACAACTCAAATCAAACAACATTCAAACACATTAGAGAAAGATGTCAAATCATCTTAAGCGAGATAGAATCTCCACCCCACAACAATACAATCAATACCGTAGGACTTTGCCTTAAGAGAGATAGAGGTGTACCTCGTCGATCCATATCCGAGTACTTGAGCCCTTCTCTTAAGACCATGCAAAGACTATTTTCCTACAATTTGTGGCGGTTAAATCTCTCTTAAAATGACAACTCACCTTTTCTCCTAAAATCAATCAATCAACTACCCTAAACCCGTAGTAACTTTGACCACAGTCAAAGAACTCCTCAAACCCTTTAGGGGAACTACAGATACTCTGATTCTACTCCCGTCAGGATATGTAGGCATAAGATGCAACATCTTATCGAGTATACTTAGAAATAAACCCCTAGGTCTTTTATACCATTAAGCAGATAATCCTTAGCAATAAACAAACATAAAACAAGAGGTTCCTATAGAGTACTACAGAAACTTAGGATGCTAGTACCTTTCCTAAGTTTAACCAACCCCCGAACCTATAACTCTCTAGCTTGCATTTGCATTACATTGTGGAAATTTCGATCTTTATCCCTTCCTTTGGACTAATCAAAGAACGGTTGCAAATTGAATTAAAGATTCAAACTAATTAATAGTTTGGTATCCAAATTTCACCGCGACAGGAGTGCGTCATGATTACTTTTGAAGGTAGTTTCTTTCAGCATCTTGACCAGGACAGGCCGGACGCCATATTCACAATGTTTCTCTCTCTAAGACATTCAACGCTTTGTTTTAGCAAAAATGAAGAAGATTAATTTGTGACTAGGTTTATTTACTACATCGTGGACCAAGTTATTTCGTTTTAATGCCCATTTTCGTTATTTCCTTGCCTGAGGTTTTGGTTGGCTGGTTGGGCTCATAAGCCCAGGTTGAGTTTTACTTAACACGCCCATAAACCTAACACACCCCCATTTTCTTTACAAAAAAGTTTCTTTTTTTCTTTGATGTCAAAAGATTTTATTTAATTGTTTTTCTTGCTAAGATATTTATTAAAGATATTTTTATTTTTGTTACACTCCCTTTTAATCATTTTTTTTGAGTTAGTCTTTTTATTAGTTTTTTTTTGTTAGACATTTTGGTTTTCTCATTTTCAATTAGTTTCACTTTATTTTATTCTTGGTCGATTATGAGACCATAAATTACTATCAGTCAAACTATTGATAAATGGTAATGAGTCTGAGACCACTTTATTTTCTATTTCATTTCTTCTTTATTTGTCAATTTTATTTTATTTTTCGAACCGATGAAGTCTCTGATTCGTCAAATGTTAATTCTCGATGATGTTGAAACCTTCATTATTTCAAATCTATAAAAAATGATCATTTGGGTCATTTTCTCTACTTTGGGATCGTGAGAGGTTCCCTTCGATTAGTTCATACGAAGTTTGTGATTAAGACGAGGTTTAACTTTATTTTCAAATGTCATCTCGATTTTATCCTATTTTTGTCGGTCAATGAAGTCTTTACATTCGTAAATGTCGACTTATCGAAGTCGCTAGTCTTCATTATTTCAAATCTGTAGAAAATAGTCATTTGGATTATTTTTCTATACTTTTGGATCGTGAGAGACTACCTTCGATTAATCGGCACGAATTTATGATTAAGACGAGATCCCATTTCTTTTGACTCATTTCATCTAATAAACTTATGTTTCTTGACCTAATTTCGGTTAATACCTCTTTGTTTATATATTCTCTTGCACATATTCTTTGTTTATATTATTGTTGATATTACTATCTATTTACCTTGTGCATATTATCATCATTGTTCATGCTTCATCCTCTCATATTGCATATACTGTCATATAACTCTTCACTTGTTTATTTCATTCAAAATACCAAAAACACGATAAAATTGTTGAAACCCTAAAAACCCTAGTTTGGATACTTTTTATCCGAACTCTTTTTCGTTTGTCTAGTTAGGGACACCTCGCACACGCACGACTTTCTCTTGGGATACCTGACAATGAGACCATTTATTTCTTGCAATCCCCTATATTTTGTATGTATCCCTCTCCTGTACAGTGTAATAGTTTAGTTCTTTTCGTATTTGCTTGTTATTCACTAAGAAAGATAAAAACGAACTAGGCTAGAACACGTTTTCAAAACAAAGAACAAATAAGGCTTGATCCAACATCAAGCCATTTTTCAAACTCTTTCCAAATTGTACCACCTTAGGGTTTCACCTCTCTTCTACCACATAACTAAACTTTGTATGTATTCAACCCTTGTAAGTCGATTTCCTCGCGCATCACCATCAACCTACCACGATCTTTTCATCACCAACTTCATTTCAAAACTTCTCCTAAAAACCTCGGTCTTGCACCAAGCGCATTTTCAAAATTCTTTTCCTAATAAAACTTCAATGGTTGTGGAGTGGTTAGGTGTAGGCCTTCTCCTATCCCGAGTGCTTGACATTACCTTTAGGGTTCACTGTCATAAAGCACATACCATTCAAGATCAAAACACCTTTAACAAAAGAATGAGGTTCTCTTTGTATTGGACTAAAGAGAGAGGATTGAGTGCAGACTTCTTCCTCTCCGAGTGTCAGGATACTCACTGTAGAGTGTGTGGTCTCGATACTCGTCTTTCAATATGAAGATGTGATTATATTCACCATATCTTTTCATAATAAATCTTTGAGATAAAGAATTGGGTACTACCCGCAAGGGGTTACTATCCGAAAACCTATTTCACTTCTAAAAAACAACTTCCATAAACCAAATGTGACATCTTGCCTCAATAGGCGAAAATTAAATCTTTTCAAAAAGGATATGTCGCGTCCGTTCTACTGCAAAAAAGTAACGCCTAAGACTCCACGAGCGAGCTGCAATACACCTAACTGCTAGAATATGCACGATAACATCATCCATCAAAAACACCGGTTAACCGTAGTTACCCGAACTACGTTTGCTATGATTTCTCATACCAGATGAGAATACATAGGTACAAGACAGTGATGTCTTGGCAAGCACCCTTCATCCTTTTCCCGTAGTTCGCTGAACTACGACTGCTATGATTTCTCATACCATATGAGAATACGTAAGCACAAGACGAAGATGTCTTAGCGAGCAACCTTCCCCCCATTATCCGTAGTTTCCCGAACTACGTTGACTCTGACTTTCTCATATCTGTTGAGAATACGTAGGCCTAGGACCGCGAAGTCCTATCGAATCTCTTTCCTCTCTTTTCCCTATTTCTAGCTTTTCTCTTTATCCCCTGGAACACTCTTTATAGCAGTAATCTTTTTGCAGATATCTTCACACATATGACAAATAAATGGTTCTCATCGAGTACGATGGATGCGAGGGGTGCTAATACCTTCCCTTTGCATAACCGGCTTCTGAACCCGTTCTTGGTTGCAAGACCATCTTATCTGTTTCTTCCTTAGGGGTTTCTCTATGTTTTCCCTTCCCCTCATGGGATAAATAAAGTTCGATGGCAACTCTTCTGTCTTTCATTCTCGCCTCTCCGTTGTTGCAATTTTTCGAGTAGCGACAACACCTTATTAAGATCAGTATAATCGACACACATTCTTGACTTTCCATTATGTTTTTTCACAAGTATAATGTTAGAAATCCAAATGGTGTACTTGGCCTCTGAAATAATTTTTGCCTCTAGGAGGTCTTTTATATGTTTTTCTACAGCTTCGGCCTTCTCGTCAGATTGTTTGCGTCTGCGCTGCGCCACTGCTCGAGTAGAGGGATAAATCATGAGTTGATGGCATGCTGTTTCAGGATCTAGTCCAGGCATCTCCGTGACACTCCCGGAAAATAAGTCTGTGTTGTCTTTGAAGCAGGCTGTTAGCTATTCATTCACCTCATCAGGCAGTCCAACACCTATTTTCACTCCCCTGTTAGGATCATCCCCGAACATGATAACCTCAAAGTCCCCCTTGCATTCTTTGGACAAACAACAATCGAGGTCGATGGAATTAAGTTGTATTCCATACGTCTTTTTGGGTTGGCCTTTATTGGGAAGCTCTTCATCCCTTGCTCGCTCGGCCAAGTTTTAGTGATGCATCTATTGAATTCTGCCTCTTAGTGGATGCTCCAAAGCATCTCCTCGCAGCTTCGATATCTCATTGCAGGGTGGCAACGTGTCCCTTCTGTGTATAGTAGTTCATCTTTAAATGAACCGTGGACGACACAGTGATCCACTCAGCAAGGATCGGCCTATCCAAAATGCACTGGTATAGGAAAAAATTGTCGATAACAAGGAATTGCGCCTTGACTGTTTTCGAGGCTTCTCCCACCCTGAAAGTAACCAAGAGCTCGACATATCCCCATGATCTTGTCGTAGCCTCATTGAACCCTTGGAGGTAAAAACCTACATATGGTGATAGATTCTTCTGGTTGAGCTTAAGGGCACGAAATAAACTGCTACACATAATATCCACAGAGTTTCCTTGGTCGACAAGGATACGACAGACATTAGCATGCGTGAATTTTTCCCTAATGAGCAGAGGGATATGCTAGTTGTGAGATCCTCTGGGGAGATCCTCATGATAAAACACGAAGGGTTACGAACGTCCCCAGAATTTCTCGAGCATAGACAGTTGGTCAGAACTGGCATCTATCAGCTGCTCAAATTTCCTTTTCACTGAGCCCACCGTGAGCTCGTTGTATCCCCCACCAGAGATGACCATGGAAGAAGGGAAGGACTTCCATATGTTGTGAGTGGCAAAATAAGGGGGGTCTTCGAGGTAGTCGGGAATGAATAAGTCTTCTGATCATGAGACGCACATGGCCACCTGTAGGGGAGGGTTGTCAGGGGGTGATATTTTTGTCTCTGTTTTCTTTGGCTCATATGTATCCCGTCGAGGAGCTTCGCCTTTTTTGATGTATTGCTTCATATGACCTCATTGATGAAGATATCGATTGCGTCCTTCAAGTGGACACAATCTTTAGTAACGTGCCCATGACTACGCTGAAATCGACAGTACTTGCTACGATCGGTGTTGCCCTTTGACGATGTTGGTTTAGGGAAACAGACTTCTCCTTATTTGAACTCAGTGGTGATACACTCATAAAGGATGTATTCGCGGGGAGCTCTCAGCAAGGTATACTCAATAAAGCGACCAACAAGTCCTTTATGTTCACGGGAAAAGTCATCTCGTTGTTTTTCTTTGTCGCGCCGGGGAGCTTCTACCTCATCCTTTTTTGACGCCTTGGAATTCTCTTGGTTCCTCAAATCCTGAGCTTTGTAAGTACTTCTTTTTCCTTATATTTGATGTAAGTTTGGGCCTTGTGGAGGAGTTCGACCGTAGAATGAGGCGTTTCGGTCCCCACTGCTTTGCAAAAATCACTATTTGGCCTTAGCCCCTTTTCGAGGAGGTACTTCTTCATGTGGTCGTTCGTGTGGATCTTGACTGCTTCCTTGTTAAACCTCTTGATGTAGGAAAGAAGGGGGCTAATCCTTGCCCTAAATTATGCCTTCGAGTGTGGCTTTCGACTTGGGATGACACCTGGAGGCCGTAAAATGTTGAGCCCCAAGGAAGATTTTTGTACCAGGTCATAGCTCCCTTTCTAAGGGTGATGGGGGAATAGTCTGCACTTGATTGCCCCCTTACGTTGTGGTAATGAAGCATGGCTTCAATGTTCTCTATATGGTCGCCGGAATCCGTAGTGTCATAATAGAGAGCCATAAGAGGGGGCTTCTCCAGCCCGTAAGGCATACGAGTGTCCATGATTTCCTAGGATAGAGGCTCATGCACATCATCTTCATCATTTTTGCTCGACGATCTGTATGGGAAATGACTATGACAAGGGCTTCTGCTATGTCGAGGATAATGTTTACGCCGACTTAGGCGTTCACAAGGTTTCTTCGAACCCCTGGTCTTGGGAGCTGGAGAATGTTTTGTTCTTCGGGGAGAGGTACGATGTCGTTTCTTCGTGATTTCTTGCCCTGGTTTCTCCAATTTTGACCGTTCCTTGATCGGAGAAACATTTAGAGACTCGCTTCACCGACGTTTCTGATGGGGAGAATGAGAATGAGGAGAAGGACTATGAGGTCTCTGCGGGGAGGTTGTTCTCAAAGGGCATTTTTCAGCATGTGGATCTTCTCACCCTGCTGGAAAACCATGTAGTTGGATTTATTGAGGGCGGTGATGAGAGTCGTAGTGCTTGGGTCAACGTCTTGAGGAACGAGGATGGGCTCGTAGATGTGATCGGGATTCTGGATGTGGGGTTTCACGTTGCCAAAGGATGGAGAGGCAGTCTTTCTATCCTTGTTGACCACGGCTCCAGGGTTAGGGTTATCACCGTTATCCAAGGCGACGACGATGACAGAAAACTGAGGGACGTCATCGTTACGGTGAGAGGCCATGACGATCGAGGAAGGTTAAGAAAGAAAATATTTGGTCTTTGGATTGAAAAGATTCGGGATCTTGGTTCAAGAAAGATGGGAGAGTAGAGTTTCCCACAGACGGCACCATTGATCTAGTATGATCAGAATGGATCATCGTGGCCTTCAACATAGGGCAGCAACAATGATTATAGGAGATGAAGGGGTATACCTGCAAGGCGCTCTAATGCTAAAGTAAGTAACAGGGAGAGAAAAAGGGCAATTACAAAGTGTTTAGGTTTGTGTTAGAACGAATTAGATACCTGGCCCTCTTAAGTAAAATGTATTTATAAGAAACCCCCAGCGCGGGGCAAGGTCCTCATTGTGGGCCAGGATATCTGGTCCACCAATGAGAGATTTCCAGGTTTGCGAGGAGCAAGGAAAATTCTAGCGCGTGATCTTCGACCTGGCCCAACTATCCCTGTGAACTTCGGAGGGGCAGTTGGTCGCGTGAACTGTGGAGCGCGCGAGGAGGAGGTCACCAACGGCTAGAATGCTCTAACAACTATATTTTCCCTAACTGTTATATTGTGCCCAACGGTCGTATTGTGTCCAACGACTAGAAAAGTGTAAGGAGTTGTAAGTGTGAAAGATTGTGAGTTTGAATTCTACCTTTTTTACTTTTAGTGTTCTTCTCTAACTTTTCTATTTATTTTATAAACTGCACAAAAATCACAATTATATATATATATATATATATATATATATATATATATATATATATATATATATATATATATATATATATATATATATATATATATATATATATATATATATATATATATAATTAATTTTTGTATTTATTGTTTAAGTATTTTTAAAATATTATTTTTGTTCACCTTTTTCCATTTTATTCATAAAAATATAAAAAAATCATAAAATATAAAAGATTTAAAAACATTTTGTTCATATTTTTAAATATTGCATTTTTAGGATAATATTTTTATTTTTAAAAAAAAATCAATATAATTAGTTAAATATGCCAAGACCCAAAATCAAATCACATCTTATTTAGAGTTTTAATTATATTAATTAATTTTTGAATTTTTGCTATTTTTGTTAACCTAATTTATTAGTATAAATAAAGACCTAATTTTACACTTTGGAATAGGGATGACAAACGAATCCGGATCCGCTCCGAAATTAACGGGAAAAACCCGATTTAACTGGGTGCGGGTGCGAGGGAAAACCGGTTCTTAATTACGGGTGCGGGTGCGAGGGTGGGAAGACACTAAGACCCGTTCGCACCCGCCCCCGCTCCGCCCTCAGATAATGTATTTTACTTTAATTTTCTTATTTTAATATTCATTTATTAATTATATCTTTAATTAAATTATTAATTCCCTTATTACAATTAAAATAATCAAAGTAATTAAGTTAGTATTCATTTACTAATTAAATTTTTAATTTATTTATTAAAATATTCAATTTTTTAATTAAATTATTAACTTTTATTACAATTTTTTTTTTGCGTGTGCGGGTACACCCATTCTCCACTGAAGACGGGTCTGGGCGGTAAACTTTTACTCCTGGTTGAGTTTAGGGGCGGGGGTGGATGTGTTACATGGAGGTGGGTGCGGGTGCAGGTATAGTTAAACCCTCCCCCGCTCCGCCCCGTTGTCATCCCTACTTTGGAATCAACTAACCTTTATTAACAATTCAACTCCATAAAATTCTCCGTCACCTATTTTTTACGTTAAAAAACCTGTTATTGTTACTGCATCTCATAAAAACCCAATTGTACACAAACTAATCCACTAGCCTCTCTAACACTTACACACAGTAAAAATCTAAAAGTATACCATACACACACTCCTTTAACACAACTTATAACCTTCTTCATCCTCACACAATAAACCAAACTTCATTATCATTCCAACAACACCATAAACACTTCATAATAAATTCATAAAAATCAAACCTCAACTAACCCAAACAACCATTTTTGTCGTCGTATCTCTGTTCGTCAGTAGCTCTATGCTTTTCACTTTTGTTTTTTTTTCTTCCCGTTTTTCTCATTTTTTCTTTATTTTGTTTGGATGAAACCTTGATTGATGTGTGTTTTGAATTATATATGATTTCTTTCTTTATGTTGATTTGTTTTGTAAAAAAGATTTGGTTATGTGGTTGTTGAGAGAAGTAGAAGAATGACTAGTGACATGAAAATAGAGACCCGATAGAATATGGGCTTTATATTATTTTTAAAGATTTCTTAATCCACCCCTTATACTTTTGGTCGTCTAACACATTTCTTTTTATACTCCTTGTTTATAGAGCTGTATCTCCGGACGCACCTTTTTTCTTTACGCTGGATGCTTTCGGAGACACATCTACGAAAAAAAAGTTTGTGGATGCATCTCCGAAATCTTATCAGAACAGTTTTTTTTTTAAAAATTCAGTTTTGTTGGTCGCAGATGGAAATTAATTGTTGCATATGAATATAAAATAACATACATCCATAAATAAAATTAAATATATAAGAAGTCATATGTCTTTGCATATGCCTCTGTCGCCCCGTCTGCCTCTACCGCCTCCTCGACCATCCGGTCTGCATCCTCGGTCATCGATCCCACCCATTCTGGCGCGATGCCTACAGTACATAAGTTCCCTCTCTGCCACCATAATCATATCATTCAATATACGCCTATAGCGTCAATGCCTTCCCGCCCCATCTCCACTATCTGACGAAAGCGAGACAAGACATCCTGAGTGCGGTCCAACTGAGAGTGATGCTCCTCTAAAATCTTCTGATGAGATGGTCTAGGTGGTGATCACTCTGCAGTGGGCACCATGTAGAAGTGTGAGACGGTGAAGAACCACATGATGTAGCCATCAACGCAACTCCAATCTCTCGGCACTCTGGTCACCCGAGCCTCATCTAGTACCATGTGCCTCTGGTAGTCAACATATATCTCCTCTATTTGCATACGGGTCAAGCCAATAGGAGTGAAGACAACTGGGTATTTGGGTATCTTCTGTGTGTACTCGAATTGTCGCATGACGCGCTTGGGAAAATATGGAACAATGTTGGTCGAACTGCATGCCAACCATCCTGAGAATAGTGAAATGTCATCAAACAGGCGCGTTACACTGTAATCAACATAGACATCATAATAGATGTCCTCAGTAGCCAGGCGATCGAGATAACTCTGTAAGGGTTAACCGCCTGGTTCCCCTTGAGCGGGAGAAAGGCACGGGCACACGACATGACCTCTATGTAATCGACACACTTACCCACCCGATGATCATGGGAAAATGCTGGAATATCCAAGCTTGAAATGAAAATAAAAAACATAAGGATCAAGCATTATCACGAATATATAATGAAAGTAAACATTGGGAACTTACTGTTGGAATACGTTTCCATCTATACCCTCAAATGAATCTATTCTTAAGCTCTATATATTAAAGATCTAAATGTTTGAAGAAAACAAGAGAAAAGAATAATATGTATAGAATAAAAAGAAGAGAATGACAACAACAGAAGAACAAGAACAAGAATAGAGAGAGCTGAAGGAAACACAAAAGTATGTGTGCAAAGCGGAAGCAAAACACCAAGCTATAAGCTCAAAAAGAAGATGCTTGTTGCTCAAACAAAAGATAGAGCGCTACTCTAAAAGAAAAAGAAGGAAGCATCAAATGAAGCATTTAAGCTCAACAAAACTCATGTTGATATGTTGCAAATCTCTTGAAGATTATTCTTAAGATATTTTGTATATTAGCAAGGAACTGCTATTCATATCTTGCTAGAAACACTTTTGTGTTATTGTACTTAAACTTGTGTAATCTGCTCGTTTAGAAGCATCTCTTTATACACACATTTGTAATCCTTTTCAAAGTGATTATTCCTCAAGTGACTAAGTCGTTAAAATTGTAATCTTTCAAGATTATTGGATTAAGTCCTTTTCTAAGGTGAAATCACCTTGGTGGGTGGACTGGAGTAACTTTGTTAACAGTGAACCAGAATAAAAATAATTGTGTCTATTTATTTTTATTCTCTTGTTAGCGTTGAAGTTTGAATTTTAAGAAAAGTTCACATTTGGTGAAATCCAATTCAAACCCCCTTTCTTGTTTTTCTCGCCCCTTCAATGATAGCTTGACACAATTCTGAAGAAAAGAGATGAATCCCCATCAATCTTGATCTCTCAATGATTTATGCGTTTCCACCTTCAATTATTTGAAATGTCACTTTTTCTCCTTAAGAATTGTTTCTCTCTCTCCAAATTGGTGTAAAAATGTGTAACAGATGTAAAAAATGCCCATTTTTGAAATGCTGAATGGACTATATACTAGACAAGAAATCATAGCTGCACTAAGCCCTAAAAACCCATGTGAAGTGTCACGCCCTTGCTTCACCATGAAGCAATCTGACATGTCAGCACTGATAAACCTCCTTGCCTCGCTTAGCCCCCAAAATTTAGGCTAAGCGATCTCTCGCTACAACCGTGCTCAACGTGCCAAGCTTTTTGGGACTTAGAATATTTTTCTTCCTTTCTCTCGCTTCAAGCATGCTACAAGAAAAACTTTATAGATTTGCACAACTTTTCTCGCTTGAAGCATGCTAGAAGCGAAACTCTCTATTATTTCCTTCTTTGCTCGCTTCAAGCATGCTTCAAGTGCCACCAGCTGAACTTTCATTGTCTCACTTGCTACAAGCTCGCTTAGCATGCATAATGGATCTTGCCTTCTTTGCATTGTCTTCCATGATTTTCCTTCCACTCTCTTGCTTAGACAAATACCTACACTTTGAGTTGGAGTTAAATGAAAATTGCATCATTCAACTGTTATCCTATGGGGTTTTCATGCTCTTAACTTGTGATTTCCAAGTGTCATGTATCATATTTTTTCGCTTATCATAAGGCTTGCCAGTCGATGTGACTGTTGTATGCTTTTTTGGTGGATCATTGTGAGGACCAAAATGATCTCATCTTCCTCTAAATATCTTAACATGGAGGGGGTAGATTTTTCCATTTTATAGAGTTTTTCAGATTCCATTGTATATCTCACTACGAGTTTTTGAATTTTCTTCGTCTTAAAGAATATTATAAAGGGTGAGAGCCTCACCCTTTATTGTACTTACTAAAAGTACAATAAAGGGTGGAAATTTACTCACGAGGGTTGCAAGACACTTTATGTGAGTGGTTTCTTTGGAATTAATGATCATTTCCCAAATCCTAGGCATGATCATGTATAGTTGCATATTTGGGTTGGGTAAGAGGGAGGGAGAAATCATTTCTCCTACTTCTCAAACTAAATCGTGAAAATTTGGGTAAGAGCGATTTCTTCCTCTATTATAGGGAGAACGATTTCCACCCATTTTTTTTTCTTTTTTTTAACTAACTTCACCAATGTAGTTGTGTGGGCCACATGTTTTACTCGATGAATTGAGAGAGACGTGGGTCTGGGTCATACGACTAAGCTCACTTCGAGTGTCTAGGCTCACTTCGGGCATCCTAGCCCACCTAGATTGCTCGCCCATGTTTGTGCACTTCAGTTTTCTTCCTTTTACCATGAGTCGTCCCTTTCTAGGCCCAATAAAATTATTTCTGAATTTTTTTTAACGATTTGGCATAAAATTTTTTTTAAAAATAGGCATATTTAACTACACAAAAATCCTTCCGATCTTTTATATCTTTTTATTTCCAGTGATTTTGATTCTTGTCCCCACACTTTGCTTCTTTTCTTTTTTATATTTTTATTATATTCTAGTTTTATATAAATAAAAATATAAATTATATATAATAATTTTAATGAAATAAATTCGTATAAATTTACGAGTCTATTATCCTAAAATAAAATATATTAACGTTAATCATACATTGAATTTGTCATCTACTCCTAAAATAAAATATATTAACGTTAATCATACATTGAATTTGTCATCTACTCAATGTGGAATTCATATTGAGCTATATTGAAACAATGATGGATGCTTAGGTCATTCAGATTCTTGGAAAAACACAAACTTCCAAAAATCAAAGATGTGTGCCTCAATTGAGGACCTAAGATGGATTACTATTTAAGGAAGTTTATGTTGGAAGCTAATATTTTTGTTTTAGTAAGCAAGATGTATTTGACTTAGTTGTATTTGAAAGAGTCGAATACAACATATGTGTCAAAGTGTGTATGCAAGTATTACTGCAATTTGAAAATTGTATGTTTTGGTTGCCTATATATCATGTGAAAGTGTAAATTAAAATATAGTAACATACTGCAACTTTCACTTTAATAAAAAAATTCCTTTTCACAATACACACACACACACACACTCTCTCTCTCTCTCTCTCTCTCTCTCTCTCTCTCTCTCCCCTCCTAAAAATCCTAGTTGTTTAACAAATTGGTACCAACGATTCCAATTGCGATTCAGAGACAATCTACAATGGCAAACAATGACCCAACATTAACACAACTTCCAATAAATTTACCAATTTAAAAAAGGCAAAATACTCTTTTTGGTCCCGTATCTTAACCTCGGGGTTCATTTTGATCCCTTAAATTTAAAAAGGTCTATATTAGTCCCTTAACTCTTCAAAACTTTCCATATTAGTCCTTTTTGTCATATTAGCGACGAAAAAAATTCAAAAATCAATCGCTAATTAGACAAAAAAGATTAATTTGGAACGTTTTGAAGAATTAAAGGACCAATATGGATCTTTTTAAAGATAAGGGACCAAAATAAACCCCGAGGTTAAGATACGGGACCAAAAAAGATATTTTGCCTTTTAAAAAATGAGAGCTACGAGAGGTGGGTTGCGTAAATGAATGTCATCTTCAAATTCCAAGATATGGCTGAAATCGTGTGTGATGGAGTACCTGCATTGGAAGTGAATGTAAATGATATTCAGAAGGATGCACACAAGGAACAAAGGAGAGAGATGGAAAAACTCTTTTCTTGATTCATCAATGTGTGAATCCTAACCTGTTCGAGAAGATCATTAAAGAAGAAACATCCAAAAGAACATGAGATAAGTTGAAAAACTTGTACGACAAATATGAAAAACTGAAGAGGGTGAAGTTACAAACACTGAGAAAGCAGTTTGAGATAACACAGATGAGAGAAGAAGAATTTGTTGCTGATTTTTTTCTCAAGATTAGTGTTACTCACGAATTAGATAAAAGTGTGGTGAATCGATCAATGATTTTCAAACGATTGAAAAAGTATTGAGATCTCTGACTGCAAATTTTGATTAGATTGTAGTGTCTATTTAAGAATCCAAGAACCTATATGAGATGAAGTTAGAAGAACTTCAAGCTTCACTAGAGGCTCATGAGATGAGACTGAAGTAGAGGAACTCAGAAAGGGATAAGGTGGTCAAAACAGGCATTGCAAGCAATATTCACCAAGAAGTATGGAAAATAAAAAATGAAGCAGAGAAAGAATCTTGCTAATTATGCAAAGTCAAACAAGAATTTAAAGAATCACTCCAATTCAACTAAGAAAGGAATGGGCAACAAGTATTCAGGGAAGAAAGTTGACATGAAAGAGGTGTAGTGTTACAACTATCAAGGATTTGGTCATTATGCTCAAGATTGTTGAAGAAAGAAGGAATCATAATCAAAAGACAATGACAAAGTGTAATATGCACATGTTAGAGGAAACGACTATGATGATATGCTACTCATGACAAATACTAGTCGAATAATGAACAAATCAATGTGTGGTACTAAGATTTAGGATGGAATAACCACATGTCTGGTAATAAAAGCTGGTTCACCAAGTTAGATGGATCGACCAAGAAAGTGACCAGGTTTGCAGATGGCATGCATGTTACATCTAGTGGAAAAGGAAACATAGTTGTGGTGAGAAAAAATGGTAAGAGGGCTAATATTACTAATCTATTGTATGTACCTTCGATGACAAGTAATTTGATAAGTATAGGTCAATTACTTGCTAAAGGGTATAACATAAAGTTGGAAGAAAATATGATAAAGGTGTATAATGGTAATGGAAGGATGATCTTGACGACACCATTTACATATAACAAAATCTTCAAAGTAGAGATCAACACGGTTGATCATCAATGTCTTGCTTTGACTGCGGTTGAAGAAAAAAACTAGTTATGCCATTACAGGTATGAACAATGAAACTTCAGAGGTCTAGGTATGCTCAACTAGAAAAATATGGTGTATGGCTTATCTCAAGTGAAAGAACCAAGTCGGGTGTGTGATGAATGTTGGAAAGAAAAATAGGCTAGGAAAGCATTCAAACATGACTTGTCCATGAAGTTGAGAGAAAAGCTGGAGCTTGTTCACTTTGATGTATGTGGACCATTTGAAGTAAGATCAAATGGAGGTAACTACTATTTTCTAACTTTCATATATGAACTCACCAGATATATGTGAATTTACCTTCTTGAAAGGAAGAGTGAGGTATTCATACATTTCAAGAAGTTTAAGTTGCATTTTGAGAAACAAGCAGATGCAAGTTAAAGAAACTAAGAACTGATGGTGAAGGTGAATACACCTCTAGAGAATTTGCAAAGTTTTGCAATGAGGAAGATATAAAGCATGAGGTCATTGCACTATATACACCTCAGCACAATGGTATAGCTAAGAGCAGAAATAAATATATTGAACCTGGCCATGAGTATGTTGAAAGCTAAAAAAATGTCAAAGAGATTTTGGGGTGAAGCAGCTTCGACAACAGTATACATTCTAAATAGATGTATAACTATGGAGATAGTCGAAAAGACACCTTATGAGGCTCGGATAACATTGAAGCCAAATGTTAGTCATCTTAGAGTTTTTTGATCAATGTGTTCCAGGCATGTACCTAAATAATTAAGAAAGAAGATAAATGATCAAAGTCAAGCTATGGTGTTCATAGTTTATCATTCGATTGGTGCATATAAGTTGTATTCACCAAATAATAATAAACTAGTGATCAATACGTATGTTAAAGTGGATGAGAGAAAATGGTGGAATTAGCATCAGAGGTATGATCATTACGAGCAAGATACAATCATAATTGTGCTTGAAGAAGACTAACAAACTGAAACCACAACCTCTCAAAATGAAGAACCACTTAAGCATAATGTTAGAAGATCGACTAGAACAAGAACTAAGTCGACGAGGCCAGCTGGATATGAGAAATTTCTAGATCAAGCAATTGATACAAATGGTGACTTAATAGAAGAAGTGACGATGGTGGCTAAATCATAAACAATTGATTTGAATCAAGTCATGAATGGTTCAAATTGGTTGGCAGTCATGCAAGAAGAACTCAGGGAAATTGAGAAGATCAAGACATGAGAGCTTGTAGAAAAGTCAATCAAAAAGCCAATTGATGTGAAGTGAGTCTACAAGTTGAAACTAAGGCTAAATGGTTAAAATGCCAAGCATAAGAAAAGACTGGTGGCATGAGGTTTTATGCAAAAACCTGGTATCGACTTCGATGAAACTTATGCACCTATTGTAAGGCTGGAAACCATCAGAACTATTGTATTGACCACAACATACAAAGGATGGAAGACAAATCAACTAGATGTGAAATTAGCATTTCTGAATGGACCATTGGAAGAGGAGGTCTATGTCAGCCAACCATTAGGGTTTGAAATAAAAGGGCGGAAACAGAATGTGTACAAATTGAGGAAGGCTCTATAGGGTTTAAAGCAAGCCCCGAGGACTTGGAATAAGAGAATATACAACTTTCTAAGGTTTTTTCACTGTTCTACCCCCATTTGAAAAAAAAAACCATAATACCCTATTTTCAAAATTATTTACGGGAGTACCCCTTTTCTATAGAAGCTCGTCCATTCAGTGGACGAGAGGGTGCAGATAAAAAATTTGGAGTTGAAGCTCGTCCAACCAATGGGCAAACCTGTGAAAAGCAGATTGGACTTTGTGAGCTCGTCTAATGGTTGGACGAGCGTGTGAAGGTGAAATTTTTTATTTTTATTTTTTTAATTAAATACCATAAATAAATTATTGGAATGGATGTTTAATTAAAATCTGATATTTATTTATGGTATTTAATTATATTAATTATATAATTTATATAATGTAAATGACAGAGCTAACATTATTTTAAATATATTAGTAGTATATATAAATGACAGAGCTAATACAAATAAAAAATAATTGGGAACATAACATACTTTAAACTGGGAGTAGTATTGTAAATAAAATCATTCAAACATTTAAACATTACTATGTTATAAAAATAATTGATTAATGATTGATTAATTATATTAATTAAAATATGGTATTTATTTATGGTATTTAATTATATTAATTATATAATTTATGTAATGTATTAAAATTATATTAATAAAAAATTTTAATTAAAATCTGAATAAAAAATAAAAATAAAAAATTGCACGCTTCACACGCTCGTCCAACCATTGGACGAGTTCACAAAGTCCAATCTGCTTTTCACAGGTTCGCTCATTGATTGGGCGAGCTTCAACTCCAAAAATTTTATTTGCACCCTCTCGTCCACTGAATGGACGAGCTTCTATAAAAAAGGGGTACTCCCGTAAATAATTTTGAAAATAGGGTATTATGTTTTTTTTTCTTCAAATGGGGTAGAACAGTGAAAAAACCACTTTCTGATCCATACAAGTTTCATAAAATGTGTTTCAGAACTTGGAGTGTATGTTAACAATGCAAGCAGGCTCAGTCGAGTCATTATATGTTTGTATGTAGATGACTTGTTTATAGGTGCAGATGAAGCCGAAATAAAAGGGGTCAAGTCAAAACTGATGCATGAATTTGAAATGTCCGACCTAGGGAATCTATCGTATTTCTTCGGGATGGAATCTAAAGACAAAAATGAAGGTATGTTTCTAAACCAGACAAAATATGCCTAAGATATCTTGAAAATTTTCAAGATGAGCATCTGTAATGCATGTCACACCTTTGAAAACTGGAGCAAATTATAAATTTGTAAGTACAACATTGTACAAGTAAATCTTTGGATTCTTAAGGTATCTATGCAACACCAAGTCAGTTATCTGTCAAAGTGTCAGGTTGTTGAGAAGATTCATGGAGTGTTGAGATACCTAAAAGGTACAAATAATCATGGTGTGTTGATACTAAGGTAGAAGAATATCAACACAGATGCAAAGGTACATGGCTACATTAATTTAGATTTCAGTGGGGACTAAGATAAGAAGAAGAGTACTGCATGTTACATATTTATGATTAGAGGTGCCCCAATATCTTGAAGCTCAAGAAAACAAAGTATTATGGCTTTGTCATTTTGTGAAATTGAATATGTTGCTGCATCATATGTAGCATGTCAAGCAACATGGGTAGAGATGTTTCTCGAAGAGCTCAAGATTATCAAACCTAAGAAAATAAAGTTCTTTGTCAATAATAAGTCAGCTGTCGACCTAACAAATCATTTCGTGTGTCATGGTTGAAGTAAGCACATAAACATAAGGTATCATTTTCTTAGGGATAAGTAAATAAAGGAAAACTTAAACTTGAACATTGCAAGTTAGAATGACAACTATCTGATATACTTAAGAAAGTCAGGTTTGATGAATTGAAGAAAAACATTGGGATGAGAAGTTTTGAAAACATGAATTAGATGGTGACAATGTAAATCAAAATATATTAACATACTACAACTTTCACTTTAGTAAAAAAATTCCTTTTTCACAATGTAGTTTTTCTCCCTTCTCTCTCTTCTTCTTCATTCTTCTTGAAACCCCTAATCATTCAAACAATTAACTTGGTAACTATCTCTAACAATAAAGATTGCTTTGGATTGTGGAATTGCTAAAATGCTCCTTTGGGTTATTTTATATATATATATATATATATATATATATATATATATATATATATATATATATATATATATATATATATATATATATATATATATATATATATATATATATATATATATATATATATATATATATATATATATATATATATATATATATATATATATATATATATATATATATATATATTACAATGTCTCTCATATTTAGTTATAACATCGTGTAATATAACAATAACATGTTATCAGTTGCCTTTGTTGTCTAAGGAAAGACATGTTTAATGTATCTTTAAAGGAATCATTTTGTAAAATTGATTTCATTAATTAAATTAAAGTTACGCGACTAATTAGTAATTTAGTTGTTGAAAACATTGTTTAAGCAATTCATTCAATTATTTCAAATGCATGATCATTTAAATTATTTGTTTATGAAATGCCGAGCCTTCAGACAAAAGCCAATTGATTTTCATTAAGCAAAAATATGAATATAATTAATAATGACTGACTTAATTGAAAAATATTATTCCAATCACAATTTCTCTATTTCATTTCTTTATCAATAATTTTCTATCTGCCTAGGATTCCCTAAATATATACGGGACTGGAAAGCTTGTTGACAAATTTTCATCTTCCAAGTTATCTGAAACATACATTTCAAATTGAGTCAGATCAATGGACCATAATGTCGCAATGATATCCAGAAGAATTCTCTCTATATATAAATCATTACCTGAGTTTATGGTATTAAGTTATGACAAGTTTTATCATTATCACATGGATAGGGACGTTCTATCTGCTTGCTTCTATTTCTACTAAAATACCAATCACCAACTGCTTCTGCAATAGTCTGTAAAAGGTGAAGTTTAGTGATGTTGCTGATTAAACATTTGCTATGCTAAAGTTCACACTTTAAATTAGTTAAAATTTTACATACAATGAACAAGATAAGATTATCATGTCTTGTTGTCAAAGAGATTGGTACCTTGTTGTTTATTCTAGGAGAATCGTCTCCAAACCATGTTTCTTGCGATTCACTTTGGCAATGAGCAAAACATGAATTTATGAACATTCCTCCTCTTTTGGAATAAAAGTAGAACGGTTTCAAAGCTGCAAGCATGCTGAGCCTAAAACCTGAGCAAAGTGCATTGGATTAAGAAAAGTCAGTTCTATTTATTAACACTAAAATATGTGAAATTGATGGTAGAAAAGTTGAAAGAGGAACCTTGCAATGTGTTAATTTGGGCTGGTGTGCATGTCGATTTGTTCACCCTGCAGTGATTCCAGTGTCCGAGGGGATCAGCCGAAGGTGGCGCCAATATATGATGGAACTGTTGAAATTTTAAGTCTATTAATTTCATAGTTCACCAACTATGAATTTAATTGAATGTGCAAGATAGAAAGTTAAGCATCAAAAAACCATTACTTGGAATACATCATAGGCAGAGTTCAAGATAAAATACGGTGTTGATATATATTTCAATGCATATTGCGGAAAGAAGCACTGCATGAAAAAAAACATGACATATGTCAGAATCTTGTAAGATCTTCATGAGATAACGATGTCAGTTCATGAGAAAACATACCAAGTCTGGATAGGAAAGCGCACTCGTGCAGTTTTCATTAAGGTTCTGCTCTATCCCCTGGTGTAAACAAAACAAAACATGTCAAGTAAGCCTGTTTTTTGTTAAGCAATTTCTTTCTGTTATGCAACTTGAAAATTCAATATAGATAATAACATGTTGAAAATTACCTGCAATGTAACTAGACTTTTGACTAAGTACCTCATAGTGTGATTCAAACTGACATCTCTTCTGCAAAAAAAAGGGTGTCAAAAGTAATGTTAAAATTCAGATATTGCTGAAATGAATGAAAGATGGAATAAATTAAATGAACATACCCATCAAGGAAAAAACCTGCATCACTCAAGCATTTAAGAGTAGTATTTGTTGGCAAATACTTGGCGAAGTTGTCACAATGGTGAAAAGTGGCTAAACCTCCTGCTGAACAGCCAGAAAGCAAAGCCTACACAACATTCATAATCATAGTAGATACTATAAATTTCATTCAAATCATAAAATATAATCAATGAAATGAATCTAAACATGAAAGAGTAACTATACCTTGTATGCTTTTCCTAAACCTTTTGGTAGAAGATCCTCAATAATGGCTTCCCAAATCTTTTGCCCTTTGAAGTAAAGCGTTGTTGTCTGATGTAAAGAGTAAAAGTTCAGTAAAATATAATAGAAATTTGTTGTTGTCCTATTTCATTTCAGCACTTAATTTCATCATATACCACTAATCTAAACATACACATACACTAAGACAATCCATAATAGTGAAAATTTTCTTGCAAAATAGAACTAAACTCAAAAAACTAGCCAAGTCTTCCCGCTTTTATAAAAGAAATATTGTATTAAATATGACTAAATATATTGTGAAATGTTACAATTTCAAGATTTGATTAAGTGGGAGATGCGTTGAAAAAGTTACCCCATTTTTGAAGACTCGGTTTCCGGTAAATGAAGCTCCATCGCAGTATCTCAATTTCACCCGGTTCCAATTGTAAAAGTCTGGTACAGCACAAATCCACAAATTTAATTAAAAAGATAAAGACCAAACTCTTATCAAAGAGTGAATATAATTTATTAAATTTTATAACCATTTCAAGATTTTTAAGAATTAGTACTAATGGGTGGTAAATAACTACAAAGTCGCATATTCGAATACGTGTTCCTAATCGAATATTCCTGCACAACTATTAATTAAGTTGGAAAATTGAGTCTTTCAAAGTGAGTAATATGGATACAAAAGTTTATTTTTTAAAATTGATTGAATAAATAATAACAGGTTTACTCAATAAAACTAAAAAATGATTTATTTAATAATAATGCCAGAAGAGTGTAAAAGTGAACAAGTGAAGCAGAGAACAATGCATCTTTTGTCTCAAATTAAATGTAACAATGTCACATGTGTAATGGAGAACCAAAGCACGCAAGATACAATAATGGAAGGTTTTATACAGATCAGAGCGTGAGAAAAGCTAAGTGAAAATTATAAATAAGGTATAAAATCAAGAGGTAGCTACATGGCAACATCAAGAGCACGTGAAAGGGAATCTGAAGAAAAATGAAAGCTAGTTATTGTGAGATTCACTGGACACGGTTGGCTTACCTATTTGGCAGGGAACCATTGATTTTTAACCAAATAACAGCTGTGTTAAAAGGACCATTGCAACAACAAAAGTGTTATATATAGGAATTGAGCTAAGTTGATGTCAACCAAATACCTACCACTACATGTTACTAATATACATTATTAGAAGTTTTTTATTGATTAGATATAAGTATTTGATGTGATATTTCAGCTATAAGAATAAAAGTATTGATTTACCTGGATTAAGGGTGGCATTATTGCTTAAAATACCAGAGAAAACCGCAAACTTGTTCATGTACTTTGTTGAACCCCTACGAGTTGGTGCTCTCTCCAAGCATGATTGTAAGTCATTGCACCATCCTCCACCCTGTCAAGTTCAATTAATTGGTACTCATTAATAATAATTTATGAATACAGAACAAAAACCAAGGGCAATTTCTTCGGTTGGGATTTGGGCTCCACCGTGCTAACTCAAATTGAGTTAATTATTTTTTATTGTTTTGGATTTATTTTCTTCAAAGAGTGTATTCATATTTATCTAAGCTTTACAATGACACTTAAATACAAGATGAACGATTTCTAAAACTGCAGTGTAAAAGTCGTAGGTAAAGTGAGCAGTTATTAAATGCTGGTTTTTTAAATGAAAAATAAGGATTCAAATTTTAAAAAATTTAAATTCAGAAAAACTATTTATTTGATTAAAATATTAATTTTTTTAAATAATTCAGAAAAAAATATTTTATAGGTCAACCCGCGCATGTGGAAGGTGGACCACAGTAAACCCAAACACGGCCGCATGGCTGCCTGCATGTGATGTTTTGAACCTGCAATCATACCCATTTTTAAAGAGAATGCCATACCGCGCCATTTTTATTGTACAATGTTAATGATTAATTTTGATATACATACATAAAGAAAATATACACAAATTTTCTAAATACATAAAAATATAGTAAAATTAAAGTTTCTTAATTTTTTAGTCTAATTTCAAATACTTTTTTTTAAATTAACTTTTGGATAAATTTATAAGTTTAATTAGTATACTTTGTTAATCAATGTTATTCTAAACCTCGTGATTGAAACATATTGCTGAAAAAAATACATACATTTCTGAAAGGTCAACTCATTTATCATCCAACCCGCTATGAACATGGAGAATCATGTTCAGAATCAGATAGGATAATATGGTGTGTACGTATGTGAACTAACCCTATTCCAATACTCATTCTCGCTCGACTCAATAATTTCTAGTCATGGTAGAACACGTCAATTAACATTGTTAGCTATATGTAGTTAAATGCACCTCCTATTATGGAGGATGATTAGCTTCCTCCACTCCCACTATATATATATATATATATATATATATATATATATATATATATATATATATATATATATATATATATATATATATATATATATATATATATATATATATATATATATATATATATATATATATATATATATATATATATATATATATATATATATATATATATATATATATATATATATATATATAATCGAAATTGTCTTAAATTTTTTTAAGACTTTTTATAAGTTATTCAGAGTTCAACCGTTAAAAAATAAATAAAAGTTCTATTTAACTATGATTTAATATCAACATATATTTTATCATTTTTTTAATTGAAAATTAACTATGACAAATTTTAAATTATATCTTGTAGTTAGTTTTGTCACTCTAAAGACCACCTTGCATTTAATATAAAACTTGTGTTGAATATGGTTTATTTTTTTTAAAGGAAATATATGAGAAGCCAAGGAAAGAATATAAAGTTCTTATAAATGCATCTAATAATTATTTTTGTAAATTATTATAACAACCATTTTTAATTATTTTCCTATTATAGTAATACTAATGAAAGATTATTGTTTACTTTTTTTATTATAATAACTATTATTTTATACTAACGTCCCGTCTGTCCGCTTTTATAATGGTCAGGACGTTTAAAAATATAAACATATTTTTTATGTGTTTATTTTTTTAAATTTAAATTTTATATAAATTTTTTGAATGAAATAGTTGTGCAAACTATCATATAGAAGTTAATAAAATAGAAGTTAGTAAAAGAAAAGTTGAATTTTAAAATAAAAAACAAAAGAGTATAATTGAAATAAAAATATACTACACCAAATTCAAGTTTTCTCTTTATATATGTTATAGAATATAGATTAAACCATATACTATTCTTTTTCTTCTGTTCATTAATTTTTGTCATTAATATAAAATAATTTTGTAAACATTTTTTTACATATTTTGTTTTCTATAAATTAATTACATCCTTTACAATTTATGTGAAATTGCTAAACCATATAATTTGAAACTAAATGAATATAATACATATTTGTCCCACTTTAGAAACATCTCATATATTCATTTAAAAAAAATTAATAATTAAATTATGAGAAAAACAATGAAATAATAATAATACATACATACATACATACTCTAAAATGGTATAAATGTAATATTTGTATTATGTACTATTAATAAAAAAATGCTAAAATAGATTAATTTTAATGATAAAATTATTAAATAGTATTTAATAAAACCGTTATAATTATAAGAAACAATTTAATAAATAAAATTATAATGATAAACAATAAAAAATTATATTAATATTTTAAAATAGAAAAATATAAGCATACGACTCTTTTTATACTATACTACTACTATGAAGTATAAATAATAAAATAAAATAACATGAACGGAGTACTAGATTAATATACTCCCATTTCAGCAACAACAGGCACAGAACAAGGCGTTTGAGTATATTTGTTTGCCAAAAGCAGTGCGCGCGCAAAACTCTAGGCAGAAGAGACAACAGAAAAACAGTATCATAAAACATTTTTAAACCAACCAATCACCACCCTTTGACACCCACAAAACCAACAAACAACACCGCTCCCATTTTTCAAACGCTACAAAACATTACTGACACCATTTTGTACTCTTTACTTTTTCAACTTCATAATCAACGTTACAGTAAAATTGATCATAACCTATCTATCATACACTTATAATTTAAATTTTAAATTAATATTTCATCCGTTTCAAAATAATTTATTATTGTTTAAAAAGTTTTTGTACATAAATTAAAAAATATAATAATATTAAAATATTACATTTTTATTAAATTAGTTTAATTAATAAATTTAAAATAATCTTCAAAATAATAATTATATGACACAATTAGAAAAATAACAATTATTACTACATTAAAAAATAAAAACAACCGTCATTTTAAAATAAAATTTATTTTAAAACAGAAAAGTATATCACTATAAATGATACTATTATAGAGCTGTCTTCTGTCCTTTAAATTAATTTTTCATTTTTCAAAATTATAAAAAGAAAAAGAAAAAAGAATATACCTCAAATTGTAGAAGCCAATTATTCTCTCCTGCTCCATATCCTCTGTGCAAATGATAAGCAGGTAAACTCCCATCCAAACAAACTACAAATTCAAACACATAAAATTTTAATTAATAAAAACAAAATAATAACCGAAGAGAAAATAAAAAGTAAATAAAATAAAATAAACTTACGAGCTCCAGTATCACGTGCGTTCTTAACGATCGTCATGCTCACTAGAAGCCTCTGTTCTTCTTGTGATTCAACGCGCCATGGCTCCACCGTGATTATACACACCAATGCAAAAGCCACGGCGAAGTTCGCCGTAACAGAAACCGATTGGATCATATTTCTTTCAACTCGATTCAAAATCTCTCGAGAAAAAACAGATAGGAGAAGAAAGCGAGATCTCAGTGCTCTGTTGTTGATTTGCGATTTGTGTTGAACTGATTATACGGCATGAAGGAGTGAAGAAATAGATCGCAAAAATGTTGGATTGAAACGGAATTGGAAATCGACGTAACCGAAATGGACGCTTCATTGATTGCTTATGTGGAAGCGATAGATATGAATTTAATTGAAGACCAAAATCTCGTAGCCATAGCAATAATAAACAATAATAATAATAATGAGTTATAATAACGCACGTCGAATTAAAAAGAGAGAAAGTGAAAAAAGAAGCGTGAAAGGAATGAAAAGGGAGAATGTGTGTTTTTTGAGTTCAGAGTTATGGTGTGTGAGTGGACGGTGTCGTATTGAGATGAAAGTGTATTATTAAAATTGGATGAAAAAAAAATGGAAATAATAGAATTTGAGAGAGTCTGTTGGGTATGGTGTGGAATGGACCCACCACGAAAGAGAATATGGATCAAGATGTCAACTATAACCAAACCATGTTGCAGTGGTAGGGTTTGCTTTTAGTTGTCTTTGAGTTCAAGTTATGGCAAACTGTTTTTTCTTTTTTATAAATATTTTATATTTTATAGGTTGGTTAGTAACCACTATGACTATGAGGTATCCCCAACTTTTGTTTTATTTAACATTTATTTTTAAAATATTAATACTTTTGTTCATTTAGTAATTACGATTTTTATCTATAAATAAATAAGTATAATAGTCTTATATAGTCATTTAATAAACATTTATCATATTTTGTCATATAAATCCATTTTGTAACTCTTATTTAAAAATACCTATTTTGTAACTCTTATTTAAAATACCTATTTTATACTGTATTTTAATTGAATACAAGGTTGCCTTAGTGGTTCAATTTAATATGCATTATTATAGTTAGCATAGCTAGTTATTATAATGGTAAACAACTTTGTTTTATTCAAAAATCAACCGTTTGACATGTGGTACCTATACGTTTATTATTATTTAAATATATTATTAAAAATAAAATAAAAAGGTAAAATGTGATATTATTTCTTTATTTTTTTTCAGGCAAAATGTAATATTATTTCTTAATCATCTGTCTTAGGCAAAATGTGACATTATTTCTATCCTTTCCTTTTTATTAGGAGCAACTTTAAAATTAGATCATGAAATTTTAAAATGTTGAAGGCGACCGTGATTCCCAATGAGAGAGCACATCATTTTTCTCTAAGATATAAAAAAGGTTTAATATTAAAATGAATTGCTTAAAAAATTGAGTGATTAAAGAATCAAGATTTAATTATTGTTTCAATTAAATTTAATTCATGAACCCTTAAAAATTGAGTGACTAATGAAAAAAAAAAAAAAAAAAAAAAAAAAATATATATATATATATATATATATATATATATATATATATATATATATATATATATATATATATATATATATATATAAAATAAAACTAAAAAAAAAAACAAAAAGTCTAATATAAATAAAAAATTATATATTTAATTAAATATATTAAAATAATAAGCATAACCCATGCAGGACAACTAGTGTTCTCCTCATCCTTAAGTCTAAAATATTCACGTTTCTTTTTTCTATCCATCCCCGCTTCTATGAAAAAAATTTATCTTTATTTTTGGATCTAAATAAAGCAATCTCTACAAAATTCCATTGAGAAGTGTAAATTGCCATTCCTATTAATTACTTATTTGATATAAATGTTGTCATTGTGTGTTTATGATATTGTTATTGTAATTTGATTTCCTAATACATTTCTTTGACTTAATGAATAATAAAAATAAACATTGCTTTTAAATCATTATTATATTACATTATGGATTTTTTTTTGGTTGAAATAACACATATTTTAAAATAAAATATTAAAATAGTTATGTTTTTAAAAAAGTTATTAAACTAACTTACTTTTAATATGTATGCGTCATATGATATGACGATAGTATTGAGAATGCAAATGAACTGAACTGATACACTATATCATATGACGACACCATTTAAAAAAAATTCCGAAGAGGCGCCATATGATATGACTCCTCAGTTCAACCTTTTTTTTTCTTTTTTTTAAAGTCATATTTGAACTGAGACGTCATATCATATGACGCATCCTCTGAATTTTTTTTAATAGTATTGCCATATGATATGGCGTATCAGTTTAACTCATTTGTATTTTCAATGCTGTCGCCATATCATATGGCGCATGCATGTTAAAAGTAAGTTAGTTTGGTAATTTTTTTAAAAACTCAGTTATTTTACTATTTTATTTGAAAATATGTGTTATTTCAAAAAAAAATTTACAATGATCCCGTTTATTTTATCTTTTTTTTGTTAAATTATTTTTATAGTGTTATATATTTTGATGTAAAAAAAAATTACAAAAATCATTTCCATAAAAGTTTAGAAAGAAAACTTGTTTTGAATAAATTTTTTTAAAATGTTATTTTAGGTATTTCATCATTTTATCAACTAAAAACAATTGAAAATTAAAATTTTAAAAAAATCACTTAATTTTAAAACTATTTCATATAGTTTTTCATAAAAATCATTTTTGAAATACAATTTTTTGAAAAAGTTATAATTTTGATTATGTTTTAATTTTTAATAATGTATGTTTATGTTATAGAATGTCAAAATTAATCTTTTAATTTATGAAAAATAAATTTAGAAAAATTTATAATACTTTAAAAAAAAGTATTTGTATAATCCATTTTTAAAACTATAAAAAAAATCTACTTTTTTTAAAACTAAAAACAAACTATCTATAATTTGTTCATTATTTATAAAGCACCATACATTTAACTATCTCTTCTAACCTTTTAATTTAACTTGTTTTTGTATATTTAACTGGTTGGAATACTACATTAATTTCTATTTCATTACAAATTGGATGAATCTCTTACCTAGACCTCCTTTAAAAATAACATATTTACGCAATCATATTATAAGCAAAACAAATTTTTAATTCAATTAATATACTTAAGCATTAATTGTGTTAGAAGAAATACATTTTTCTAACATTTTAATTCAATTAAGTATGTTTTACATATAGTATGTTTTATATATTTAAAAAATCAAAAATTTTAATTCATTAGTATACTTAATTATTTTTTTATAAACAATTGAATTAGTAAGAGTAAAGAGGCACTCAAACCCATAAAAAAATTAACTTTTATTAATACAATTTAAAGGGATAACACACCAAAGTAAAAATTATAGTTGTGAATTAAATCAATTCTAACCACAAACTATGATCATATGTGTGATCTAGTGGTGAATGCTTAGATTTTAAATGTGTGTTTATTTCAAAATCTCAAAATCTAAGAAATAAGCTGGCAAAAACTTCCCTTATTAAAATGGAACAGTTATCACTTTTTAGGGGATCCCAAGTTCAGGCTTAAAATCTTTATAAATACTTCAACTATAGAGTTAAAAGAGACATATAAAAATACATACAAAACTTCTCACCACGAGCGAGATTGTTTTTTCTATACTGAAAATACCATAAAGTAAGTTTCCTCACAATTCAAAGTAAGTTTGAACGACAAAAATTCCTTAAATTTTTTTACTATTCCAACAAGTATATGTAGTGTAACACCCTAAATTTCCTCTGTAATATTTTTAAATAAAACATCAAAGTAATTAAACCAAACACATGCAACTTATGATGTTACGGTCAACATACAAAACCTGCTCATCAGATTGACTACGTAACACTTATATTTTTGTATAATCATAAAAATCTGAACATGTCTGAACATTACTTTTATTGCAGCGAAATAATAAAAATCAATTATCGTTTCATGGTATACAAAAGTTATCATGAAATCACATAATTCATCAGAACAACAATTAAACATAATAAAGGGGGTGTCCACAAATCTCAAGGAAATATAAATCATAAACGCGTTCCAACGATTCCCCGGTGTTACAATCAGAGCAGGCGTCAAACTATAAAGAAAAAGAGTAAGGAGACTTCATCTTCAACTCACATTTGATTCCTATTACGGAGTATTTGCACATTGCCCACATGGAGACAATATTCAAACAGAAGGGGTGAGATATCATGATAATATAAAAGGAAAATATGATAAACAATATGTATCATGTGCATTATCACTCATTCTTCAACATAACACACCCAACACCAACACTAAGTTATCCAAAAATAAAGATAACACAACAACAATTCATGCTAAATATCTCATATTGATCAACCAAGAACATCATTACTAATTATTTCTCAACCAACATAGAAATCACATGATAACGAGTCCAAATAATTCACACAACACCACATATTTAGCAAGATAGCAACATAGTTAATAAGTAATCCAATGAGACTCATAATTTGACCCAATGCATATGCATGTGGTACCAATTTTCGTGAACACTCAGATTCACCATTCTGATCCCCACCTCATAGGATCAGAACCACTCACTGATTCATCACCTCCGAATCAGCTACCGGCCCAATCCACACAATGAGATTTTAGGCTCACCAACAACGGACCATTGTCCACAAATGTAAGCAATGTAACTATTTATGCATACAACAACAACAACAACATCATCATGCGCAATAATCCACCACCATGGTTATTGTACATCGCACAAAGTGGCCAGCCAACATAAAGTATATTTCATAGAATATGGATATATATCTTTAATGCAATCACAACAACATCATAAAAACATCCTCACATCACCATCATTAACATCACAACGACATCCTAGTAACAACACTCAAGATTCATCACTTACAACAAGACTTCGTAGCGTACACAACAAGTAATAATCACATTCCTAAACATATTAGACATATAAATACTTGGAAAATAATTCACCTATTTATACCATGTTAAATTTCTATTTATTATCTTTCCGACACTTTAAACGGTTTGTCATTTGGATATACGGTTAAAAAGTTATGATCGAAATCGTATTTAACATTTTTTTTGTGCTGACGCAGAGGTCGACGCATACTGTCCTGATTTACAAAGAATTCGTTTTTGGAAGCTACATGTCGAAGCATACTGTTCCGATTTCTCAAAAACCACTTTTAAAAAGCACTTTCACCCTAGTTTATCATGCTAGAACTTATGCTACGAATTTCTATTATCATAGACCCAATTTTCTGCTATTTTAACATTCTAAAACTCAATTATTTCCTTGTTTTACACATGGATTAACATCATATATATAATCATCAATCTCCTATCTATAATTCAAACACTCACAACTCAACAATGGAGGAAAACATCTCAATAACCCAAAACAAGATTGTCACCCATATAGGCAAACGATATTCATCATATAATCAATATATTATAATAGTATACATCCATTATTTCACAACATTCATAGCATCATCGGAAACATACAATTTATTAATTTAGAGAAATCAAGGTTCATAGCATAGAAGAACACAACAACCCATAATGTAAGAACCTAAACCCTTACTCACTATTCATCATAATATCCCTTAGAAGATCAGAACCCCATCCTTACCTTAGATTGATGAGCTTTTCCCTTCTCTAATGAAATTCTTTTCTCTTCCTTGGCATAGCCTCTTTCACCTTCTGTTCTCAATTTCACATATGATGTAAAAACTGACTCCACTATTCTCCAATTTTCTTTATAAAATTCCTCAACTATGATTTACCTTATTTACCCTCACTCATCCCCATACAGTTACCATCATGTACTTCAAATCTCTACACATCTAATATTCCATTTTATTTTATTTGATTATATTATTATTAATATTAATATTGATCTCATCTAATTAAAATAATAATAATACTAATTTCTAACAATTATTTAATTAAATTAATATCCATCTAATATTAAATAATTGAATAATTATCACTAATATATTCTAATTAGTTTTACTTCTCACGCCATTAATCTCTCCTCAAATGATCACACACTTTTCAACCCTCAAGGTCTAGTCTTAAGGTTACTACTCCATACCAAGGGTATCCCAAACAAAACAAAACACACATAATCACATTCATACACACAACTTCACATAATTAAATTACGAAAAATAATTTAAAATAAAACGGGGCATTACATGTAGTTTTTAACAAATGCACATTAAGTAAGCAATATCTTTATTATCCTAAAAATAGAAAACACAAAACAATTATAAACTTCTTCCAAAATTCCTTTAAAATAGATGGATTCACTAGATGATGCGTGTCATGTAACACCCCACTTCCCAAGTTAAATAAAATGTGAATAAATCAATTAAAAATATCAGAGTTTCTCTTCCAAAAGTGGGATATTACTTTTCACAAAAATTTCTACAAAACATTTCATTAAAAGATTTTCCAAATAAGCAGTGGAAAAGAAATTTGTCATAACATATATACATATATGTACATCATCTCATACATCATGTTCGGCCATCTGCCCAAAATATACAAAACATCATCAATGAATCCATCAAAACGTGATACGACACGGAGTATAAACAAAATCACCACACGGATAAATAACTCTCAAAAACTCCGTGTTACGTATCAGAGCATCCCTACGACTCGACTCGCCACAATCCAAGCTAGCTACGCACCTGGATTGTCTGTACTTCCGAAGAAGCACATACCACAACAACAACAAGGGGTGAGAAATCACGATCAAAATTAACGGTAATAATGTACATGAATAAAAGGTAGACAACACATAAACATCATTCATCATACATCAATCCGGACCTACTGTCCCATGCAAACACGGCACACCAACAATGCAACATATGCAACTCGACACAATGATATGCGGTACCGACTCACTGGTTCGTCAACCAAACTCAAGATAGATTTCTTACGCTCCATCCGAGACACGATCTATCCCTACTACGCTCCTCCTGAGCCCATATAATCAATCTCAGGATAGATCACATACACTCCATCAGAGCAATGATCTATCCCTACCACCCCCTCTCATTCGGAGTACGGGCAAATAAACTCAGGATAGATCACATATACTCCATCTAAGCAACGATCTATCCCTACCCCGCTCCTCTTGAGCCCAAACATGCATCATGATATGTGTTGAAGCGATAAAGCAGCAAGAAAAAAATATTAAGTACCCAATTTTTGTCGTCTCCACAGGGATTAGTGCGATATGAACGCCGTTCAACGATTTCTACATTTCTAAGCTTATTGTTCAAAAGTTTAAGTTTAAAAGGTTCAAAGAACCATAGATAAAAACATAAAATATAAAATAAAGACTGAAATATAAACGGAGCCTTGTTGGGATTGGATTTCATCAATTGATAACACATGCATTCTTCTGATCAAATTAAACACAACACAATCATTCGTCTAAAATCCTCACGTATCACTTACGACAAAGCTTGTCTCTAATGCGGCATCGAGAGAACAACCGTGTTGTCTCATTGGTGATCTCTCACCCAATAAAAACACAACACAAAGCATTAAGATCTGATACTCACGCAAATGCTAAGCCTAAAACTATCTCTAGCATTTAGGACCTAATAGGCAATCATCCTAGATCCAGACCTGAAAAGTATATCTCTATCACGATTCAAATCAAAGATTAACAGGTAAACAATAATGAAACCCATATCAGATAAACAATTGTTTCATATAAAATACAATGATCAGAATACGTACACACGTTTAACCCTTTTTACATGTATTCATCTAATCCGCCAAATGTCGGTGAACATCGTTCTTCATCACTATTATCACATACCCACACAATATCATATTGATCCTACCCATGCTAGCCATGCTACTTAATCAACATGACACCATAGAAGATAAAATGAATATCAACTTCAAAACCATGTCAAAAGTTTGTTCATTGATAGAAGAAGATCTGAGATCAAAGATGTGAAAAGGTTTTGTCAAGACCCACAAATACATAATCAAAGATATTCAATCAATAGAGAATCCAAACTAGTTCACAAACATAAATTAGATGAAATACATAAGGTATCAAAATATTACAATCCAAACCCCAACAAGAGATCGAAGATCTTACCTCCTCCCCCTTAGGGTTTTATGCTTCTCTCTCTAAAATAGATGAAGAGAAAATAAGTTGTGATATCTAGAAAATGGAAAAATTACAAGTTATCAAAAAGATCCCTATATTTATGATCTAAAAAGCACTTAAATAAAGAACAAAAGATGTTCTGTTTCCGCCCATTCGCCAGGCGAACAGGGGCATTCGCCAGGCGAACAAAAAGTAACAAGGCACTTCAAAGTGCCTCAGCAAGCAAACCGCCCTCTGTGATATCGCTCCTTCGCCAGGCGAATCAACCTTCGCCAGGCGAACCTTCGCTGGCTTCACTCGCCTGGCGAACTTCATGCCTTTTTGGTCTGAGAGTTTAATTTGAATTACTCGTCATGGCTCGCCAGCACTCGCCAGGCGAACCTTCGCTGGCACTTGCTGAGCTTCGCCAGGCGAACATGACAGATTCCAGCTTCTTCCAGCAGCTCTGATTTCTCCTAGTGAGCATGACAGCATTTTGGTGGTTTGCATATTGTCTTGGTTTCCTTGCCCATTTCTTGTGTCTTACTCTTCACTTGTTTTATGCCTGATTCTTGCATAATAATACACAAATCAAAGGTACCAAAAACGTTTCATGTAACACCCCACTTCCCAAAATCATCTAAATTAATAAACATTATAAATAAACAAAATCAGAGTTCCAATTCTCCCAAGTGGGATATCACATAAAAACAACGTTTCCTTATAAAAAGGTTTTTCTCCAAATACAGCGGAATGTTAAATAATAAAATTCAATAAAAGTTTGATACGTTCACAGGGAAATAAAATATAAGTTCAACATAAAACAAATAAAAACACCTAAGTTCTGTGCTACGTATCAGAGCATCCTAGACTCGACAATCACACCAATATCCAAGCTAGCTAAGCACCTGGATTATCTGTACTTCCGAAGAAGCACAGACCACAGCAACAACAAAGGGGTGAGAAAACATGATCAAAAATATAATGGTAATGTAATACATGTAAATAAGGTAGTACAACACACCAACACACCAAGATTCACCCCTAACAACACCATATGACGAACCTACGGTTCAAATTACAATATAACATATTATAATGCAAAATGCAACTCAACACCATGCATGCGGTACCGACTCGTTGGTTCATTCAATCGAACTTGGATAGATCACTTACGCTCCTCCTGAGACATGATCTATCCCCCACCATTCTCCACAAAGGAGTACGGATGAATCACTTACGCTCCTCCTGAGACATGATTCATCCCACCAAAACACCATGATATGCACACACCAATGCATAACTAATATATTTAGGCACTCAACGTGCACACGATCCTCCTGATCATATCATCATACATCAATGCATATATGTACAGATATAACATACACCAACACCATATAAATCAATTCACACAGTGAGCAATCTCACATTCTAACACCAAGTATAAACACATCTCAACACTCGGGGAATACACGATCCTACTGATCACTACACACATATACATCAACTAATTGCCCACCAGTCATTATTACGGGAAACATGTACTATCACCGAGTACACAAGTTAATTCCCACAGTCATCATTCATACATGGCATCAAGGCCAAAGGAATCACACAAGTCCAGAGCTCAAGGTCAAAATATCACAACACTCACATTCTGGTTCTGCTACGTTCGCTGACATTCGCCAGGCGAAACCCCGTAGCGAACCTTCGCTAGCATTCGCCAGGCGAACCTGCTGGCAAAGCCCCCTTTCCACTATCGTGCATTCGCCAGGCGAAGGAATCATTCGCCAGGCGAACCTTCGCTGGCCTCACTCGCCAGACGAAGTTCCTACCCTTTAGGTCTGGGACTTAATTCTGAATTATTCGCTGCCACTCGCCTCAGCTCGCCAGGCAAACACTCGCCCCCATTCGCCAGGCGAAACTTCGCCAACACTCGCCAGACGAAGCCCAGCGAATGCTGCAATTTCACCAATTTCTCACAGTTCTGCAGATTGCTATCTAGGCCAAATAACTTTAATCTCCTATCCCAATTCACACCTTAACATCAGTACCAACATTACACGTAATTCAGCCTAAAGGATTCCTAATCCCAATCCCAAAATCATCACCTAGACACTTTATTGATACATCAACATCCCTACAGAATTTCCCTAAAAACCGTAAAATCACCTATATGCCAAATTGGCCAAAAACAACAATTCATTAACGATTACTATACAATTAACAACAATTACTATCAATCATAACATATCAATATATATTATCATATATCGATCAATTTCCTACGGGGTTAAGGAATCCCCAACTACCCTATACATGTATAAACCATTCCCAATCAGGTTTCTCCCCCCTTACCTTGTTAATCGGTTGATCGATGAAAGAACCCTCCAAGGTTTGGCCAATTCTGATTTTCCCCCGTTCCTTCGTTCTTCGCTCCCTTTTCCGTTCTTCTCACTTCTCTCCTTTCTATCGTTCTTTTTCCACTTTCTCTAACTTCTCACAATGTATCGTAAAACTACTAACCCCTCACATTCTCTATTTTAATTCTCTAATCCCAATAATAATAATAACTTAATAATAATAATAATAAAAATAATAATAATAATAATAATAATAATAATAATAATAATAATAATAATAATAATACTATTATTATCTCACCAAAATAATAATAATATTAATAACAATAGTAACTATAATAAATTATTCCCACCAATATTAATATTATACACTATATTATTATATTCACCAAAACACCACCAATAATCCTCCCACATTAGGGACACCCACCAAACATCACCAAATACACCCCCACCAAAGGGCACACCAACACATAATATTTAAAATAATAATAAAATGACTAAATAATTAAAATGGGTGTTACATTTCACACTATATTGCAAACCAAACAAAACAAGAGTGGTTTTCTACACTTAATTGATGAAAATGAGTGGAAAATGCCAACTTTTGATAGATCAAATAAGTGAAATTTGGCATCTAACAACTTGCCCCAACTAGCTTTTTGCTTGTCCTCAAGCAAAGTATGTCTCTCATTTCACAACAAGAGGATTTGCTCAAGACTAAGATTCACCCAAGAATGGATAAAATTGGCTCAAACACAAATGGTGCAAACAAGCCATGGTTTCAAATGTTAAGAATCAAACAATGTAAAAGAACTAACTTCTTAAAGCAAATATAAAGCCATGCATCAATCAACAACTATATTTTTCATGAATGAATCACTCTATCTCTCCTCTTCGAATAAGGATTGATGAAATTACGCGTTTTCAACCGCGGGGACAATTTCACTCAACTAACAAACAATGTCAATATCAATTCAATTCATACAAAATCTAACAATCAAAAATGAAAATATGGAAGCAAGAAGATCACTAAGGTATTTAAGGTTGTAGCTTGGTCGGGTTTACAAACAAGGGACATTTCTAAGGCCATTGAAACGAAATTGCCGATGCAAAAGAGACATTCACCGCACACGAGTTATTTACACATCCCAACTTCATTCCATTCATTTCTTAATTGCAAACCTTCCCAACTTTATTTCACAACTTATTCTTTCACTATTTTTCTTTTCCAAGCAAGCATTCTTTTTCTTTTCTTCTCTTTTTTTTTTCTTTTCTTTTCTTTTTTCATATTCACACAATTTTTTTGGTACTTACTTGAATTTTTCAAAAGTTGTAGCAACCTACTTTCTTCCTTTTTTATTCGCCCCAACTTAACTTTTACTTAACCCTCAAGTGAATGCTCTTAGCTTTTTATGGCAAAGAAGACAATTAAAAAAAAAATCAAGGGTTCAAGAAAAATTTTAGGATCTCTCAAAATTAAGAATGAGATTCACCTTGTTTAGGCTCAAAGGGGTTAATGAATTCTCTCTACTCACGGGTAAGTTGCATTTGGAACTAGTTGTGTTCAATAAAAACAAGTGCCTTGATCATTTCTAATGCTTCCACAAATTCACAATGATAACAAGATAAAGCATGAATCATACGAATCAACAAAGTTTATCAGAAATCCAGTATTTAGTAAACAATGGAAGCTTTCTCACAAATTGTGGTTTTTGGTCCTAAGTGAAACAATCATTCGAACAAGTTGCCAAAAGAAGAAATTTCATTTGCACAAAGACTTAAGTTCTTAAGCATTCTAAAATTCTAAACAAAGGAAACCATGTACCTTGACAATATTCACTTGTTTCATACTATCATCGCCATCCAAACTCGGTTGAAGCTTCATTGAATGCTTTTATACCGATAGCAACCACTCTAGAAGGGGTTTTCGTCATTTCTGAACACACTAGAAAAAAAACGTAAAAAGAAACAATATATACAAAATATACAAAGCTTAAAAACATAGAACCGTTGCAATGCACTTCAAAATCTCAACACCAATCCCCGGCAACGGTGCCATTTTGTTGAAGCGGTAAAGCAGCAAGCAAAAAATATTAAGTACCCAGTTTTTGTCGTCTCCACAGGGATTAGTGCGATATGAACGCCGTTCAACGATTTCTACATTTCTAAGCTTATTGTTCAAAAATTTAGGTTTAAAAGGTTCAAAGAACCATAGATAAAAACAGAAAATATAAAATAAAGACTGAAATATAAACGGAGCCTTGTTGGGATTGGATTTCATCAATTGATAACACATGCATTCTTCTGATCAAATTAAACACAACGCAATCATTTGTCTAAAATCCTCACGTATCACTCACGACAAAGCTTATCTCTAACGCGGCGTCGAGAGAACAACCGTGTCGTCTCATTGGTGATCTCTCACCCAATAAAAACACAACACAAAGCATTAAGATCTGATACTCACGCAAATGCTAAGCCTAAAACTATCTCTAGCATTTAGGACCTAACAGGCAATCATCCTAGATCCAGACCTGAAAAGTATATCTCTATCACGATTCAAATCAAAGATTAACAGGTAAACAATAATGAAACCCATATCAGATAAACAATTGTTTCATATAAAATACAATGATCAGAATACGTACACACGCTTAACCCTTTTTACATGTATTCATCTAATCTGCCAAATGTCGGTGAACATCGTTCTTCATCACTATTATCACATACCCACACAATATCATATTGATCCTACCCATGCTAGCCATGCTACTTAATCAACACGACACCATAGAAGATAAAATGAATATCAATTTCAAAACCATGTCAAAAGTTTGTTCATTGATAGAAGAAGATCTAAGATCAAAGATGTGAAAAGGTTTTGTCAAGACCCACAAATACATAATCAAAGATATTCAATCAATAGAGAATCCAAACTAGTTCACAAACATAAATTAGATGAAATACATAAGGTATCAAAAGATTACAATCCAAACCCCAACAAGAGATCGAAGATCTTACCTCCTCCCCCTTAGGGTTTTATGCTTCTCTCTCTAAAATAGATGAAGAGAAAATACGTTATGATATCTAGAAAATGGAAAAATTACAAGTTATCAAAAAGATCCCTATATTTATGACCTAAAAAGCACTTAATTAAAGAACAAAAGATGTTCTGTTTCCGCCCATTCGCCAGGCGAACAGGGGCATTCGCCAGGCGAACAAAAAGTAACAAGGCACTTCAAAGTGCCTCAGCAAGCAAACCGCCCTCTATGATATCGCTCTTTCGCCAGGCGAATCAACCTTTGCCAGGCGAACCTTCGCTGGCTTCACTCGCCTGGCGAACTTCATGCCTTTTTGGTCTGAGAGTTTAATTTGAATTACTCGTCATGGCACGCCAGTACTCGCCAGGCGAACCTTCGCTGGCACTCGCTGAGCTTCGCCAGGAGAACATGACAGATTCCAGCTTCTTCCAGCAGCTCTGATTTCGCCTAGTGAGCATGACAACATTTTGGTGGTTTGCATATTGTCTTGGTTTCCTTGCCCATTTCTTGTGTCTTACTCTTCACTTATTTTGTGCCTGATTCCTACACAATAACACACAAATCAAAGGTACCAAAAGCTTTTCACACTATATTGCAAACCAAACAAAACAAGAGTGGTTTTCTATACTTAATTGACGAAAATGAGTGAAAAATGCCAACTTTTGATAGATCAAATAAGTGAAATTTGGCATCTAACAATATGCATACACTAATGCACAACAGCAAATACAAGCACCCACGATGCACACGATCCTACTGATCCATCATCATACACCACATATATATATATATATATATATATATATATATATATATATATATATATATATATATATATATATATATATATATATATATATATATATATATATATATATATATATATATATATATATATATATATATATATATATATATATATATATATATATATATATATATATATATATATATATATATATATATATATATATATATATATATATATATATATATATATATATATATATATATATATATATATATATATATATATATATATATATATATATATATATATATATATATATATATATATATATATATATATATATATATATATATATATATAATTATATGCATATATTCCACACATCACCACATACATGTATCATGTCATACACCAATTGAAATATCCACATCAAACGATTAACACAGAAATTACATTCCAACACCACCCATACACTCTCCCTAATTCAACATCAATCTCATAATAAATCACGACCAACAAGGGTCCAACAGCACAAGAGAACAGAACAACACAACACAAAAATACAAAACACTGTCATGCTCGCTGGCTCACTCGCTAGGCGAAGCATCAGCGAAGGCTCAGTACTTGCTCGCTCAGCGAACTCCCTAGCGAAGCCAGACAGTGGCTACTGGAAGCACTCGCTACCCAGTTCGCCCAACGAATCCCTAGCGAAGATTCGCTACTCACTCGCCCAGCAAAGCAGCTGGCAAACGTCTGCGATTTCAGAAAAATAATACTGCTTAGAGTCGGCAAAAACACTCCGAACTCAGCCTATTCTACTCAAACCAGTTCTCATCACATCGGCTCAACATTCCACAACTTAATTACAGAATCTACTCTCGATTAAACCTGATTAAACCTCAGCTTTACTCAATTAATCAACTTCGGCATAAACTTCGAACTACCCGAAAACCCCTCAAATTGATCAAACATCACATGCAATGGAATCAACATATCATCAACAACTCAGAATCACAACACCAAGTAAAACATAATCATCAAAATTATGGGGTTAAGGGAAATCTCCTTCTACCTAATATTCATGCATTCTACCAATTTTAACGGATTCCCCCCCCCCCCCCCATTACCTCAAATGCAGTTTCGATCAATGAATCTTCAAGAATTCCACTGCCAAGCCACTTCTTCTTCCTCTTGATCGCACTCTTCAAGTTTGCTCTTTACTTGCTATACCGTGCTCTTCTTCTTCACTCTCGTGTTCTTCTCTTCCTCTATTTCTTCCAAAATGGCACTTCTTCCCCTAATACCCCAAAATTCTCTGTTTAAATCCAATATTAATATTAATCCTCATTTTTCTCCTTTTTAATCCAAAACAATTCCAATTAACAAAATCTTCATAATATTAATAATAATAATAATAATAATAATAATAATAATAATAATAATAATAATAATAATAATAATAATAATAATAATAATATCAACATTAATATTAATTATCCATTATTATCATTATCAATTATATAATATTAATATTATGTTCCTTATATCCTCAACAATTCCCACACAAGGCATGTCGATAATAAAATAACACGGGAAAAACTTAAATAATTAAAATGGGCGTTACAACTCTCCTCCACTTTAATTATTTTCGTCCTCGAAAATACCTGATGGAAACAACTCTGGATAAGCTTCCCGCATTCTGCTTTCCAATTCCCAAGTCACATTGCCTCCTGCAGCACCTCCCCAAGCCACTCTCACCAAAGGTATCTCTTTCCCTCTGAGTCGCTTCATCTTGCGGTCCTTGATCCTCAATGACATCGTCTCAACGGTTAGATTCTCTCTCACTTGAACTTCATCTCTCTGAATCACGTGAGACGGATCCGATACATACTTCCGAAGTTGCGACACATGAAACACGTCATGCAAGTTCGAAAGTTCCGGCGGCAACGCCACCCTGTAAGCCACAACACCAATCCTCTGCAAAATCTGATACGGCCCGATAAACTTCGGATCCAGCTTCTTGGACTTCAATGCACGTCCTACACCGGTCACTGGGTTAACCCTCAAAAACACATGGTCACCTTCATTGAATTCTAACTCCTTCCTTCGGCTATAATGATAGCTCTTCTGCCTACTCTGAGACGCTTTCATCTTCTCACGGATCATCTGAACTGTCTCAGTAGTCTGATGCACAATCTCTGGTCCCAAAATAACACTCTCACCCGTCTCATACCAACACAGAGGAGTTCTGCACCTCCTACCATAAAGAGCCTTAAACGGTGCCATTTCGATACTAGAATGGTAACTGTTGTTGTACGTGAACTCTACCAACGGAAAATGAGTATCCCACGCACCACCTTTTTCCAACACACAAGCTCTTAACAAGTCCTCCAACGACTGAATAGTCCTCTCTGACTGTCCATCGGTTTCAAGATGATATGTTGAACTCAGCTTCAACTCAGTGCCCAAAGCTTCCTGCAAACTCTTCCAAAATTCTGAAGTAAACCTCAGATCTCTATCCGACACAATACTCGACGGTACACCATGAAGCTTCACAATCACCCGAATATAAATCTCTGCCAGCTTCTCCAACGGAAAACTGATATTAATCGGCACAAAATGCGCAGACTTCGTAAGCTGATCCACAATTACCCAAATAATGTCAAATCCTCTTGCCGTGTTCGGCAATCCCGTAACAAAATCCATGGCTATACAGTCCCACTTCCAAACCGGAATTTCCAACGGTTGCATCAAACCAGACGGTTTCTGATGTTCCACTTTCGATTTCTGACATGTCAAACAAGCATAAACAAAACGAGCGATATCTATTTTCATGCCAGCCCACCAAAATAACTTTTTCAAATCATGATACATCTTCGTAGCTCCCGGGTGGATACTCAGGCTACTATGATGTCCTTCGTCCAAAATTGACTTCTTCAGCTCGTTATTATCCGGCACACAAATTCTGCCTCAAAATCTCAACACACCTGCACTATCCAACTTGAAATCACTACCAGAGTCACTTCTTGCTTCTCGCATCAAATCCACAAATTTCACATCCAACTTTTGATTTTCTCTAATCATATCCAAGAAATCATTCCTCACTTGCAACTTGCCCAACATCACACCATCTGTCGTAAACTCACACACCATGCTCAAATCTTTGAACTGCTCAATTAGCTCCATCTCTTTCACCATCAAAGCTGACATGTGAATTGTCTTCCTGCTCAAAGCATCCGCAACAACATTCGCCTTTCCGGGATGATAACTCAAGCTGAAATCATAATCCTTTAAGAATTCTAACCATCTTCTCTGACGCATATTCAGCTCTTTATGATCAAACAAATACTTCAAGCTCTTATGATCACTGAACACCTCAAACCTCGAACCAAACAAATAATGTCTCTAAATCTTCAACACAAAAACCACCGCAGCCAACTCAAGGTCATGAGTAGGATAATTCCTTTCATGCACCCTTAATTTCCGCGAAGCATAAGCTACCACTTTACCATTCTGCATAAGAACTCCGCCTAATCCCAACTTAGACGCGTCACAATACACCACAAAAGGCTCACTCGGAGTCGGTAACACTAACACCGGTGCCGTAGTCAATCTCTTCTTCAATTCCACAAAACTCTTTTCACAAGCAGCATCCCACACAAAAGCTTGATTCTTTCTTGTCAACTGAGTCAACGGCAAAGCCAAAGTAGAAAAACCTTCAATAAACCTCTGGTAATACCCTGCCAAATCCAGAAAGCTTCTAACTTCCGTTACCGTCTTCGGTGGTTCCCACTGTAATACCGCACTCACTTTTAACGGGTCTACTGCTACACCATCACTAGAAATCACATGCCCCAAGAAACTCATCGTCTTCAACCAGAACTCACACTTCAATAGCTTGGCAAACAGCTTGTTATCCTTCAACACTTGCAAAGCGATCCTCAAATGCTCCGCATGCTCTTCTTCCGACTTAGAATAAATCAGTATATCATCAATGAACACGACAATAAATTGATCCAAATAAGAATGGAAGATCTGGTTCATATACTCCATGAACACTCCCGGCGCATTAGACACTCCGAAAGGCATCACCGTATACTCATAGTGTCCATAACGAGTTCTAAACGCCGTCTTCTGAATATCACCATCCCTCACTCTGATCTCATGATAACCCGACCTCAAATCAATCTTACTGAACACACGAGCTCCCACTAACTGATCCATCAAATCATCAATCCTTGGAAGAGGATACTTGTTCTTGATGGTCACTTTGTTCAACTGACGGTAATCGATGCACAGATGCATACTACCACCCTTCTTCTTTACCAACAACACTGGAGCTCCCCACAGCGACACACTCGGCCTGATAAACTTTCTATTCAACAACTCTCCAATCTGAGACTTCAATTCAGCCAACTCTACTGCTGACATCCTGTACGGCGCCATAGAAATAGGCCTCGTACCAGGAATAAGATCAATGCTAAACTCAACTTCTCTCTTCGGAGGCAATTCCATAATATCATCAGGCAACACTTCCGAAAATTCACTCACCACTGCCAACTCTTCCAACAACGCCTTGTTGTCAACAGATAATGATGTAAATAAAGCAAACACCTTAGCTTCTTCTTCCAACAAAATCCTCAATTCCTTATTAGACAAGGAATCCGCCAATGCTCCCTCTTCTGGAGTAAGAAACAATAACACCTTCCGAAAACAATCGATGTAGACTCGGTTGAACTCCAACCAGTTCATACCCAGAATAACATCTAAACCTCCAAGTGGCAAACAAATCAGATCTACCCCAAAATATCTACCGAAGATAGTCAGTGGACACTTCAAACACACCAAAGAAGTAGTCATTGAACCAATAGAGGGAGTTTCAATAGTCATTCGTCGCTCAAGAGTAGACGACACCAAACCTAACCTCTTCACACAATCGACAGAAATGAATGAGTGGGTCGCACCTGTATCAATCATAGCAGTCAAAGGAACATTATTGATAAAACAAGTACCTTTGATAGCACGCTCCTCATTTGCTGATTGAGTTCCCACCACAACAAACACTTTACCGCTGACCTGAGACGTCTGAACCTTCTTCGGCTTCTCACAATGAGTGCTAATATGACCTTTCTCACCACAGTTATAGCAAGTAGGCACATTAGTCCTGAACTCCGCCATCACATGGCCCGGCTTCCCACACTTGAAGCACTTCTTTACCTCCTTAGTACAATCATTAGCACGATGCCCCGCGACACCGCACCGAAAACAACTCAAATCCACAGATGCCCTCCTCTCTCTGAACTTCTTATCAACAACAACCTTCTGCTTTCCCTTACCAGCTGGAACGATGTAGGGAATACCACCAAACCTCTGCTTACCCTTACGATCATTCACCGCCTTATAGTGTCAATCCTTGCCCTGTTGTCATTATCATAAATCTTGCTTCTGCTCACCAGCTCAGGGTAGCTCCTGATCTTCTGACAAGCGATCCCCATCTTAATCTCTTGACGCAGCCCGTTCTCAAACTTCAAACACTTGGAAGTCATTGCCTCATCAATATTATAATAGGGACAATATTGTGCCAATTCTTCAAATCTAGCAGCATACTCTGCTACAGACAGGTTACCCTGCTTCAGTTCTAGAAATTCAATCTCCTTAGCACTTCTGATGTCTTCCGAAAAATACTTCTCCAGAAAAATCGTCTGAACTACCTCCCAGGTAATGGCAGTTCCCGCATCCTCCAATCTCTGTCGACTGTTGTCCCACCAAGCCTAAGCTTCACCCTCCAACATATGAGTACCGAACCTCACCTTCAGCTCATCACTGCATCCCATGGTCCAGAAGATCTTCTCAATCGCCTTCAGCCATTTCTGTGCAGCTTCAGGGTCTAAAATCCCTCCTTCAAACTTCGGTGCCTTATTATTCTGAAACTGCGTCAAATCTCTGAATTGTGCACTCGCAGCCAGATTTTGATTGGCAACCACCTGCGTCATCGCTTGCATAGCTGCCGCCAAAGCAGCATCATTCCTCCCTGCCATACTGCTCAACCAAAACAACACTGGGTCAAAAAACACACAACCCCTATCCTAAGGACAGACTCAAAACACTACACTGGCCGGACGGACTGACCTGCTTTGGTACCAACTTATAACACCCCACTTCCCAAGTTAAATAAAATGCGAATAAATCAATTAAAAATATCAGAGTTTCTCTTCCAAAAGTGGGATATTACTTTTCACAAAAATTTCCACAAAACATTTCATTAAAAGATTTTCCAAATAAACAGCGGAAAAGAAATTTGTCATAACATATATACATATATGTACATCATCTCATACATCATGTTCGGACATCTGCCCAAAATATACAAAACATCATCAATAAACCCATCAAAACGTGATACGACACAGAGTATAAACAAAATCATCACACAGATAAATAACTCCCAAAAACCCCGTGTTACGTATCAGAGCATCCCTACGACTCGACTCGCCACAATCCAAGCTAGCTACACACCTGGATTGTCTGTACTTCCGAAGAAGCACATACCAGAACAACAACAAGGGGTGAGAAATCACGATCAAAATTAACAGTAATAATGTACATGAATAAAAGGCAGACAACACATAAACATCATTCATCATACATCAATCCGGACCTACTGTCCCACGCCAACACAGCACACCAACAATGCAACATATGTAACTCGACACAATGATATGTGGTACCAACTCACTGGTTAGTCAACCAAACTCAGGATAGATCACATACGATCCATCCAAGCAATGATCTATCCCTACCACGCTCCTCTTGAGCCCATATAATCAATTTCAGGATATATCGCTTACACTCCATCTGAGACACGATCTATCCCTACTACGCTCCTCCTGAGCCCATATAATCAATCTCAGGATAGATCACATAAACTCCATCTGAGCAATGATCTATCCCTACCACCCCCTCTCCTTCGGAGTACGGGCAAATAAACTCAGGATAGATCGCATACACTCCACCTGAGCAACGATCTACCCATACCACGCTCCTCCTGAGCCCAAACGTGCATCATGATATGCATACACTAATGCACAACAGCAAATACAAGCACCCACGATGCACACGATCCTACTGATCCATCATCATACACCACATATATATAATTATATGCATATATTCCAAACATTGCCACATACATGTATCATGTCATACACCAATCGAAATATCCACATCAAACGATTAACACGGAAATTACATTCCAACACCACACATACACTCTCCCTAATTCAACATCAATCTCATAATCAATCAGGACCAACAAGGGTTCAACAGCACAAGAGAACAAAACAACACAACACAAAAATACAAAACATTGTCATGCTCGCTGGCTCACTCACTAGGCGAAGCATCAGCGAAGGCTCGCTACTTGCTCGCTCAGCGAACTCCCTAGCGAAGCCAGATAGTGGCTACTGGAAGCACTCGCTACCCAGTTCACCCAGTGAATCCCTAGAGAAGATTCGCTACTCACTCGCCCAGCGAAGCAGCTGGTGAACGTCTGCGATTTCAGAAAAATAATACTGCTCAGAGTCGGCAAAAACACTCCGAACTCATCCGATTCTACTCAAACCAGTTCTCATCACATCGGCTCAACATTCCACAACTTAATTACAGAATCTACTCTCGATTAAACCCGATTAAACCTCAGGTTTACTCAAGTAATCAACTTCGGCATAAACTTCGAACTACCCGGAAACCCCTCAAATTGATCAAACAACACATGCAATGGAATCAACATATCATCAACAACTCAGAATCACAACACCAAGTGAAACATAATCATCAAACTTATGGGGTTAAGGGAAATCCCCTTCTACCTAATATTCATGCATTCTACCAATTTTAACGGATTCCCCCCCCCCCCCATTACCTCAAATGCAGTTTCGATCAATGAATCTTCAAGAATTCCACTGCCAAGCTCACTTCTTCTTCCTCTTGATTGCACTCTTCAAGCTTGCTCTTCACTTGCTAGACCGTGTTCTTCTTCTTCACGCTCGTGTTCTTCTCTTCCTCTATTTCTTCCAAAATGGCACTTCTGCCCCTAATACCCCAAAATTCTCTTTTTAAATCCAATAATTATATTAATCCTCATTTTTCTCCTTTTTAATCCAAAACAATTCCAATTAACAAAATCTTCATAATAATAATAATAATAATAATAATAATAATAATAATAATAATAATAATAATATCAACATTAATATTAATTATTCATTATTATCATTATCAATTATATAATATTAATATTATGTTCCTTATATCCTCAACAATTCCCACACAAGGCATGCCGATAATAAAATAACACGGGAAAAACTTAAATAATTAAAATGGGCGTTACATGTCACCTCGGTGCACTATACTATTCTTGTTAACTCGGATAAAGTGTTAGAAAAGGAAGTTATGATAAAATCAGTGCTCCAAGTCATTCTGTCTTACATTATGAGCCTTTTTATTCTCCCAGATGGGGTTTGTAATGAAATTGAGAAGATGCTTAATTCCTTTTGGTGGGGAGGAGGTAGTAATAATATGGGAATCCATTGGATGGCATGAGATAAACTGTCTTGCTCTAAGACGGAATAAGGGTTGGGATTTAGAGACTTTAAAGCTTTTAATATGTCCAGGGTTGCCAAACAAGGTAGGAACCTGGTGTTCAAGCCTCAGGCTCTTGCATCCAGAATCTTCAAATCAAGGTACTTTTCTAGAACATCTTACTTTGAAGTTAACCTTGGTTATAATCATAGTTTTGTGTGGGAAAGTATTTGGAAGGCGAATGATGTCTTATCTCTAGGGTGAAGGTGGAGCATCGGGGATGGTAGTCACATCAAGGTTATGAATGAGCCTTGGATCAGGGGTAAGAAGGAAGGGAGTTAGAGTGGTCCCCAGAAACAATGTGCGTACGATATTACTGTTAGAGATCTTATGATGCCTAATGTGAAACAATGGGATGTGAGGGTGATTAGAGATGTATTTAATTGTGTAGATACTGGAGAAATCTTACAGGTGCCTCTTTTGGAGGAGGTTAAGGAGGATAGGTTGATCTGGAAGGCATAACAAAATGGATCTTACATTGTGCGTTCTGGTTACAAGTTGTGGAGAAGCTTTCGGGTTCGGTAGGAGAATGAGGGGAGGAATGAGGGTTGTAATAGTCTTTGGAATATTAAAGCTCCTCCTAGGGTTAAACATCTATTGTGACAAATTTGTAAGGAATGCTTACCGATTCGAGTTAGACTCCGACAACATCATGTTCCTTGTCTGTCTACTTGTCCATCTTGCGAGAGTAACATTAGAGATGATTGGCACCTATTTTTTGGTTGTAATGATATTACCCATTGTTGGAGGGTAGCATGTTTGTCCTTTATTGTAGATGCCCATTTACATTCTTTCTTTGATGCTAAATCTCTTATATTCAATATTTTTAGTAAGAAGGATAGGAAGGATGCGGGTAGATTTGCTGTCATGTTAGACGAGATATGGAAGAGTAGGAATAATCTAATTTGGAACAATGATTACGAGAGAGCTCCTAAAATTGGTTGGTTAGCTTTTCACAAGTGGCAGGAATGATTCTCGGCCCAAAAAGTGCACGATCCGGTTAATAACCACCAGGTACTTCCTTCTTAGAACCCGCCTAAGGAAGGTGGATTGAAGTGTAATGTGGATGCGACGTTCAATAACCATAGTGGTACTTCTAATAGGGGATGGTGTGTGCATGACCACATTGGGAATTTCATTTATGCAGGTGGGACTTGGGATCCTGGTACTATGTTCGTGGGTGAAGCTGAAGCTTTGGCGCTTAGAGAAGCAATCCAAGTAGCAATTGATTCGAATTTGGAAAATGTGGCCTTCGAAAGTGATTCTCAAACAGTTGTTCAAGTCATTCATTCTAACTATAAGGGTGACTCTGAGTTTTATTTTATCATTAATTTTATAAAAGCCTTATTACTTCTTAATCCTAACTTCGGGGTAAAGCTCATTAGACGTCAAACGAATATGGTTGCCCACTTTATTGCTAGGGCGGCCAATTTTTAGCCTATGTAATTTGTTGAATTTAGCTCCTTCTTGTGTTGAACGTTTTCTGATTAATAATATACATTGAGTTAGTTTTGATAAAAAAGAAGATATATAATTAAATATTTTATCAATTACCAATTAGTTTTATATCTATTTTTTTTTCTTTTTAAAAATATTTTATTTTAATGTATTTCTCTTATTCTGTGCACTTTCATTATTTTGCCATAATATAATTTTAAAAAATAAAATTTAAAATTAAAGAAGATTTAGATAAATAAAGATCAACATGCATTTAAAAAACTAGTTGGATTGTATATGGTAATCAATTATTTATGTAACAGTATACAGAATATAAGTTGTATATAGTAGGGAATAATGTTGTATTGAATTATTGGCAATGGGGTTTATGACATTGTAACATTTATATTTTATTTTATTGAAGCTGTATAAGGTATTTAGTTTAGACAATGAAAGTTTTGGAATGTAGCAAATGTTATGAATATATATAGGTGTGGATTTAATGGGTGATTTCTTTAATAAGACTAGTAGTACAGCTGCGAGTGATGTTTTTGATAAGATGAGGGTGGAAATAGAATGGAAGGGAGGTGTAAATTTGGCAGCCTAGGAACGTAATCGTGGTAGGTCCTTTTTGTTGGCCAACTTGTATTCTTTCTAAATTGGCGTCTAAATTGGTGGATAGACAAAGACTTTGGAGAATTTTTTTCCAACATACCATATTATTGACATATTATTTCCAATATGTATTCTGTCATAATTTTAAATATAAAAAATTGAACACGTAAACACTGCAGCCCAATGCCCAATAAAAAAATATAACTGTTTAAAAATAACATTTATCGTCCATTGAAAGGGCGGTACTGTTAAAATTGTTTTTTTTTTCACAATATAATAATGTTAATAATAATATTAATATATATTAATATTATCAAGATTAATAATGATAATATTAATACAATTAATTAATATATAATAATATTAATAGAATTCTAATATTAATTTAAATTAATTAATATTATTAATATTAATATATGTTGATAAAAATAATTAATATTATTTAGTAAGAGATGATTATGCTAATATAGTTATTAATAGTATATTAACAATTAATTTTATTATTAATAAATTTATAATTAAAATTAATCTTTAATGTAATTAACAATAAATAAACGAGTATTGTTTTTATTTTTGTACAATGTCGACACCTGAATGGACGGAATCTTTTAATATTTTAATGTTTTTATACAGTGTCGACGCCTGAATAGACGAAACCTTTTACTATTTTATTATTTTTGTACAGTGCCGACACCTGAATAGGTGGAACCTTTTAATATTTTAATGTTTTTGTATAGTGCCGACACCTGAATGGGCGGAACCTTTTAATATTTTATTATTTTTATACAGTGTCGGCACCTGAATTGGCGAAACCTTTTAATATTTTAATGTTTTTGTACAGTGCCGACACCGATATAAATAGAGGTGTGGTGTGACATATTTTTCACATCTGTTTTGAAGATGTATCTTCGCCGTTGGGGAAAGTGATTTTTTCGAGAGAAAAACCGCCTATGGATATGCTTTTCTGGAATATATGTAGTTTAGAGCAACTACATAGGGAATTGAAGCGTTGGTTAGAAGGAGACATACCAGAAGGAGAAAAAATCAGAAGTATTGAGAGGTATGATGTCTAACGTGGGTGGGTGCGAGTCAAGAATGATAAGGAAGTTAGGAAAATGATGTTTGGGCAAAATGAGATCAGACTACTAATTGTAATCAGTTAGAGAAATTGTACCAAATGTTATGTTAAATGTTGCTTTTTAGTATTTTTTATCTATGTTGATTTATGTATGTGTTGTGTAACACCCTTCTAAATCACGCAGAATATACATAAATAAATCAGAGTAATTATCATGCATTTCACAAAAGGGTGTCACATAATTTTTCAAAACATCACATAAACCTGTCATGCTCAATAACAGTTAGAATAAATTCATGTTTTTCATACACTTTTACATTAGCATGTAGCAGCAGATTTACTTTAATCATAATAGATATAATGAAAGTCTCATGCTCATCTCATTCATAATCAATACTTAGGCTTAAAAGCTAATACTTCATATAATTCAAAATAACAATAACAGAATGAAGTAGAGTACATAAAGTATCTCTCAAAACATGAATCCGAACCATTCCCTAATGTTATATGATTAGAGCATGACTCGACCCAAAATAAAAAAAGACACAAAACAAGCTACTCCAACGGCTACCTCGTGCTAGAAGCAACTCTACTCCTCGATACCTGAGCGATGTCGTATAAAACATCATTCCAACAGAAGGGTGAGAATTCACATAATTATTGGCATTATAAGATAATATATAATTTAGGGCATGCAATCATAATCACAATTGTTCTCACACTTCAAAAGTTTCATCAACAAAGTATCACTCAAGTAACCATACTATTCACAAGTATATACACACAAACCACAATTTCACTAATTCAACAATTTACATAAATACACATAATTCCATATCCCCAACATGAAATTATGGTATGCAGATTTCAGATGTCACTAGCGATGTTAAGACATTGATCTCTACCAAAACAGAACAAGGACAGAACATGACCATTTTAATTCACTTTAAAAATTAACAGTGTCATGACATCTGTTGTAACATCTGCAAGCTGACAGAACTGTTTATCTAACCATTTAAATTTTGCAGAATTATAAATGCAGTAACATACAGTCGATGTTACAGTGGATGTTATGACATCCACTTCTGGACAGACTATTAAACTTAGCAGTAAACAAGTCACGAAAGCAATAAAGAACACAGGAAATTGTTAACCTAGTTCGGTGCAACATCACCTACATCTGGGGGCTATCAAGCCAGGAAGGAAATCCACTATTAGCATAATTAATTTAGAGATAAAATCCCAGTTTACAACTCCTCACTTAATCTCTATCCAATGCAATTTCTGCCTAGAACCCACTAGACAAGAGACACCTCTCACTCCCCATAATCACAACAGTGATAAACAATTCAATACAAAAGGAAGACTTAAGAAGACACTTTTCAAAGTTACAATACTTGATTTTGCTTAACAGCTTCAATCAAGAACAATATATTCTTGCTTAAAAGCTTTGAGTGAACAATTAACACTGTACAAATGAAAGCCTAAATATGTCTACCACGATGCATCCAAAGATACAAAGGGTGACTTACAAGGTCACACACAAAAGACTCTCAAAACCCTAAACCTTAATTTTACACTCAAGTTTTTCTTATTGTGAGTCCTTTATTTCCCTTGCTTCTGCTCATCCTTAAATAGTCATGCATACTGGGCTTGGGCTGATAAAAAATAACATAAATTAGGTTTAACCAAGTTAGCCTAATTTCCATAATTCAGATGCTGCGAATTAGGTCACAGCTGCTTCATATTATGCCCAGCCCTGACTAGTTACTCGCCTGAGATAACTAAGGAGGCATAAAAGGTTTCCTGAAGTATAGCCTGAGCTTCCTCTTGCAATATAACAGTAAACCTAAACACGCACCCTGATGTCATACGCTTGATGTCATAACATCCAGCATGACATCCAACACACTTTGTTCTTAGCTGACCAAACTCACCCTGCAGTACACTCCTGCAGAATCTTCTTCATAACAGTAGAAACAAATATATTATAGTTTCCTAACAAGTCTCATATATCCTTTTTATGAACACCAATTAAATCTGTACTTTGTTCCTAATAAATCTCTTTGGCATGCACATACTGATGAGGTATATCCAACAGGTTCTCATCAAACCAAAACACTTCTGTCAAGTGATAGCAGCTCCTGCTGTACCAGAAATGATGTCATGACATTGGTGATGACATCCTGATTAAAACACATGACAACAATATTATCATCAGCTCCTGCTGTACCAGACAGCGATGTCATGACATCTTGATTAAAACACATGACAGCAGTACTGTCATAACAGTAGATGTGGATGTTATGACATCTTGCTTAACATTAGTGCAGAATCATGTTTTACCAAAATTTATCCAATCATAGAATCATGGAACTAATAATCTCCCCCTCTGGAAAATTTGGGCTAAAACAACCAATTAAACTTATCAGGGCAGCAACAGTAGTTTTCTCAAAAACATCCAGCCTCACCCACTATCATGCTCCCCCTTAATAGTTGCATTCAGCAAGCAACTACAAAATCTGCACTTTGCTTAGCAGTAGCAGTAGATAACAACACTTTACTCCCCCTTGGTTTAGTCAAAAATAGACAAAGATGGAGTAAATGTACATCAACTCATCTCATATGGTGTCCAAATATACAGTCATCTCACTATCTCCCAAGAGATACACAAACTGCTTGATCCCAATCAATATGACGACTGCACTACTGCAGCAACAAGCCATGGACAAGAACTTAAAACCCCCTTGCTGAATCCACTCAACCACAATAAACTTCATCCTGATTCATACAGATCCAGATGCCATAGCTCCTTGAGAATACATCCTTTGTTCTTAAGACACCAACCACATGACTTTTCATTTCCACATAAATCCACATGAAGATCTCAAAAGGGAACAATAGCAGCAGCTTAACATATCATCACAAACACCAGAACATCATAGAGAGAAATAAACTCTCATTTAACTTCCTTAGAGGCATAATGTTCAGACAAGTAATGCAGCTACACATCAGATAGGTACACAGCTCCCTCTGTCATGCATAATCAACACTCCCCCTAAAAGAGAGAACCCACACACATGGAAACACATGCAACTCTGCATCCCTTGTTTCACAAACCACACCAGAACCAAACCTTATAGGGGAGGTAGTCACATGATAGACATAACTCTCTACAAGATCACCCAGATTCAGCTAGAAATTTCTCTAAGATGTCAGGGTGAAAGTCCTAGAAAAGTTTCCTTGGCTTCCATATGCATAAAATCAAAGCTGTTGATGTCTTGATCTTCATCTTCACTAGTCATACAAGATAAAACACTTGGATAGAGGCCCAAATACCTAACTTACAATGACAAAAAAAACACTGTCAGGTTCACCATGAGCTAGAGCAGTAACATAATGTCACAACATCTGGTATGACATTCCATCCTCCTAGAGACATACAGTCACAAACTGCTTAAAACCCCAAACAATCTAGAGACACAATTGTACTATTGCAGCAACAGAAGTATAATTCCCCATATCAAGGATAATGAGTGCTCTTTTTCCAAAAGCACGTGAATGGAAAACATAAGACTCATCTTCATGTCTTCAAGAGCTCACTCCTTGTTCAACACACTTACTGAACACATTCACTTACTGCTAGGTCCACAAGCAACTAGTACACCCATCAGACAGAAGTTCCCCCTATCTTTTATAAAAGATGCTCCAAGATCACCACATTATATCTTAAGATCAACCTCATGCTCATACAGTGATAAGGTATCAAACTGCTTCACCTCTTCCTAGAGTTACCACTTCTCCACAGGAATTCAGGCCAGAGTCAGAGAACAAGATAGACACCCCATAAACCAAGACATTCTTTCCTCATCATTCTCCCATATGATAAGTTAGAACACTTCTGGTTTAACTGGTGAATATAACATATCAACATCCAGACTTTCATGCAATCAACCACTGATCCACTCCAGTCTTGTACAAACCTTCACCTCATACTCCAAGACAGTCATTTTACCTCATCATTCTCCCGTATGACAAGATAGAGTACTTCTTAGTCAAGATGTGAGTTACAAGTTCCACAACAGATCTTCAAGTCCTTCTCCAAGGAAAAAATAAACCATATGATACATATCACAGACACAACATCCAATGGTTCTTTATATGCCCACAACTGGACTTACTACTGCCTAGTAGTCCAACTGAAGATCTTCAGAGAACACAACTCCACCAACATGATCAAATACATCTCCAAAAGAAGGTAGTCTTCCATAAACAACTTAGGGCTTCTACCACAAGCACCAATATATGAACAGAACCAAAACCTCCTTTGATCATCAACCAACTACCCTTCTGCACAAGAGTAATTAGTTCCAAGCTCTCTGCTAGGAATCACATTAGAGACCAACCAAATGCCACTGTTTGGTTAACTCAGCTTCTTTCAGAGCTCAAGAAAATCTAAGCAAGCTTGATCTTCATATCCTATGTGCTCCACGGCAACTTAGATACACCAAGACTTGGAACTGTAACATCTATTCCTTCCAGCAGCTCCCCCAAACTGCATGAAATAACATTAATTCCATTCATAATCGAGAAGATCAACCTATCTTCAAATGATGTACCAAACCATCCATTAAGCCCCTGAAGTTACTGCTTGATGTCATAACATCTGATAAGACATCCCGCTGATGAGTTCAGGCTTTCATTCTGCCACTTAGAATAACCTTATCACTCTATCAGAACAAGAGTTCCATGTTTACAGAGACTAGATTAAAGATATTGAGTAGACGACCTCTATCTTGCTTTATTATACCGCATATACCTGGAAATGCATTTGCTTCAGAAACTCCTCTTTAGAGAAACCAAACATGCCAAGGCTTGATTCTTTAGGGAGGAAGGATCACAAAAATCTTTATAAAAAGACTCCTGCTTTCAGATAACCGCCACTTATCTTTGACACCTACTGTACTTCATTATACCTTGATCATAAATAAACTGATCCATGGTCAATTCAAGAAATCCTCATCTCCCCTTAGCACCATTTTTAGACAAGTTTCTTGCCAGGAAACTTTTTAGACAAATTTCACGCCTAAGCTGAGGAAGAATTCAAACACACATGTAAATGGTACCAAGATCACCAGCTACATCTTCTTTGCTTCAGAGAAACACTCCTTGAATTAACAAGATTTTGTAGAATCTCTACTCAACATTTGGTTGAACATTAGATCATTGAAGTTGATCAAACAAATCAAGGGCCAAATGCTTTGAGCAATAAAAGGGATCCCTCTTCCACTTGATGAACCAACAGAACTTTGACAATGTTGAAGATTATGGATAATCAATTAAATACTTGTGCATTCCACAAATAGAGATTGATCTTAAATCCATACAACTTGTCGAGAAATCCATCTGACAGATGTTTACACTTCAGCAATACCAAGAGTATTCTTTAGTCAAAGGATCTTTGATGTTGAAACATCAAGGCTGACTGCCTATGACTTCCTCTGCTGATAGAACCTTTACAAGTCATGAGTGGTGCAAATAAATCACCTCCCACTATCTTCTCTAAACAGCCTTCAGCAACTTGTAATACACAATAGAGCAGCCCAAGCACACAAGCAACAACCCAAGCACACAAGTAGCACAACTATAACATTCAGCAAACTGCCACAGCCATACATCAAACTGTATATAAGCCAATCTTCTCCCATGGCTACCAGAGTTCTTTTCAGAAAAATATGCAGCGGAACCACCAAAAGAACATCTTTAACATGAATTAAACACAATGTCAAAACATTCAACAGGTCATGCGAGCTCCTATATCAGAGAGTACAGTAGCAGATACACAGAGTCCTTCAAAAGCAGGAGTGAACACACACTTTTCCTTAGCTCCATAAGCAGTAGCTCAAAGATTTAGCAAGATCAGCAAATCAGCTACCACTTTTCCTTGTTCAAGACACCAGAAAGTATGTCCCACGATCTCATCCAGAACAGACAGGATGTCTGCTCTGATACCAATTGAAATTCTGGTATGTAGATTTCAGATGTCACTAGCGATGTTAAGACATTGATCTCTACCAAAACAAAACAAGGACAGAACATGACCATTTTAATTCACTTTAAAAATTAACAGTGTCATGACATTTGTTGTAACATCTGCAGACTGATAGAATTGTTTATCTAACCATTTAAATTTTGCAGAATTGTAAATGCAGTAACAGGCAGTCGATGTTACAGTGGATGTTATGACATCCACTTCTGGACAGACTATTAAACTTAGAAGTAAACAAGTCACGAAAGCAGTAAAGAACACAAGAAATTGTTAACCCAGTTTGGTGCAACATCACATACATCTGGGGGCTACCAAGCCAGGAAGGAAATTCACTATTAGCAGAATTAATTCAGAGCTAAACTCCCAGTTTACAACTCTTCACTTAATCTCTACCCAATGTAATTTCTGCCTAGAACCCACTAGACAAGAGACACCTCTCACTCCCCACAGTCATAATAGTGATAAACAATTCAATGCAAAATGAAGACTTAAGAAGACATTCTTCAAAGTCACAATACTTGATTTTTCTTAACAGCTTCAATCAAGAACAATACACTCTTGCTTAAAAGCTTTGAGTGAACAATTAACACTGTACAAATGACAGCCTAAATATGTCTACCACGATGCATCCAAAGATACAAAGGGTGACTTACAGGGTCACACACAAAAGACTCTCAAAACCCTAAACCTTAATTTTACACTCAAGTTTTTCTTGTTGTAAGTCCTTTATTTCCCTTGCTTCTGCTCATCCTTAAATAGTAATGCATACTGGGCTTGGGCTGATAAAAAATAACATAAATTAGGTTTAACCAAGTTAGCCTAATTTCCATAATTCAGATGCTGCGAATTAGGTCACAGCTGCTTCATATTATGCCCAGCCCTGACTAGTTACTCGCCTGAGATAACTAAGGAGCCATAACAGGTTTCCTGAAGTATAGCCTGAGCTTCCTCTTGCAATATAACAGCAAACCTAAACACGCGCCCTGATGTCATACACTTGATTTCATAACATCCAGCATGACATCCAACACACTTTGTTCTTAGCTGACCAAACTCACCCTACAGTACACTCCTGCAGAATCTTCTTCATAACAGTAGAAACAAATATATTATAGTTTCCTAAAAAGTCTCAGATATCCTTTTTATGAACACCAATTAAATCTGCACTTTGTTCCTAATAAATCTCTTTGGCATGCACATACTGATGAGGTATATCCAACAGGTTCTCATCAAACAAAAACACTTCTGTCAAGTGATAGCAGCTCCTGCTGTACCAGAAACAATGTCATGACATTGGTGATGACATCCTGATTAAAACACATGACAACAGTATTATCATCAGCTCCTGCTGTACCAGACAGCGATGTCATGACATTGGTAATGACATCTTGATTAAAACACATGACAGCAGTACTGTCATAACAGTAGATGTGGATGTTATGACATCTTGCTTAACATTAGTGCAGAATCATGTTTTTACCAAAATTTAGCCAATCATAGAATCATGGAACTAACACAACATATACACAATTAGACTCAATGCAAAACTCAATGCAAGACTCAATGCAACTCATGCCATGTGGTACCAACACTTATTATTTTTCGGTTTTTAGATTTAAACCGAGTCCGTTCCCTAGACCAATAACACACAAAAAAACCCATTCTCTAAGCTTTCAAACCCCGCTATAGGTTTGGGACAAGTCACTAGCTCCCACAGAACTAACAAACATTGCCTCTTGACACAAATGATGCACGTGCAAGTTTACAACCATATGAAATAAGATCATTCCCTAATCTTAAAATTCATGCATATATTCATAAATTTATTACACTTGAATCACCATACAATCACACATACTTGCACATTTTTATCAATCATTCACACACAATTCATTTTCAATGGTATACAACACATTTTACAATACAATCACAACGGTATTATCATTACAACAAGCAATAACTATCATGAATTTCATGTTTTTACACACTAAAATATACTTATACTAGCATACACACAAGTATTCGTTAAATTATCCACAAATAATTTCACATCCGGCAGCAAATAATGCAACAATTCATTAATAGAACATATACACAATTGAATTACCAAACATATTAGATACAAAAATATCGGGCAACCAATTATATAATCTATACTATGTTATAGCTCTATTCATTAGCTTTCCAACGCTTCAAACGGGGACCAAAATGGACTTACGGATCAAAAGTTATGGCCAAAATCGTCGAAACAAATTTTTTACCAATACACAGCCTTGCGTCGACCGCTAGCGACGGATCAGTCGACACATGGAAGGCCGAAACAAAATCCAGAAAAACATATTCAGTATGTGTCGAACGCTGCGACGTATGTGTCGACGCAAACAACACATAGTGCAGAATTTTTGCGTTTTTCACTGTTGGAGGCCTTCCGGACCTCCGATTTCAATTCCGTAAAAAGCCCCAGTTCCAGAATTTGAAATACTACCATTATATGACAATTTTAACAGCCTAAAACCTATATTTAAGGATCCTATAATCATATATCATGTAATTATAAATTTCAAAACCATGGAAATTAGGGATTTTTATCCTAAATATGATACTACCTGTAACACGGTGGGAGAACTGACTTTAAACAATGTTGCGGATAGCAAGAGTCGCCACCGACTTTTATTTTATCCATAAGGAAAGGTTATAAAAGAACAGGAAAGACCTTAGAGAATATTTCGGGTCCGGGGGGTAGGTTATGAAAAGGGAAGGTGTTAGCACCCTTTTCATCCATGGTTATCCATGGGCTCTTAGGTACTTAAGCTCACTTTTGAATTGTTTTGAAAGTGTAGTGTGTGAATAGAAAATTTTCAGAATAGTTAATAAATAATCCATGTAAGGATGTGTTAAGAACTTGTTTGAAAACTTGTTGAAAATTTGTTTAAGTGCGAAACAATTTTGAAGTGAGCAAGCACCTAGGAGTAACCTACCCTAATGTTTAAAGGTCTTTCTTATTCTTCATTCTTTCCTTTAGTAAGACTATCCCTACTATAATGGAGTAGGTAGTCCTTACTTTGGATGTTAAGGGGTATGTGAGGGACAATTTGACTTTGAAGGCCATTGTGGGATGTAATAAGCACATATAAGGGACCATCATCATTTTTCGAAAGGGACTTGATTCGTAAAGGCAACCATAAGGGACTTTGATGATTTTTTTATTTGAGGGACTTGCTTTATACACCCCACTTAACCATTATTCGTAGGCAACTTGAGGGATATCCTTAGGAAGTGAGACGGCGATTAAAATCGACTTACGTGTGTGACGTGTTTATTTTAATTATCTTTATTTAAAAGTGATCTAAATTTATTTTAATATTACATACATGTTGTTACACTCCCTAATTACTAACCATAATAATAATTAAATAATTAAACAACTTTACATCCAAGAAACAATTACAAAATAATAAGAAAAATAATTAAATAGCAAAGATAAATAAAATATAAATAAGCAATAATAAATAATAAAGGGGGTTAATTCTAAGTTTACTCGGCAAGACATCGCATCTTGTGCCTACGTATCCTTACGGGAGTGGAATCAGAGTAATCGTAGTTCCCCTCAATAGGGAGGTTAGAAACTTCTTGACTGTGGTCAAGGTCTCAAGGGGAATAAACGCATCTTAAGGACACGCTTACGTGGAGTGTAGAAACTCCAAATCTCTACGTTGAAATGTTAAGTTGTAATTAGGGTTAAATTAGGGATTCCACGGCGGGAAACCCTAAAATGAGCGCGGCGGCTCTTTGACCTAATGCTAAGGGTAAAATTGTAATTTTGCCTGCGGCGAGGCATTTGTGAAAATTAGGGTTTGTAGTTTGTAGTTTTGAGGATTTGAAATTGAATGTGTGAAGTTTTACGGACTATTGGCGCGGCGGCCAAACAGTTAGACCTAACCTTCGGATGTGTGCAATGTGACAGAAATAATAGTAAACGCGTGAGATAATTGAATCATGCAAACAGAGAGATAATGTCATAATTTAAAACATGCAAGCAGAAATTTAAAGGCAGAATTTAAAGAGCGATTGTTAAGTTCGCGAGGTTACATGAGAGGAGCAGATACAATATGATAATGAAATTTGAATTGAACAATAATAAAATAAAATAAATAACGGTTCTAGTTATTATTTAAAAAAAAAGATTTTAGTTATTATTTTAAATTTATCTAAAAAAAAGTTTTTCTTAAAAATAATAGGTTTTCATATTAATTTGGAAAAGATGTTAATGTTATTTATTTTAAAAAACAGATTTTTATATTATAACAAATTTTAATAAATTAATGATAACAATAATAATAATAATGGTAATAATAATGATAATAATGATAATAATAATAAATAATGATAATAATAATAATAATAATAATAATAATAATAATAATAATAATAATAATAATAATAATAATAATAATAATAATAATAATAATAAAGCAATAATGAATTTTAAATGTGCCACATAACCCAACAATGTTGCTAACGCAGAAATGCGCTCATCGCAACCAGATCTAAATCGGACGAAACAAAATTTATCGCAAAGAAAAAGAAATTAAGCAAAAAATAGTATTATTGCTCACACAAAAATGCGATCATCGCAACCAGATCGAACTAACACAAATGTCACGCGTCATGCACACAAATGTGCAAACATCGTATCGACATAATTCGATCAAAAATCTTATATATATAAACTCTATCAATTTAAAAATTATATATATATAAACGTAACAGTAATAGATAAAGAAAAAGAAATAACGGTAATAGATGAAGAAAAAGAAATAACGGTAAAAGATGAAGAAAAAGAAACAACAGTAGTAGATGAAGGAAAAGAAATAACGGTAAACGATGAAGAAAAAGAAACAATAGTAATGGATGAAGAAGAAAACTAAATAACGGCAAACGGCACTCACTCCTCTTAGGTTTTTTTTCATTCTCTCCCTTTTTTCCAACAAGGCAACACATGTATATATAGGGAACAAATTAGGGTTAACACCAAATTGTCAATAATGTCCCTAAAGCCCATTTTAAAGCCCAAACTAAATAATTAGTTAAGAAAAAATAAAATTTAAATAATTTAAAATAATTAAAATAAACTTAAAATAAAAACTAATAATCCTATTGATTCCTAAAATAAAAAATATTATAAAAAGAACAAAATTTTTTTCAATATTTTTTATTTTATGATTTTTTGGATATTTTTATGAATAATTTAGAAAAAAGTGAAAAAAAATAATATTTTAAAAAATGATTTAATTAAAATACGAAAATAATAATTAAATAATAATAAAAAACTATTTTTGTTATTTTTTTAATGAAAGATAGAAAAATTTAGAGTAAAAATAATAAAAAACAAAAAAAGTGACAAAGGTGAGATTCGAACTCTCAACCTCTCACACTCATAACTCCTTACACATGTCCTCCTGCCAATTGTGCCATTTTTACTTTTTTAGAAAAAAAATGCATGCCATATGATATTTACCTGCAAAAAGTCAAACGACTACACAAATTTGTTAGTAATTGATTAAATGCAATGAAATGCGACGACAAATCTTAGGGCAAAATTTGGGGTATTACAGTTATTATGATAATATTTCTCACCCAACCTCTCTTTGATGTTGGCAAAAAAAAATCATGAAGTTTGACTTTGGTTTGACCACAGTTGACCTCAGTTTGACCTTTTAACTGCATTGACTGCTTTTGACTTATCTGATCATCTGACTGAGCAAACTTTTGAGAAAAGTCTTGAAACTTGACATGGGGGTTCTTATACACATATAAGATGTTATGAAGCTCACTTGAAGTCTTGGAAGTCCATTTAGCCTGATTAAAGTCAAAACCCTAGTTTTGGATGCACTGCTTAGGAGGTGCATTGTCTGAGGGAATTGTCAACTCTTCTGACCAATTGTGAATTTTGTGAACCTTGTGAACCTTCTTGGAACACAAAGTCTTGTATTGTGAGGGCAAATTTTGGGGTGCAACAGCTGCCCCTGTTCAATTTTCTGAAACCTGAGGGGTTAGATTGGTATATTTGCCAGTCGTAACCTGGAAGGTTGAAGGGGATTGAACACAAAAGCCCAAAAATTTGCACTCACCAGTGCATGGAGTGATATTGATGGTTGGTTGAACATGATTGAGTGGGATTAAAGATGCCACTAGGGGAAAGTTCTTCAGTAGTATAATGAGAACTGTCAGGAGTCTGGAGTAATACTGATGTAACAGCATGCCTTCATGAGGATAGAGCAATCAATAATGATAACCCTAAAGCAGTCTTGAAGTGATAAATCTGACCTCAGGAGGATAGAGCAATCAATAGCTCTAAAGCAGTCTTGAAGTAATAATGGCTTCAGGAGGATAGAGCAATCAATAGCTCTAAAGCAGTCTTGAAGTAATAGAATGGCTTCAGTAGGATAGAGCAATCAACAGCTCTAAAGCAGTCTTGAAATAATAATGTGATATGTCTTCAGGAGGATAGAGCAATCAATAGCTCTAAAGCAGTCTTGAAGTAATGATTTCAGGAGGATAGAGCAATGGATAGCTCTAAAGCAGTCTTGAAATAATAATGTAATTTCAGGAGGATAGAGCAATGGATAACTCTAAAGTAGTCTTGAAATAATTAGATGGCTTCAGGAGGATAGAGCAATGAATAGCTCTAAAGCAGTCTTGAAGTAGTAATATGACCTCATGAGGATAGAGCAATGAATAGCTCTAAAGCAGTCTTGAAGTAATAGGATGATTTCAGGAGGATAGAGCAATCAGTAGCTCTAAAGCAGTCTTGAAGTCATGAGAGGCTATCAGGAGGATAAAATAACCCTGAGGTTACAATAAAGCAGTCCCAAAGATCATAAGATTGTTTGTTGGATAATTAACCTGAAAACAAGGTAGCATTCTGTATAACAACATTAGTTTATGCTTTATGTATGCATGTATGACATGATGCACTTAGGTAATGTACTATAGACATATATGTTATGGTATGATGTAAATGATGTATGTATGCTATGACACTGCTGGAAGTGTCTGGATATCCTTGTATAACAACTGCTGGCCAAGGAAAATAAATCCCGATTCGTTGTTGAAGAATATATAACCCTCCGTCTGCTGGGGATAACAAGGTATAGATAACCTCCCGTTGTTGGGGATAACAAGGTATAGATAACCTCCCGTTGTTGGGGATAGTAGGGTATAGATAACCTTCGTTTTCGTTTGATAGTAGGATAAGTATAACATCCCGTCTTCGTTCATCGTGCCCTTATTGGAAAGTAATTTCCCGTATATCCGTATGAGGATAAAAGAGATGGATATAAATTCCAGGGGAGATTAGACTTTGTGAAAATGGATTAGTCCTACTGATGGTTTGTAACTGTCTTGTAAAGATGAACCGGCGAAGCTTCATTGAAATCCTTCCCTCGTTCGTCCTTAGTAAATACTATTACTGCATTTTCATGCATTTCTGGTAAACATCAATCATATTAAAAGCATACATGCGTTTCTGGTAAACATCAATCATATTCAAAGGCATACATACATTCAAACACAACCAATGGACGTTTCGCTTATGTAAATAGGGTAAAAGTGAATCTGGATTCAAAAGATGGAATTTATTTATATCAAAAGTGACCCATACACGGGTAAGTTTGTACAAGGAGACATAAACCCTAGTAAGAGAATTTTGTCATGAAGCTTTACAAAAAGAATCAGCTATGTGGGAAATAATCCTATTGAGTTTCAATTCTACTATTGCCACTCAAGTATCTCATCTTCTTGCTGTTGAGACGGAAACGATTGGATTGAGCTTTATCTGTTTGAGCTTGAGTAAGTAGTACAACTGGTTGCAGTTTCATGAGTGATCCAAACGAGACATAGTCATACGCTTTAATCCCTAACTTTTGCCTGGATTGCCCTTTCAGGTTTTCAATCCACCGGGATACCCTTTTTTGCCCAAGCCGCCTTTTCAGGTTTTCGACTTGCCGGGTGTACATCTTTTTATATATATATCCCTAATTTTTGCCCAAACCCTTTTGGTTTGCCGGGATGCCCTTATTTTTGCCTAGGCCTGTCAACCTAGCGGGTCTCTTTTTATGCGTAGTATTTTTTAACTATGTCTGCGTTTACAGGTTGTGGGAAGTCTTCACCATCCATTGTAGTCAGTATCATGGCACCTCCTGAGAACACTGTCTTGACTACAAATGGTCCCTCATATGTTGGAGTCCACTTGCCCCTAGGATCACCCTGTGGTAATATGATACGCTTGATTACCAAGTCACCAGCCTGATATACCTTTGGCTTAACCTTCTTGTTAAAAGCTTTGATCATCCGTTTCTGGTACATCTGGCCATGACAAACTGCTGCTAACCTTTTCTCATCAATCAAATTTATCTGGTCAAGTCGAGTCTGAATCCACTCATCTTCATCCAAGCCTGCATCCTTCATAATTCTCAAGGAGGGGATCTGAACTTCAATAGGCAGAACTGCTTCCATACCATAGACTAAGGAGAATGGGGTTGCCCCTGTTGAAGTACGTATTGTAGTACGATAACCATGCAGAGCAAATGGTAACATCTCGTGCCAATCCTTGTAAGTAACAGTCATCTTCTGTACAATCTTCTTAATGTTCTTATTAGCAGCTTCAACTGCCCCATTCATCTTTGGACGATACGGAGAAGAGTTGTGATGCTTAATCTTGAACTGCGTACAGAGATCAGTAATCATAGTGTTGTTCAGATTAGAGCCATTGTCAGTGATAATCCTTTCAGGGATACCATACCTACATATGAGATTATTCCTAATGAACCGAGTCACAACATTCTTAGTCACAGATGCAAATGAAGCTGCCTCTACCCACTTCGTGAAGTAATCAATAGCAACCAGGATGAAACGATGCCCATTGATCTCACCAATCATATCAATGCCCCACATGGCAAAGGGCCAAGGAGCAGTCAACACATTCAATGGAAATGGAGGTACATGTACTTTATCAGCATAGATTTGACATTTGTGACATGTTCTGGAGTGTTGATAGCAAATATCTCTTGATTTCATCAAAGGCAGTCTGGCACTCATCATTCCATTCCATCACCTGATCTTTCTTCAACAACTTGAAGATTGGCTCACAGATGGTAGTTAATTGGGAAATAAATCTTGCAATGTAGTTCAATCGTCCCAAGAAACCTCTAACCTCCTTCTCAGTACGGGGAGCTGGCATCTCTCGTATAGCTTTCACTTTTGCAGGATCCACTTCAATACCTTTTCCACTGACAATGAAACCCAGGAGCTTTCCAGATCTAACTCCAAAAGTACACTTGTTTGGATTTAATCTCAACCTGTATTTCTTCAACCTCTCAAACAACTTGTGCAGATGATCAAGATGTTGTTCTTCATTCTGAGACCTGGCTATCATATCATCCACATATAACTCTATCTCATGATGAATCATATCATGAAACAAAGCCACCATAGCACGCTGATATGTTGCCCCTGCATTCTTCAAACCAAATGGCATTACCTTATAGCAAAAGGTGCCCCACTGTGTCACAAATGTAGTCTTCTCCATATCTTCAAGTGCCATCTTGATTTGATTGTAACCAGAGAAACCATCCATAAAAGAGAATACCTTATGCTGAGCAGTGTTGTCTACCAGAATATCAATATGAGGAAGTGGAAAGTCATCTTTAGGGCTAGCCTTGTTCAGATCTCTGTAGTCTACACACATACGTACCTTACCATCTTTCTTAGGAACTGGTACCACATTTGCAACCCACTGAGGATAAGAAGTTACGGCCAAGAACCCTGCATTGAACTGTTTCATTACCTCTGCTTTGATCTTTTCTGACATTTCAGGACGCATACGACGAACCTTCTGCTTCTTTGGACGACAATCTTCTTTCACTGGCAAACGGTGAACCACAATGTCTGTATCCAACCCTGGCATATCTTCATAAGACCAAGCAAAGATCTCCACATAGTCACGTAGCATCTGAATCAACCTGCTCTTGACACTGTCCTCTAAATCAGCCCCTATCTGGACCTCTTTTCTGTTTTCTTCAGTTCCCAGATTCACAACTTCGACTGGCTCTTCATGTGGCTGTATAGCTTTCTCTTCTTGTTGTAACAACCTAGCAAGCCCTACAGGTATTTCACAATCGTCCTCGTTTCCGTCTTCAGTTTGATAGATCGGATTCTCGAAATTGTAATTGGCAATAGTAGAACTGTTATCAACTGGATCCAGAGTGGACGAGGATCTGCATTTTAGTGACGTGGGTGTGTGTAAGAACACATAGCTGATAAAGCAAAAATAAAAGAAAAAGAAAGACAAGGAACACAATATTTACGAAAACGAAACGTCCACTGATTTTATTGAATGAAGTATGCAAATGAAATGACAACCCGTAACAAGCACACCATTGTGCCCCGGGTAAGGCACATGGCTTGAAAGTTTTAATTGTTCCAGAAATTATAAACATAACACAGTAATAGTATTTACTCCTGACTAAAGGAGATAGGGATAACATCTTCAGCTGTCCAATTATTGAGTCCAGCACCCACAGTAGGAAAAATCCATGCCTCCAAGTTGTAGTCTTCATCTTGATCTCCCACAGCATTGATAACCCCTTGATTGGTGATACGAACAGCACGGGCACGACGGACAGCCTTCTGGGACTCTTCTTCTACCACAGCTTTTGCATCATTGAGGGAGGCCATTGCCATTGTTGGAGGGTTTCTGATGACCACAGGAACCTTCTTCACAGCAGGAGGAGTCACACAATCCTTAACAGCCCAGGGAACCACTTCAAATGACTGACATGGAGTTTCAATGTATTCACCTTCTACTTCCAGATACTTGAAAGTGTTTACATGGCTGACAAAGTATTCTTCCTCTCCAAAGACAGTAACAACTTTTCCATTCACCGGATATCTCAACTTTTGATGTAATGTGGAGGTCACAGCACCTGCCCCATGGATCCAGGGACGACCAAGCAGACATGAGTACGAAGGACGAATATCCATCACATAGAATGTAGCAATGAACACCTGAGAGCCAACCTTGATTGGAAGATCAATTTCCCCATGCACTACTCTTCTAGAACCATCAAAAGCCTTTACCACAATATTACTGGGCTTCAATACCGTATCTTCAGGACTCAGCTTGTTCAGGACTTCCTTAGGCAACACATTCAGAGAGGAACCATTGTCTATCAGCACATGAGACAGGGTAGTGCCCCTGCATTCAATTGAAATATGCAAGGCCCTGTTATGATCCCTCTTGGCAGGGGTCAAGTCAGCATCAGAAAATCCTAACCCGTTGTCATAGGTCAGGTGAGCCATACAATTCTCAAACTGGTCCACAGAAATTGCACTGGGTACATGAGCCATCTTTAGAAACTTGATCAATGACTTGGCATGAGCCTCAGAACATAATAACAGGGAGAGTATAGAAATCTTTGAGGGAGTATGCCCCAGCTGATCAACAATATCATAATCACTCTTGCGAATGATTTTCAATACTTCTTCCATCTGCTTAGAGAGGTCATCAGCAGCTGGCACATCAGTAGATACAGGCTCAATAACAGGACCCTTGCCCCGAGCATCAGTGGTGGAAGTAACAGCAGGAGTAACTGCACTCTTAGAAGCAACTGGAGGAGAGAAGACTCTTCCACTACGAGTGATCTTGCTAGATCCAGCAATATTATCAATGTCAACAGGCATATCAGGTAAAGGCTCCTGCTTGACACCATGGATGTAAACATCAGACCCATAGTGCCAAGGCACAGCTTTGTCAGATGTATAAGGAATAGGACCAGGAGTGGTAATGATCAGAGGAGCTACTCTGGCTTCAGCAACAACTTTCACAGGACCTTCAGCAGTAATCTTGATTGGGCCCTGATGAGTGATTTTAATGGGACCCTTTGAAGTGATTCTTAGCGGTACTTTGTCAACCATGTCAACCTCTTCAATCTTCTTACCCTGAGTCAGATGATCCACCATACTTTCTACAGATGCTGGTCTTCTTTCAAACACTATAGTATATTTATCCATGAGACGTTGAATCCCATCTCTCAAAATGAAGCAACTATCCAGCTTATAGGTACAATATAGACAGTCTTCATGACAACCTGGAAAGATCCCAGCTTGTACTAACCTCTTTTTGATAACAGACAATGGTGTGCTCAACTCCATAACTGAATAGACATGCAGATCTTCATCAATATCTTCATCAATGGCGTTGACAGCCTTCTCGTGATTTGGCATTGGAGCTGTAATCACATTTGGAGTACCTGGTGGATCAAACTCAATTTCTCCAGCATCAATCATATCCTGAATTTTGTTCTTCAAGACCCAGCAGTTATTAGTATCATGTCCTGGACAGTTTGAATGATATGCACATCGTGCATTGGGATTGTACTTGGGAGAGGTAACATTGGGATTCTGAGGGGCCTCCCTCAGGGTAATAAGTTCAGCTTTCAACAAGTGTTGCAATGCCTGAGCCATTGACATGTTGATCTTCGTGAACTGTCTTCTAGCCCTCTGTTGGTTGCCTTGAGGCTGCTCTGTTGTTGCAGGAGTTGGATTTGAAATATGAACTGCACTAACAGACTGATGCCTTCTATTACGATCAGGCTGACCATACACAGCATTAGATTCTTTCTTCCCAGTGGGCGGCTTCTTTGCAGCACCTGATGAAGAAGTGCCCACTTGGATCTTACCACTCTTTATACCATTCTCTACTCGCTCTCCTGTCATGATCAACTCAGTGAAGCCAGATGATGAGCTTCCAATGAGATGACTGTAAAACGGACCATTCAGCGTGCACATGAACATATCAACCAACTCCCTATCAGTCAAAGGGGGTTGAACTCTTCCAGCTAAGTCTCTCCACTTCTGAGCATACTCCTTAAAGCTTTCTTTGGCACCCATAGACATGCTTTGAAGCTGCATGCGAGTGGGGGCTAAGTCAGCATTGTATTGATACTGCTTGTAGAAAGCTTCAGCAAGGTCATTCCAATCTCTGATGTTGACACTCTCCAACTGATAATACCACTCTAGCTGAGCTCCAGATAAACTCTCTTGAAAGAAATGGACCCACAACTTTTTATCAGCAGTGTGGGGTTGAATTCTTCTGACATAAGACCTCAGATGCAATTTGGGACAAGAGACCCCATCATAGACAACAAATGTAGGAACTTTGAACCCAATGGGTATGACCACCCCAGATATCAAGCTCAAATCCTCAAAATCCAGCCCAGATGATTTCTGTAATTCCATAGCATCCATTCTATCCACCAGCATCTTGAATTTGTCTTCGTTAGGCTCATGGTAGTAGTTAGCCTCAGAATCAGAGTCCCCCATAGTGTTGTGGAGACTGCCTCTCTCCTGCTCAGATTCTTCAGATTCATAGTCTTCAACATGTTCCTTGGTCTTGACAGGACCTTTGAACCTTCTTCCCATGTTGAGCAACCCAGCAGACCTTCTAGCCTTCTTAGTCTTCTTGGCCAGCAGTGTCTTCAATTCATCCTGCCCCTTAGATAGGTTCAGGATCAGCTCTTGGAACTGTGCACTCTGTGCCTGGAGATCCTTAACTGATTGTTCAAGAGCCATTGCTGAAATAAACAGCGAGAAGATGAGAAACCTGTGCACAATTATAAACCTGTGATGCAATGATATGGGAATGCATATGCAATGTTTTCAAGGACCGCAGGATTTAAATTTGCTTAAACAAACAAGAAAGTAACTTTTTATTAGTAATAACTTGTTTTGCCTTTTAGGCTTACAAAAAATGAAAACGAAATAAGTACAAAAGATGGGGTTTTAAGTCTCCCATGGACGTTTCCTCTTGGTGTTGAGGTATGAGTTGAGGTTTCGTTCCTCATGAAGTAGCTTTGTTAGCTCTAGGATCCTTGCTTGGCTTGCTTTGTAATGAGCCTCGAAAGTATCCCTTTGCTCTTTCAGTTGGATCCATGATCTCTGCAAGTCTTCCATATCAGTAGGCATGTCTGGGTGAAGGATGGTATAAGCTGTGTCTCCTTCAGCAACAGGTTCCATGGTAACTGGTAGGACGGCAGGATATGGCATCATGAGTGTCTGAGCACGAGATCGTACCCATCTGAGATAAGCCTCCATAGGAATAGTGTACTTAGGCTCCAGTGTCTTGCTGTCAATCCTGTTTACCTTTCCCCAAGCTCGGATGAATCTCTGACGGTAACCCTGAAGATCGTTGTCGTAATCAAACACAATGCCCTGAATCAACATGTCATGTGGACCATCGCTCCGGGCATAACCAAACTGTCGTAAAGCTAGAGATGGGTTGTAGGTGATGCCTCCTCTTATGCCTAGAAGTGGCACATTAGGAAACTCCCCACAACGGTCAATGATGGTGACATTCTCCATAGATCTGGAGCACCAATGGATGTCTGAGTGAGAAAGTGACATGATCCTCTTGGACCATCTGAACCCTTGCTCATTCTTCATTACTGAGCGAGGAAGGTGAGAAATAAACCACCTAGAAAGTAAAGGTATGCAGCACATCAAAGTTCCTCTTACCCTTGTAGTACGGGTGTGAAGAGAATGTAGGATGTCTCCAAGTAAGGTAGGCACTGGATTGTGACTCAGGAATATGTTGATGGCATGAACATCTATGAACTGATCAGGATTGGGGAACAACACTAAGCCATAAATCAATAAGGCTAATATCTCCTCAACAGCATCGTAGCTCATAGCCTTCAAGAACATTTGAGCTTCATCCACTAATACCTTGGCAAGAATACCTTTAACTCCACTTCTCGTCTCTAGAACAATGTCAGACTTCTTCAGATGTAGAGCTGCAGCAATAACTTCTGGTTTAAGCTCCTTCTCTAAGCCTGTGAATGGCTTCTGATCAAGAACAGGTATACCCAGAAGTTTAGAGAACTCCTCCATGGTTGGAACCAGCTGATAATCAGGAAATGTAAAGCAATGGTGCTTAGGGTCAAAGAACTGAAACAGCACACTCATCATGTCTTCACTGAACCCTGAAGTAACTAGATCCAATAAGTGACCATGTCTCTTGTTGAACTGGGAATGATCAGGCACTAGGGAAACCAACTCCTTGAGCTTAGCAGGTATCCCTACAAAGTTGATCCTGATGGTGTTTCTACGAGCAGAAGCCATGACCTGCAACAAAGAACAAAGATAAATCCTTTGGTCCTTGAAATGGTTAGGGAAAATGATATGCTTATGATGCATGATGATGTCATGATGTCATGCTCAATCACAAACATGTGGCACACACAAACAAGTCACACCATAGCCCTAGGTTTAAAGGCTTGCATGAGGTTCAAAGGCAAGTACCCTCCCCTGAAGTTAGATGGTTCATCCTGTCCTACAAAAGTAACCAGGTTCTAAGGGATCTCAATATCATTGATCCTTCACAAGGGTGGTTGTTCAGAAGGCAACTTACTTGCCAACCAAAACCCTCCAAGTTTAAGATCTCAATGAGCGTAGTATCGAGTGTCAACCAACTTCAGTCTGCACCAAAGCCGGTTACCTCACTACTTTCTAAAGGCCAAGATGAGTTAACTAGGGTTCTAACAGTCAGTTAGTGCATTGACAACATATGGCAGCCTCAATATTATCCTCAACTTGACTTAAGGAATATAAGCACCAACCAAGAAGTCGCACTAACTATGGCCACCAGATCAACCGTATCGATATACGTCGTACAGTTTCCTTGGTCTATTGCCATTTACCTAAGGTACACTAGATCCGGGTTAGGACCTTTCACACATAAGAGCACCCCAACAATATAATAATAAAGCAAACAAGGCAAACAATTTAAAGTGATCTTAATTCCTAAGGGTACCCCTCTTAAATAGATCCCCAGCAGAGTCGCCAGTTCTGTAACACGGTGGGAGAACTGACTTTAAACAATGTTGCGGATAGCAAGAGTCGCCACCGACTTTTATTTTATCCATAAGGAAAGGTTATAAAAGAACAGGAAAGACCTTAGAGAATATTTCGGGTCCGGGGGGTAGGTTATGAAAAGGGAAGGTGTTAGCACCCTTTTCATCCATGGTTATCCATGGGCTCTTAGGTACTTAAGCTCACTTTTGAATTGTTTTGAAAGTGTAGTGTGTGAATAGAAAATTTTCAGAATAGTTAATAAATAATCCATGTAAGGATGTGTTAAGAACTTGTTTGAAAACTTGTTGAAAATTTGTTTAAGTGCGAAACAATTTTGAAGTGAGCAAGCACCTAGGAGTAACCTACCCTAATGTTTAAAGGTCTTTCTTATTCTTCATTCTTTCCTTTAGTAAGACTATCCCTACTATAATGGAGTAGGTAGTCCTTACTTTGGATGTTAAGGGGTATGTGAGGGACAATTTGACTTTGAAGGCCATTGTGGGATGTAATAAGCACATATAAGGGACCATCATCATTTTTCGAAAGGGACTTGATTCGTAAAGGCAACCATAAGGGACTTTGATGATTTTTTTATTTGAGGGACTTGCTTTATACACCCCACTTAACCATTATTCGTAGGCAACTTGAGGGATATCCTTAGGAAGTGAGACGGCGATTAAAATCGACTTACGTGTGTGACGTGTTTATTTTAATTATCTTTATTTAAAAGTGATCTAAATTTATTTTAATATTACATACATGTTGTTACACTCCCTAATTACTAACCATAATAATAATTAAATAATTAAACAACTTTACATCCAAGAAACAATTACAAAATAATAAGCAAAATAATTAAATAGCAAAGATAAATAAAATATAAATAAGCAATAATAAATAATAAAGGGGGTTAATTCTAAGTTTACTCGGCAAGACATCGCATCTTGTGCCTACGTATCCTTACGGGAGTGGAATCAGAGTAATCGTAGTTCCCCTCAATAGGGAGGTTAGAAACTTCTTGACTGTGGTCAAGGTCTCAAGGGGAATAAACGCATCTTAAGGACACGCTTACGTGGAGTGTAGAAACTCCAAATCTCTACGTTGAAATGTTAAGTTGTAATTAGGGTTAAATTAGGGATTCCACGGCGGGAAACCCTAAAATGAGCGCGGCGGCTCTTTGACCTAATGCTAAGGGTAAAATTGTAATTTTGCCTGCGGCGAGGCATTTGTGAAAATTAGGGTTTGTAGTTTGTAGTTTTGAGGATTTGAAATTGAATGTGTGAAGTTTTACGGACTATTGGCGCGGCGGCCAAACAGTTAGACCTAACCTTCGGATGTGTGCAATGTGACAGAAATAATAGTAAACGCGTGAGATAATTGAATCATGCAAACAGAGAGATAATGTCATAATTTAAACCATGCAAGCAGAAATTTAAAGGCAGAATTTAAAGAGCGATTGTTAAGTTCGCGAGGTTACATGAGAGGAGCAGATACAATATGATAATGAAATTTGAATTGAACAATAATAAAATAAAATAAATAACGGTTCTAGTTATTATTTAAAAAAAAAGATTTTAGTTATTATTTTAAATTTATCTAAAAAAAAGTTTTTCTTAAAAATAATAGGTTTTCATATTAATTTGGAAAAGATGTTAATGTTATTTATTTTAAAAAACAGATTTTTATATTATAACAAATTTTAATAAATTAATGATAACAATAATAATAATAATGGTAATAATAATGATAATAATGATAATAATAATAAATAATGATAATAATAATAATAATAATAATAATAATAATAATAATAATAATAATAATAATAATAATAATAATAATAATAATAATAAAGCAATAATGAATTTTAAATGTGCCACATAACCCAACAATGTTGCTAACGCAGAAATGCGCTCATCGCAACCAGATCTAAATCGGACGAAACAAAATTTATCGCAAAGAAAAAGAAATTAAGCAAAAAATAGTATTATTGCTCACACAAAAATGCGATCATCGCAACCAGATCGAACTAACACAAATGTCACGCGTCATGCACACAAATGTGCAAACATCGTATCGACATAATTCGATCAAAAATCTTATATATATAAACTCTAACAATTTAAAAATTATATATATATATATAAACGTAACAGTAATAGATAAAGAAAAAGAAATAACGGTAATAGATGAAGAAAAAGAAATAACGGTAAAAGATGAAGAAAAAGAAACAACAGTAGTAGATGAAGGAAAAGAAATAACGGTAAACGATGAAGAAAAAGAAACAATAGTAATGGATGAAGAAGAAAACTAAATAACGGCAAACGGCACTCACTCCTCTTAGGTTTTTTTCATTCTCTCCCTTTTTTCCAACAAGGCAACACATGTATATATAGGGAACAAATTAGAGTTAACACCAAATTGTCAATAATGTCCCTAAACTATTTTTGTTATTTTTTTAATGAAAGATAGAAAAATTTAGAGTAAAAATAATAAAAAACAAAAAAAGTGACAAAGGTGAGATTCGAACTCTCAACCTCTCACACTCATAACTCCTTACACATGTCCTCCTGCCAATTGTGCCATTTTTACTTTTTTAGAAAAAAAATGCATGCCATATGATATTTACCTGCAAAAAGTCAAACGACTACACAAATTTGTTAGTAATTGATTAAATGCAATGAAATGCGACGACAAATCTTAGGGCAAAATTTGGGGTATTACAGTTATTATGATAATATTTCTCACCCAACCTCTCTTTGATGTTGGCAAAAAAAAATCATGAAGTTTGACTTTGGTTTGACCACAGTTGACCTCAGTTTGACCTTTTAACTGCATTGACTGCTTTTGACTTATCTGATCATCTGACTGAGCAAACTTTTGAGAAAAGTCTTGAAACTTGACATGGGGGTTCTTATACACATATAAGATGTTATGAAGCTCACTTGAAGTCTTGGAAGTCCATTTAGCCTGATTAAAGTCAAAACCCTAGTTTTGGATGCACTGCTTAGGAGGTGCATTGTCTGAGGGAATTGTCAACTCTTCTGACCAATTGTGAATTTTGTGAACCTTGTGAACCTTCTTGGAACACAAAGTCTTGTATTGTGAGGGCAAATTTTGGGGTGCAACACTACCCATCATACACTATCATACAATCCCAATAATCATATAAAAACCCACCCTTACCTTAGTTTTTGGATGATTTTCTTGAGCTCCCTCTCTTGGTTATTCTTCTCCACTCTTCTTTCCCTCAAGCCTTCTTTCTTTCTCCTTACTAACTTTTTCTCTCTTTCTATTCTTCTTAAATTCTCACAATTTTTCAAAACCTAATAATTTCTAATGGGCTTACTAACCCATTTCTATTCACACACCCAATTAGTTCCAATTAATTAATCTAGCAATCTATATTATTCTACCCAATAGAATATATCAAATAAATTAAATCAATTATTTCAAATATGTCCAATAAATCAATTAATCCAAACAACTCAAATAAATCAAATAATTTATATAAATATAATAAATCAATTAATTCATATAAATCAAATATTTCATATAAATTTAATAAATCAACTAATTCAAATATATCAAATAAATCAATTAATTTAATTAATTCAAAAGAGCGTAAGCGTCGTGGCGCACGTTAGAACATGCAGCGATAACATGTGAGCAAGGGACACGATATGCTTGAAACTTTCCGCAGTCACACCACCCGTTTAAGAGGTTGACCTTATAATGTCCCATAGGCTTCCCCTCACCATGGTCCATTGTCTCCTTAACACTGAAAACATTGTTAGTATAGTCAAAAATTCTGACATGACGTGTGGTGGATTTTGATGTTTCTTCTTTCATCACCTTGAGGCAGTTGTATGTAAATATTTGACCAGAATTCAAACGCCCTCGTCCATTTTTCGGCTGGAATATTGTCAACCCACCTCAAAGCATCAACATTTTCCATGCCAATCTTAGACCAATAGTAATGAAATGTTGGTTGGTTTAAATCATACCCTATATAAATAAAAAATTAAAATATCAACAATTGATAAAAATATAATATATGTTATTGACAAAATTTAACAAATGTTATCAAATATAGTTACCCATGTTAATTACTTTTTTCCGTAGGTTCCTGTCCTTGATTTCTCTCATAAAATTTTGCACAATGTGTCGGATATAATAAACATGCACCTATGGGGGATTATGCCAACCATTTTCCGCATTGTTGTATGTGCTTTCAATTGATGCATGTCGGTCTGAAATCAAACATAGATCTGGTTGTGGCGCAACATGCCTCCTTAAGTTTCGTAGAAAAAAACCCCAACCTTCAGCTGTTTCACCTTCCACAAGGGCAAAAGCAACTGGGAAAATATTATTGTTGCCATCTTATGCCACCGCCATAACCAGTGTGCCCTTGTACTTACCGTATAATCAGGTTTTATCAATTTGAAGTATAGATTTGCAATATACAAAACCTCTGATGCATGGTTGGAATGCTCATAATAGCCGGTGGAAGACGTGTTTCCCTTCAACAATTGTTCTGTCATTTGTATACATGGGTAGTGTTTCTATTTCCAGCACAGTGCCCGAACAAATTTTTTAAGTGCTAGCAGAAAATATGGAAGTACATTGTATGAGTTCTCCCAGTTACCGTATACCTATTCAGTTTCCTTATTCCTTGTAATCCATGTCTTTCTGTAAGGCTGAGTAAAATTGTATTCAGAAACAATTTTACTTATGCAAACACTAACCTTAATAGAAGGATCCTTGTCTACAAATGGAATTAATACCTGAGACATTAACTGCGAGGTTAGTTTTTGATGATCCTAGTTAAACATAGTTGTAGAACAACTATGTGAGGGGTTCATAATGCCTATCTCCCATAAGTCACTTCTTTTTCGGTAGGACGCCAATAGACGAAACTTACAGGAATAATTTTTGCAACAAATTATGTATCTCTTCTTGTCGGAATCTGTCACCTTATAATCCACGCAGTGTTTCATGTGATATTGCTTAATGGCAAGCACACAGACGACTTTATTTTTAAATTGGTTACCGACTTCTATGTCACCCTCCATTGTAAAATGAGGATTCCGTGGCTATTCAAATGATGTTCCTTCTACATTTAGCGACAGGTTTGTCATATGAGCCGGTGGGCATAATACATTCCCAATTGGAATTTGTTGTTCATCTCTGTTGACATTGTTTCCTTCCTCAAACAAAGTAGTATATAAATCACCAACTTGTGCCTCATTTTCTTCTTCGACGTCTTCTTCTTCAACATCTTCGTGTGGAATTATGGTTGGCATTTCTTCTACGAATGCATTGATGACCTGATAAATTTGAGTTTCTTAACATTGTTCAAATGTTATATATAATTCAATGTACGGAAATCCAGAATGTTCATGATTCGAGAACATCGTTTCAACATCCTCGTTGTTACGAACCTTTCATGGAACAAATTTAAAGTGATGGTTCCCGAAATTGACAACATTTCTGTACATAATCTGTGCAACCGATCCTGCTTGAACCTTCATCTCTACCCTATCTTTAAAATGTTCGAATGACGATCTTTTATTAACACTTAAATGACTTACGTAAGTGTTTTCAAAGATCAAACCCACTTCATCAGATACAACAACACTCCCATTGTAATGGACATTAACAATATATTATTGAATAGTAGACATTATATAATAATTTGTGATGAAAATGATTGGTGTTTGTGTATAACATGAAAGAAGAACTGATATGAAAATGTTTGAAGATGATGAAAAAATTATGAGAACTAGTACTAGTTATAAAGCAAATGATATAAGTTTTGACATTTTCTTAACACTCATGCATGAATATCATACGTGGCTTCTGGTCAACAAATGATTTGAATTATACCGCCCATTCAATGGGTGGAAGAGACAAAAATTAAAGGCAACTGCCCATTCAATTCCCGGTTGTCCAGAAAAGCTAATGCAAGGTATATCTCTGCCGCCCATTCAGTCCCCGGATGTCAGACATATTAACTCGTTGCCGCCCATTCAGTCCTTGGATGACTGACACGAATAAAGTTGCTGCCCATTCAAAGGGCGGTAGTCAACAGAAATACATTCTTGTTGTCGCAACTGTGAAAAACAGAAGAGTCGCCACCTTTCGTTATTTATCCCAAAGAGAGGGAAAGGAAACAATCGGAAAAACCTAACGAAAAAGGGAAAGACGAGGTCGTTATAACCAAGTCCTGAATTCGGGAGTCGGTTACGCACGAGGAAGGTATTAGCACCCCTCACGTCCGTCGTACTCGACGGGATCCACGCTTGTTGTCTATCTAAGGGTGTGTTTAAACTATCTAGCTAAAGGCTCGCAGGACAAAAAGAAAAGAAAAGAGACTCGACAAAGCATCGCCGCTCTGTGGCTACGTATTCCCTCGTGTAATGGGAAAGTCAGAGTCAACGTAGTTCGGCTAACTACGGGCGAAAGTGGGGAAGGTTGCTCTCCAAGACATCGCGTCTAGTGCCTACGTATCCTCGTCTGGTGCGAGAAATCAGAGCAAACATAGTTCGGGCTGACACGAAATCACAAGTTGATTAAGTGTTTTAACCGAGTAGGGTTAAACCTCCGTTCCAGCAGTTAGGGATAAAGCCTGTTTGCGGTAGAACCGAAGCTTAACAACACTCTTTTTACGAAAAAGGTTTCCAATTAATCTCAAAGGAAAACGGTTTGAAATTTGTTTTGTGTTTTTAGTGAAGTGAATTAATTCGGTTTGTGATTCACGTTGCACTAAAGACTATGACATAGGAGCGAATGCGTCGTGTATCGCCCCCAAACGGGACGGACACTAAACGCTCTAGATAAGCGAGAGGAGACCCCTCACTCATCATTTCCCATGTAGCTTAAGGCTCGTAGCGTGCAACGTTCATCGCATTTATTAGATGAGTTAGAATTGTTTTGAGATGAGAAAGAGAGAGACGCACAGAAGGTCTAAGGGAAACTCGGCCCTAACGTTGTCATGCAAAATGGTCCTAAAGTTTGGATTAAAAGGGAAAACATCTACCCTAATGTTAGCATTCTTGGATTGAACACCTAATGTCTCTCCTACTCCCATCCTAAACGGAGGGATTATGAACCCTATAGGGATCATGGCAAAAAGCACAAGAAAGCACCAAGTAATTCAATCACAAGTAAGAGAAGCACACATGAAAATGCACACTTAGATTAGAATGGAGGGAGGGAGGAAAAAATGTGTGGAGTAGCAGCCGCCACAAGCGCATCTCGACCTCAACAGCGATGTAAAAATGATGCAAACATGAAGGAAAGCGCAAAAGATGGAAACAAACAAACATGCAAAAAATCATCACCTTGAACCACATCCATAAGCATGCATTCAAGTGGAAAAGAACACGAATGTCGGTGAAATCTCGATTAAACTATCAAAACAGCGACATATATCCTAAAACATTTCACTTTTAATGTATCATATCGAATTACGATGATTCGAAGTGAAACAGTACTCAAATAAGCAAGCAAAACAGCAAAATAGACCCACTGACACAGTGTTAATCGGTTAACCCCAGGGGTTAATCGGTTAACACACTATTAACGTTTAAAAAATTTGAAAATTTGAACTGGTTAATCGGTTAACCATATGCGTTAACCGATTAACACTGTGAAAACTTTGAAAAATCTGGAAATTTGTAATGGTTAATCGGTTAACCATATGCGTTAAGCGATTAACACTGTACCAACAGCAGAAAATCAGTAACAAAATAGCATGTACAGTAAATAAGCACTTATCCGATCAACCGGATGATCGCATAATCACTTAATCGCGAAATTAAACCAGCAAACCATGATTCAAACAGCATGCAAACAGATCTAAACAACAACATCCACACTCATGTCAACCAAAATTCAATCGAATATGAAAATCAACATGAACATGCAAATAAGCTAAAAAATGCTACGGATCTAGAATTCCAACCTTCGAAGCGGAGAATTGCTTCGGTTAATGTTGAATTAAATGAAATTGAACATATCATATGCTAGAAGTCTGGAATACTTCAAGATCCACACCAATTCTTGTAGTAGCAATGGAGATCCTTCAAGATTAATCTAAAATAAGCCAAATAATCACTTCCAGATTCAGATCCAATTGTGCACGAAAATTAGATGATGAAATCACTTCGATGGAGATGATGGATGAAGGTTTGAGCTCAAGAATTCATTGATTCCAAGGAAGAATCAAAGAATTCAAGGGAAAAGAGCTTTGAGTGAAGGTTTTGGAATTGGAAAATTGAGAGAAATTTTAAGAGAATTGAGATGAATTCTGAAAAATGAGAGTGAGAAATGAAGATTAGCTAGCTTTGGTTTGGAATAAATCACTTAAATATCACTTAGGTTTGGATCCAAAGGAAAGGCTTAGAAGTTGGTTTGTGATTTTTGGTTTGGGATGAGGAATGGGATTTTGGAGGGAAATAAAATTATGAAATGATTCTAGATCCTTCCCAAGTGTAAAATTTGAATTCAAGTGATCAAAATTGGACCCCAAATAGCTCTGCATTGCAAATTCACGTGCAGAGGCAAAATCTGCACTGGTTAATCGATTAACCATATAGGTTAATCAGTTAACACCTTTAAAAAAACCCCCACATTGACCTGATTTGACTTGGTTAATCGGTTAACCATATGCGTTAACCGATTAACACCTTCAAAATTTTGAATTTGGCGCCTTTTGGAGAGAAATATGCATATTTGCCCTGTTTCAACTGTTTGGAGCTCCGTTAAGCTTCTAAACCTTATTCTTGAACGTTATCACTGTAAAAATGCTTGTCATGAGCCTGAGTGCTACCTTATGAAATGCCGTTTGAAGGTGAGAAAATACTTAGAAGGGGGGGTTGAATAAGTATGAAGATTAAAACTTAGAAATAAAAACACAAGTATTTTTATCCTGGTTCGTTGAACTCAACTACTCCAGTCCACCCTTCCTAGAGTGATTTGCCTTTCTCAATCAAGGACTTAATCCACTATTTAATCAACTGATTACAATAGTAAGCACTAAGAACAACTGTTCAAAGTCTTCTCAAGAACTACTGATCCTAACTGGATCTTCTTAAGGTTTACAATAAAATGTAATACAAATACAAGTGTTTAAATTGCTTCTAAAAAGCTTTATCACAACTGTGATTTTTCACTTAAATATTAAGAACAAAGAAATTAATTCTTAGAAAGAATATGAATAGTATGAGAGCTTTTAATGTTGATTTCTTTCAGATAGAACGTCAAGTGAAGAAGATGGGTGAAGACTTGCTTTTATAGGCAGCTGATTCAAGGTGAGCTTCACGTTGAGAAGAGTGTCCAAAAGGTCTGAGCCTTTTTGTCTTCATATCAAGTGACCTTTCCTAGAAGAAGAAAGCACAGATAAATCCTTTTTGTCTGTGTTCTTGTGTCTAGCATAAATAAGGAAAGAGTCGTTTGGATTATTCCAACGGATATAATCTTTGAATAATTCTTCTTCAATTTTCAGCAAATTCCATCAGAGTCTAAATTAATCAGAGCCTTCTGATGTTGATCAGAGTTTTGCTGAGTCAGAGTCTTCTGCAGCAGGTGTGCTTTTAGCGTGTTCAAGTTCAGAGCATATTTGAGTCAGATCTTCAGTACTGGCAGCTTTAGTACTTTCAGAATCTTCTGTAATAACTATGCTTTGAAAACTCTTCATACAGAATTCTTCTTTGGTTCAGATGCTTCTGACTTGCTTCAGATTCTTCTGGAGCTTCTACTTCAGATCCTTCTGGAGCTTCTGCTTCAGAATCTTCTGGAGGCTATGCTCAGGATCTTCTGTTGGCAGCAATCTGAATCTTCTAATGGATGCATCTGGCGCTTCAGAGTCTAGCAAATTTCTTATGTTCAATTCTGATTTGCTTCTGCAGTGTTAATTCCTTTACTATCTGCAGTAAAAACTCTCAAGCAAATTTTAGAGTATATAATTCTTAATTATAAAATTTCATAATAGTTATCATCAAAACATAGAGATATTATTAAGAACCAATCTGTGTTTTAACAATCTTCCCGTTTTTGATGATGACAAAAACATCAGAAATTTTATTTAATTGAAAATATAATAATTATAACTCCCCCTGAGATGATGAATCTCCCCCTGAATTAAATACAAATAAGGAATAGAAACTTCCCTTTTGTCTTGAGTATTTTTCAGAGTTAGAGCTTGATTGTTCTTTAACATTTGAGAGTCAGATTATCTTGCAAATTTCAGAGTCAGAGTCTTGCATATTGATAAATGATCTGAGAGTCTCAGAGTTTCTCTTACAGAGTGTACTTATCAAATGTCCTGAAATACTTAAATTTAATGTTAGATAAAATTAATATGTCTGAAGTTTCATTCTGGTGAAGTTTAATTAAACAGTTCAGATCTATATTTTCTCCCCCTTTTTTGTCATAAGCAAAAAGTAAAAACTTTGAAAAAACAAATAAAAGGCAACAGTAAAAGAGATAGATCAAGTGGAAAAAACTTTGAAACATACATTCAATTCAGTTCAGAGCAAAAGTACATGCATCAGAAGATATTCAAAATACATAAGCAAACATCAGATGCAAAACATCAGAATGAAAAAAAATGAAAAACTAAGAGTGTTTTGACAAAAGCATCTTCAACAGATCCGTGATCTCAGAAGAGGACTGTTCTTGCTTTGACATCCACTTAGCCATTGTTTCATTCTTCTGATCCTTTAGAGACATCCACTGAGTCATGTCTTCAGACTTCTTATCCTGTTTTGCCATCCATGACTTGATTTCTGATTGACCAGCTTCTAGAACAACAATCTTATCCTCAAGATCTGGATGTTCTTTCTTAATCTTAGATGAAGAAGGTTGAACAGTTTTTGAAGCTTGAACATAATCAATTTCCATAGGGGCTTTAGAGCTTGGAGCATTAGAGTCAGAAGGATGTTCTATCAGAGTCATGGCCAAAGGGTTGTCTTCAGATGTAGATTCAACAGCTTCTTCTGATGAAGGAGGAGCATCTGTAAGAAGTAATGGTCCAGATCTCTTGACAGTCCAGAACAGACTTCTTGCAGCTTCAGCAAATCTGAGCTTCGCATCATCAGAACATATGTTCTTCAGATTTGATGCTACAGTGTTGAATCTGGTGATAAAGCCATTCCAGATGACATCAGATTGTTTTGCATCCATTGTTGCTGAACACTTCCTCTGTACAGTACCTAAACACATCTGTATTTCTTGCAAAAAGCATGTAAATAAATGATCAACATTTAGTCTAGTTTTGGGGTGTAACAGAGTCTCCAATGTTATTGGTTTTGGTTGGGGAGTAGGTGGAAATATGGATTTGTGAATGGAAATTAGAGGAGGAGGATAGTATGGTATGAAAGGAATTTCAGGGGATTTGTCAGGTTTTGATCTGTTTAAGGCATTCAACAGATATGGTTTTGCTTTGGTGTGATAGGAAACCACATCAAAGGGTTTATTAGAGTAAGGTTGGAAAGCAGATTTTGCAGGTTTATTAGAAGCAGTGGGTTTATCAGATGAAACAGGTATAGCTGAAGTAACAGCTTTTGCAGATTTAGCAGAGTATGATATTGTTGCTAATGAACCTACTTCTGACATTGATTGAATATAGGTTAGAAGCACAGATCGTAGGGTGATTGTAAGTTTGGGTTTTAAGGGAGTGATAGGGTCAGATGGTTCAACTCTGTCATAGAAATCTTTGAGTTTGAAACCATAGAAAAGGTTGTGAAAATAAGATGAGAATTGTTCACAACAGGGAGAAGTTACAGATGGTCTTGTTGTAGATGTTGGGATAGGATTTGGAATGGGGATTTTAGATGATGTTTTAGGTGTGGGAGTAGGATCTGGAATAAGAACTTTAGAGGATACAAGGGGTTCTGGTTGGTTTACCTCAAAATCTCTGTGAGAGGGGGATATCAGAAAATCTGGGTGAATATAAGATTCTGAGGAATTGGATGATGTGGTTGGTGTGCAAGAGGTAGAAGACACTTGAAACACAGTTTTGAGTGGTGTAACATCAAGAACTTCTGTCTCAGGGATGTTGGTTCTAGATGGGTTGGTTGATTCTGAAGGATTTTCAGAAGGTTTTGATAAGGGTTCAAATGTGGGTGGTGCTGATGTGATTGGTTCAGATGTTACTTTTGTAGGTTCAGCAGTAACTGGTTCGGATTTAGTGGGTTCAGATGTGGTGGATAGTGGATTTTGTGATTGTGGTTGTTTCTCTTGTTGTTGTGTTTGAGGTTCAGATGATTTTTGTTGTTGATGTTCAGAGTCTTTTTCTTGTAAAGGTTCAGATTGTTTTTCTGGTTGTTTTTCTTGTGGTTGTTGTTTTTGTTCAGAAGGCTTTTCTGGTTGTTGTTCTGATTGTGGTTTTTGTGGTGCAGATGGTTTTGTTGGTAGTTCTGGCTGTGGATTCTGAATTTGTGGTTTTGTTGTTGTTGGTTTTGGTACAGATGATTATTTTACAGGTGAGATTGAAACGGGATTGGATGATTTTTGTGGGGATGGAACAGATACATGAGGTGGAGCAGTAACAGATTGTTTTTGTGTAGGGGGTGGTTTTGGAATAGACTTAACAATTGAATCATTTATAACAATAGTATTTGCAGAAGATACAGAAGATTTAGTACCTTTGATTTTGATGCGTTTACCAGGAACAGAAGGAGTGTCTCCAGATTCTTTCCTCTTTAGCAGCTTCTGTGGCTTCTCAGCAACCTTGGGCTTCTTCTGAACAGGTGCAGCTTCTGCTTCTGATTGAGTCCTCTTTCTTGGTGTCTCTTCTACTACAACAGACAATGGTTTCCTTGCTCTCTTTATAATATCTGCAGGAATAGGCTTTCCTTCTGCCTTGCAATCATCAATATATCTTACAACAATTTCCCTTGGTTCTTCAGCATAGAACAGAGGGTAGTCATCTATTGGGATTCTCTTCTGACTCAGTTCAGTAATGTTCAGCTTCTTGGGTGTTGTTGTGAGTTCTTCTACTATTTTTAGTCTCTGAATACTTTTGGCATTCAGAGGCTTTCCAAGAATGAATTCCAGTTCATCTGTGACTCCAGCAGCATACAGAGCAGTTACAAGTCCATTTTCTGTTAGAAGATCTGAGATTAACCTTCCAAAAGGAATCCAAGTTCTGATCTTCTGACCTTTTTCTTTCACATATTCTCTAGAGGCATTTATATGATTCCATAAGTGCATAAACAGAATATATGGAAGATCTACCTTGGTGCTCTGACTTAAGCAATACATAAAGTAGAGTTGTTCATTGTTGACATAGTCTGGAGAGTTTGTAGACTTTCTGTGATGAATGCATCCCATGAAGATCTTAGCCCAGATCTTGTAGTCAGGCTTCAGATCTTTGAACTTATTAGAAGCTTGTCCAGCAGTCATCACTTCCTCATATACTTCATCCATATCTACACGCCCAGCTGGCAAGTGTGATACTCCATTTGTTTCCTCATATCCAATGAGTTTTCTAATCAGATCTTCTATGATGATTATCTCTTTTCCCAGAACAGAAGATAAAATGAACTTAGGGTATACAGAAGCATGGATCCAGAATTCTTTCACCAGGAGAGGGTAAACTGGTCTAAAAAGTCTATCAAAATATTTCACCCATCCTTGAGCATCTATAATGGAGGGAAACTCAAATCCATTCTCAGCAAGTGAATCAAATTCCACCATTGATTCACAGAGAACCTCCAGTTTTTCAACAGGTGTTAGCAATGGTCTTTTTGGTGGTGTATAAGGAGTTACACCCATATTAGCAGAAGTAACTGCAGCCATGGTTGATTGAAATTGTGCAACAGTTGATGATGAAGTTGCCATTGAAGATGAGTTTGTCACACGCTTAGGGTTTTTGTGAAGAGAGAAGAGAAGACAAAAATGCATAAAGGTTTGAGATGTGAAAAGTGTGAAAATGAAGAGAAATGATGTATGTATACTAAACACTTAGGCATACGAACAGTCAGAAGAAAGCATGTTCACACAAAGCATTTAATGAAAAAGAATAAAATCATTTCAAGCATTTATTGATTCTGACAATTTGGGGGGAAAATCAAGATTTTCACTATTCAAACTTCACCTCAAACGTCTCTTCAGTAGTGTACACGTCACCTTTGCAGATTTGGAGTGACACGTGTTTGCTTGCATGTGCTTCTGAATTCTCTTGAGAAATGAAACGTTAACCAACGTTCAGATATTCTAAGGATTGTTAGTTCAGAGTTTCACAAGAAAATAATTAAAGAAAATGAATAAGCAATCAGAAGAAATACTTCAGAGCATTAGGCATTTTTGCATCTGTAAAATTTGCTTCTGACAAATATTATTCTGGACAAAAATCCATACCAATATTTTTCAGAATAAATTTGAATCTATCTTCAACAAGGGGTTTTGTGAAAATGTCTGCCCATTGATGATCTGTATCAACAAAGGCCAAATTTATGATTCCCTTCTGAACATAGTCTCTGATGAAATGATGCTTAATTTCTATATGTTTTGCCTTAGAGTGTAAAATGGGGTTTTTAGACAAACATATAGCAGAAGTATTATCACAGAAGATAGAAATGTTACTTTCAAATATCTGATAATCTTCTAGCTGACTTTTCATCCAGAGCATCTGCGTGCTACATCCAGCAGCAGCAATATATTCTGCCTCTGTGGTTGATAATGCAATTGTGGGTTGCTTCTTGCTATACCAAGAGATTAGATTTCTTCCTAGAAATTGACAACTTCCAGAAGTACTTTTCCTTTCCACTCTGTCTCCAGCGTAGTCAGCATCACATAATCCAACTAATTTGAAATCATCAGATTTTCTGTAACACAAACCCACATTAGAAGTACCTTTCAGATACCTTAGAATCCTCTTGACAGCTGTCAAGTGTGATTCTCTAGGATCTGGTTGGAATCTAGCACACAGGCATACACTGAACAATATGTCAGGTCTAGAAGCAGTTAAGTAAAGAAGAGACCATATCATACCTCTGTAGAGTTTCTGATCTACTTACTTACGTACCTCTTCCTTGCCAAGTGAGCTAGTTGGATGCATGGGAGTCTTTGCCAACTTACTATCAGTCATGTTAAATTTCTTTAGAAGTTCTTTAACATATTTGGTCTGATGTATGTAAGTGCACTCTGGAGTTTGATTGACTTGAATTCCTAGAAAGAATCTCAGCTCTCCCATCATGCTCATTTCAAATTCTGCCTGCATACATTGAGCAAACTCCTTTCCCAGCATAGTATTGGTAGATCCAAATATTATATCATCCACATAAATTTGACAAATTAGAAAATATTTCTTAAATGATTTACAAAAGAGTGTTGTGTCCACTTTGCCTCTGATGAAATTTTTCTCCAGAAGAAAATTGCTCAATCTCTCATACCAAGCTCTGGGAGCTTGTTTTAAACCATACAGAGATTTCTTTAGTTTGAAAACATGATCTGGAAATTTTTCACTCTCAAAAACAGGAGGTTGGTGGACATAAACTTCTTCTTCTATAATACCATTTAGAAAGGCACTTTTAACATCCATCTGATACAGAGTGATGTTATTTTGTGCAGCAAATGAAATAAGAAGGCGTATAGATTCTAACCTTGCCACTGGAGCATAAGTTTCAGTGTAATCAATACCTTCTTGTTGACTGTACCCTTGAGCAACTAGCCTTGCCTTATTTCTTTCAACTTCTCCTTTCTCATTAAGCTTATTTCTGAAGACCCATTTAGTTCCAATTATATTGAATCCTTTTGGTCTTTGAACTAAATCCCATACATCATTTCTGGTGAATTGATTTAACTCTTCTTGCATGGCAATAATCCAATCATTGTCTTGCAGAGCTTCATCTACAAAAGTTGGTTCAATTATTGACACCAGTCCAAATAATGAAGCTTCAGATGATCTTAGAAAGGATCTTGTTCTAATGGGATCATCCTTCTTTCCAATAATAACATTTTCTGGATGAGAAGCTTTAATTCTGGATGATGATCCTCTAACAGTTGATTCTTTAGAAATGTTTAGATTGTTCATCTGAGAAGTTAAAGGAATAGCATCTGGTTCCTTCACTTGAGCTTTGTCTACCTCTGGGACTTCAGAGCCTGTGAAGACTACTTCTCTATCTGCAGAGTTTTCAGACTGCTTTGGCTTTTTATTGCCAAGCTTATCATCAAATCTAACATGAATAGATTCTTCCACAATCTGTGTCTTAGTGTTGTATACTCTGTAGGCTTTAGAGCGTTCAGAATATCCAAGCATGAAACACTTCTGTGCTTTGGAATTAAACTTGTTCAGATTTTCTTTAGTATTTAACATATAGCAAATACATCCAAAAGGATGAAAATATGAAATGTTGGGCTTTCTGTTCTTCCACAGTTCATATGGAGTCTTCTCCAGAAGAGGTCTTATAGACACTCTGTTCTGAATGTAACAGGCTGTGTTGATTGCTTCTGCCCAAAAGTGTTTTGCCAGATTAGTCTCATTGATCATGGTTCTGGCCATTTCTTGCAGAGTTCTGTTTTTCCTCTCTACAACCCCATTTTGTTGTGGAGTTCTAGGACAGGAAAAATCATGAGCAATGCCATTTTCATTAAAATATTTTTCAAAATATTTATTTTCAAATTCACCACCATGATCACTTCTGACTTTTTATAATTTTGAAATCTTTTTCATTCTGGACTTGCTTGCAGAAGTCAAAGAACACAGAATGTGACTCATCCTTGTGTTTTAAGAACTTTACCCATGTCCATCTACTATAGTCATCAACAATGACTAATCCATACTTCTTGCCTCTGATGGATGCAGTTTTCACTGGTCCAAACAGATCAATATGAAGTAATTCTAGTGGTCTGGAAGTAGAAACAACATTTTTTGATTTAAAAGATGATTGTGAAAATTTCCCTTTTTGGCATGCTTCACAAAGAGCATCTGAGGTGAACTTCAGATTAGGAAGTCCTCTGACAAGATTAAGTTTATTAATCTGAGATATACGTCTCATATTAATATTCCCCAATCTTCTATGTCAGACCCATTGCTCTTCATTAACAGACAAGAGGCATTTAACATTCTGAACCTTAAATTCTGAAAGATTTATTTTATAAATGTTGTTTTTCCTCTTACCACTAAATAGGATAGAGCCATCCTTTTGACTAATAGCTTTACAACATTTTTTATTAAAGGTAATATCATAACCATTGTCACTTAATTGACTTATGGACAATAAGTTATGCTTTAACCCTTCAACAAGTAAAACATTAGTAATAGAGGGAAGTTTACCATTTCCAATGATGCCAGATCCAATGATCTTGCCCTTCTGGTTCCCTCCAAATTTCACATCACCTCCAGATCTAAGCTCCAGACTTTGGAACATAGACCTTTCTCCTGTCATGTGTCGTGAGCATCCAGAGTCCAGGTACCATGATTGGCGTCCTAACCTTGCTGCTAAGAACATCTGCAACAGGAATTATTTTACTTTTAGGTACCCAGATCTTCTTGGGTCCTTTAGGGTTAGTTGCTCTGAAGGTTTGTCTAAACTTCTGTTTTTCAACATAAGGTTTATTCTGACTAGCCTTAGATTTAAACACATGAATATTCTTTTTAGAGCGTGTTTGTTCAATATCATTCAAGTGACCAAATTTAAAGTGGGAATATAAAGGAGTTTTATTGATGATAATTTTATCAACAGGTTTTGGATTTAAATCCTTTCTAGAGGAGGATTCATATCCAATTCCTTTTCTGTTATTTCTGCTAACTCCATAGATCATAGAAGCCATTTTGCTTCTGTCTATGCTTTTAGCAAGAAACTTCTGAAAGCTATAATCATATTTTTCCAAAATATTTTTGCATTCGGATTCAGTTTCAGAATCAGAGTTTTGTTGAGCTAATTCAGAATCATTTTTCAATTTTAAGTTCTTTTCATTTAGCTCAGCTACTTCTGATTTGAGAATATTATTCTCAGATACAAGATTGCTTTGACGCTTCTTGTATTTGAGCTTAATATTATTATAGCTTTTCAGAACTTCTGATAACACTTTGATAAGTTCTTCTTTAGTGAGTTTAGCCATTACCTCTTCAGCGTCAGAGTCAGATTCAGATCCTGAAGTTCCTTCCTCCTGATCTTCTATGTCTGCCATCAAAGCTACATTGGCACATTCTTCTTCTGACTCAGATTCAAATTCAGATGTATCTGAATCATCCCAGGTGGCCATCAGAACCTTTTTCTTCTTATCAAATTTTCTTTTGGGCTTTTCTTTCAGCACCTTTGGACATTCATTTTTGTAATGTCCAGGTTCTTTACATTCATAATAGACAACCTCCTTTTTTCCAGATCTTCTGTGTCCAGAAGATTCTTTTCTTTGGTCAGGCTTCCTGAAGTTTCTGAACTTCTTTTCTTTATGCTTCCAGAGTTTGTTTATTCTTCTGGACAGCATGGATAGTTCATCTTCATCTTCAGATGAGGATTCTTCAGAGCTTTCCTCTATTACCTGCAATGCTTTAGCATATTTATTAGATTTTAAAGCAACAGATTTACCTTTCTTTTGAGGTTCATCTTCCTCAAGTTCAATTTCATGACTTCTTAGTGAACTAATTAGTTCCTCCAAGGAGATCTTGTTCAGATCTTTAGCCATCTTCAGCGCAGTCACCATAGGTCTCCATCTGGTAGGTAAGCTTCTGATGATCTTTTTCACATGATCAGCAGTAGAGTATCCTTTATCCAGAACCTTTAGTCCAGTTGTAAGTATTTGAAATCTGGAGAACATAGCTTCAACAGATTCAGAGTCTTCCATCTTGAAGGCTTCATACTTATGGATTAGAGCCAGAGCCTTTGTTTCCTTGACTTGAGAGTTTCCCTCATGAGTCATTTTTAAGGATTCAAACATGTCAAATGCAGTTTCCCTGTTTGTAATTTTTTCATACTCAGTGTGAGATATTGCATTCAACAATATTGTTTTGGCCTTGTGGTGATTTCTAAATTCTTTCTTCTGAGCATCTGTCATAGATTTTCTATCTATTTTCTTGCCATTCCCATCAGTGGGATGAACATATCCATCTATGACCAGATCCTATAAATCAGCATCATATCCAAGGAAAAAACTTTCAATCCTGTCTTTCCAATAATCAAATTTCTCCCCATCAAACATAGGGGGTTTGGTGCTGATTCTGTCCCTTTCTTCATATTTGTTGTTAGTGTTAGACATTGTATTATCAGCCATAGTAACAACCAAATATATATCAAAGTTTTTCTCACTGGATCTTTACTGTTACTGAGAAGTGGTAGCACACACAGAACCGGAGCTCTGATGCCAACTGAAGGTGAGAAAATACTTAGAAGGGGGGTTGAATAAGTATGAAGATTAAAACTTAGAAATAAAAACACAAGTATTTTTATCCTGGTTCGTTGAACTCAACTACTACAGTCCACCCTTCCTATAGTGATTTGCCTTTCTCAATCAAGGACTTAATCCACTATTTAATCAACTGATTACAATAATAAGCACTAAGAACAATTGTTCAAAGTCTTCTCAAGAACTACTGATCCTAACTGGATCTTCTTAAGGTTTACAATCAAATGTAATACAAATACAAGTGTTTAAATTGCTTCTAAAAAGCTTTATCACAACTGTGATTTTTCACTTAAATATTAAGAATAAAGAAATTAATTCTTAGAAAGAATATGAATAGTATGAGAGCTTTTAATGTTGATTTCTTTCAGATAAAACGTCAAGTGAAGAAGATGGGTGAAGACTTGCTTTTATAGGCAGTTGATCCAAGGTGAGCTTCACATTGAGAAGAGTGTCCAAAAGGTCTGAGCCTTTTTGTCTTCACATCAAGTGATCTTTCCTAGAAGAAGAAAGCACAGATAAATCCTTTTTGTCTGTGTTCTTGTGTTTAGCATAAATAAGGAAAGAGTCGTTTGGATTATTCCAACGGATATAATCTTTGAATAATTCTTCTTCAATTTTCAGCAAATTCCATCAGAGTCTAAACTAATCAGAGCCTTCTGATGTTGATCAGAGTTTTGCTGAATCAGAGTCTTCTGCAGCAGGTGTGCTTTTAGCGTGTTCAAGTTCAGAGCATATTTGAGTCAGATCTTCAGTACTGGCAACTTTAGTACTTTCAAAATCTTCTGTAATAACTATGCTTTGAAAACTCTTCATACAGAATTCTTCTTTGGTTCAGATGCTTCTGACTTGCTTCAGATTCTTCTGGAGCTTCTGCTTCAGAATCTTCTGGAGGCTACGCTTAGGATCTTCTGTTGGCAGCAATCAGAATCTTCTAATGGATGCATCTGGCGCTTCAGAGTCTAGCAAATTTCTTATGTTCAATTCTGATTTGCTTCTGGAGTGTTAATTCCTTTACTATCTGCAGTAAAAACTCTCAAGCAAATTTTAGAGTATATAATTCTTAATTACAAAATTTCATAATAGTTATCATCAAAACATAGAGATATTATTAAGAACCAATCTGTGTTCTAACACCGTTATCCTGCAAAATAAAATAAAGTCGGCCGCCTGACCGTTGGGCAAAATAAATGCCCGAGCCTCTGATGCCCATTGTTTGTTGTTCAGTCTTTTGTGCCAAAATGAGACTGAGCCACCGGAAGGCCTCGATCCCATGCCTAGAGAGCAAATGCTATGATATGCAAAAAAAATGCAAAATGCAAAGAAACAAAAGCCAGTTAAGGTTAAAACGAAAGGGCAAATTTTGGGGTACTACAGCTGCCCCTATTCAATCAACTTGAACCTGAAGGGATGAGAGCATCGACTTTCAAACAATCAAGGTAAAAGACGGTTGAATACCAAAGAACCCAGAAATTTTCCGCCTGCAGAAATAAACTGCAATCTCTGATTGGGATAAAAATCTTCGAAAGTAGCTGAATCTAATAAACATCTGTATACTCCGCTGAGGAAGAGAGAAACTTAACCAAGTAACTCTGGTGAAGAAAATAAGAGAAATTTAAACAAATAACTCTGTTCTGGGACAAAGAAAAACTTAACCAAGTAACTCTGTCGAGGAGACACCTAAGATGAACTCGTCCATCAAAGCTGTGCCAAGGTCTGAATACCATATCGACTGAAGGGTAGCACTTCAAATTGTAGGAATCTGGATATTCAACGAAGATAATGAATCGACGAGATTTGCCGGAGTCTGAATACTCAATGTAATGACCGGAATCTGGATATTCGACGGACAAAGGAACCGGAGCCTGAATGCTCAAGAATGACCAGAGCCTGGATACTCGGCGGACAAAGTGAATCAATACACGAATCGCTGGAATCTGGGTACTCAACGAACGAATCGGAGCCTGAATGCTCAACCAAATGACCAGAGATTGGGTACTCAACGGACCAAGGGATTCGCAAATTGGAAATTTGTCGGAGTCTGAACACTCGCCAAACAAAAAATGGGATCCTGAATGCTCAACGCGACAATTGGAGCTTGGATGCTCAACGAAATTGGCGACTTACTAGGGATTTACAGGAGCCTTGATACTCGACGGAAGTTGACTGGAATCTGAATACTCAACGGTTAAAGCAATACAACCCGAATTGGAAACTCACCGGAGTCTGAATACTCGACGGAGAAACCGAAGCCTGAATGCTCAACGAAATAGCCGGAGCCTGGATGCTCAACGAAGCTTGACCGGAGTCTGGATACTCGACGGACGAAGAAACATTCATTATGGACTGAATTCCACCTGAGTTTGCAAAGATACCGTCCATCGACGTATGACGACACTGCAGGGGGAAATAACACAAGCCGGGGTCTGGACACCACTCGAGCTAACCGGAGCTGCCATGGTATGGATACCATGTGAGTTTAAGAACACCATCTCAAACTTCCGGAGTCTGAATACTGTATGGACAAAATGAATGAAGTCTGCCGGAGCCTGGATACTCGACGACACAGGAACATACTTCTGCAATCGAAGGTTTGCTGGAGTCTGGATACTCGACGACATTGACCGGAATCTGAATACTCAACGGACAAAGAAAATATGTCTGACATCACCATGGTCTGAATACCACAACTGTCTTTATCGGAGTCTGGGTACTCGACAGAAAGAGAAAACATCAACAATTAGGGACTAACTGGAGTCTGGGTACTCGACAGACAGAGACAATCATCACAAATACTCATCAAGGTCTGACTACCAAATGAGTCCTAAAATAACATAATCAGCTGAAATCTGATGATACTGTTGGGGAATAACGTAAGCTGGGGTCTGGACACCACGCGGGCTAACAGAAGCTGCCATGGTCTGGATACCAAAGGCAAAAAGATCAATTCTTCGGGGAATACACCTGAAACACAGAGATAACAACCTGGCCTATGTTTCACATGCGTATGCTTGAAAATGGTGTAATGCTCCACACGAAATGGAAATGCTACGCACTTGGGAGGATGCTAATGCAAAATGCAAATGCAAAAGAACCACCCCAGCAAAATAAATGCTAGAGAGAAAACCAACTCTGTCGGGGATAGTTAGCACATGCCAGTGAATTGGACTTACTGGGAAAAAAACCCTAGATGGCCTCCCGGAACAAAACCTAGGTAGTACTGTTCTTCCAAGAACAAAAATCCACTCCGCTGGGGATTAAATCACATTCTGCTGAGAAAAACGCCCTGGATGGCCCTCCAGAATACAACTCTTCTGGGAAATCGAAAAAACTCGGCTGGGAAACAAGCGACCTCCTGCTTAAATCAAACCCCTTCTGTTGAGGAAACCGACCCTGCAGGAAAAATACAACCAACCACCTGAGATTGACTTTACTCCGCTCGAGAAATCAGCCCTGAATAGAATTCCAGAAAACTCCATCCTGCTTGGGAAAGAAAATCCACTTTGCTTGGGATTACATTAGGTATCAACCTGTCTTGCTGAGGAATATCAGATACTCCTACTAAGAACTTCATTCTACTTGGGAAATCCCACACTCCTGTTCTACCACTTATTCTGGCGAGGGAATCAGCATTGCACTCTGCTAGAGAAAACCCTGAATACCGATATTACTAGGAAAACACCTGAATGTCGACTCCGTTGGGAAAGGGTGTCACAGACGTTGCCTCCGCTGGAGAAGAATACTGGTTTACAAACTACCCTACCATTGAGGGAACCACTTCTATACTGCTCTGCTGGGAACAACTCCACCCTGCTGGGGATTCACTTTCTCATGAAAATAAAGCTTTGTCCTGCTGGAGGTACACCATTTCAGACTTAATAATCGGATTTCGCGACCACTTCACTGAGGAAGCAAAATCTCTGTTATGGGGAAGCAAACATCCTCGTTGCTCATGCCTGACTGCATTCAACCTGTTGGGACGAGTCCATTCTTCCGGAGGTATCAAACTTAAATTACTGAGAATACCCGGCTGACAACAACTTCCATTTGCTGCGATTTTAAACTGTTGAGGATTAGGAAATCTCCATCGGCGGAGGACAACCCTGCTGACTTGCAACAAAGAAAAGACACCAGAAATGTTCTATATGAAAAATGGTTACCTCTATTACCATTCATGATACTTGTTGCTCAAGCAAAGTCAGCACTTTCGTTATGCTCTGTAAAGGCTCTTGCTTTTACCTGCAATGTTTACCAAAATAACAGACATTTCGCAAACAAAACAGTAAAACGAACAAGAAAAAGAAAGCTCTTTGACTGAAGTGAACACTTTATTGATGAACGGCCTATAAATAGGCGAATTATAATTCAGATGCAATTCCTGAAAAGAGGTAATTGCTCAAAAACAAGAAAAATAATACAATATATAAATGTCGGCAATGTGGAAACAGACAACCACCATGTGTCGATTCGGCTATGACCTGTATGTCTTCGATGTTCTCCATGTTTCGCCTTCTGACAAGACTGACTGGACTGATTCCTTTCCTTCAGGACGACTGCTCACAAACTTACAGATCGTGATCATTTGCTTTTTAAAATCCATAACTTTTGCCTGGACTGCCCTTTCGGGTTTTCAATCCACCGGGATACCCATTTTTTCCAAAAGTCGCCTTTTCAGGTTTTCAACTTTGCGGGTTCATTCTTTTTCTTTTATCCCTAATTTTTGCCCAAACCCATTCTTTTTATGGTTCGCCGGGATGCCCCATTTTTGCACGGACTTTTCTTTTTGTGTCCAGCGGGTCTCTTTTAAGCAAAGTATTTTTTAACCACGTCCGTGTTCACAGGGGACGACAAATCTTCACCATCCATGGTAGATAGCAATAAGGCTCTGCCAGAGAAAACCTTTCTTACCACATATGGACCTTCATAGTTAGGAGTCCATTTCCCCTGTGATCTGTTTGAGGAGGAAGGATCCTTTTCAACACCAAATTACCTGTCTAGAAGCATCGAGGATGCACTTTCTGATCAAAGGCTTTCTTCATCCTACTCTGGTACAACCGGCCGTGAGAAATGGTTGCCAATCTCTTTTTGTCAATCAACCTCAGCTGATTTAACCTAGTTCGCACCCATTCAGCTTCATCAAGCTTTACATCCGAAAAAAATCCTTAAAGAAGTGTCGCGGTGAAATTTGGATACCAAACTATTGATTAGTTTGAATCTTTAATTCATTTGCAACCGAACTTTGATTTGTCCAAAGGAAGGGATAAAGATCGAAATTCCCATAATGCAATGCAAATGCAAGGTTAGAGATTTTTAGGTTCGGGGGTTGGTTAAACTTAGGGAAGGTGCTAGCATCCTAAGTTTTTGTAGTACTCTACAGGAACCTCTTGTTTTATATTGTTTATTGCTATGTATTTATCTTCTTAATGTATGAAAGACCTAGGGGGTTTATATCTAAGTATACTCGATAAGATGTCGCATCTTATGCCTATATATCCTTACGGGAGTGGAATCAGAGTACTTGTAGTTCCCCTAAAAGGTTTGAGGAGTTCTTTGACTGTGGTCAAAGTTCTTACGGGTTTAGGGTAGTTGGTTGATTGATTTTAGGAGAAGGAGATGAGTTGTCATGTTAAGGGATATTTAACCGCCACAAGTTGTAGGAAAATGGTATTTGCATCGTCTTAAGAGAAGGGCTCAAGTACTCGGATAGGGATCGACGAGGTACGCCTCTATCTCTCTTAAGGCAAAGTTCATACGGTATTGATTGTATTGTTGTGGGGTGGAGATTCTATCTCGCTTAAGATGATTAACATCTATTTCTCTATTGTGTTTGAATGTTTGAATATTGTATGTTGAGTTGTATTGTTTTCCTATGTTGTAAGAGATAAAGAACGGTCCTTCCTATGGGGTAGGATTTATCTTAAAAGATCAACTTGAATGGGATCAAGGATCAAGTGGGAGTATGATGCAAATGATGTGCACTACACACAAGTGTTGACTCATGTGTAGGTTTTTCCTTTGGACGGAATACGATGCGAGGATATAAATACGACAATGTAAATTACTGTAAAATAAATTGCAGAATAATAAAGGGCAAATAAGTAAACATACACATACGCATGAAAGCGCTGAAGTGTGTGAGAGTGAATGTGTCGTGAATGTGAGTGTGCACGATTAGATTGTATTTTACGCTGTGAGTTGATTTTAATTGGTTGATTTTAAATGAGAGATCGATTTTAGATGAGATTAAATATAAATTAAAAATTCTAAAGTTTTAAATAACATGCTACAATGATCTAAATTTTATTAAAAAAACTTAAGTGAAGTGATTATTTTTTTATAGGGCCATTATTAAATCATGTTGATTAAATTGATTTTATTATCGATTAAATAAATTGGCAAATAAGTGTAATTTATTTTAAAAAAAGGCTTTTTATTTTATTTTAGTGAGTAAATATTTATTTAAATGAAAGGTTATTAAATTGAGAGTTTAGCAAAATAAAATAAGAATTAATAAGGTTTTTCCTTGAGGAGTTTTAATTATCCAGACAAAACATGTTATAAAGTTGATTTAATTGGATTTAAAAGATAAAATGAGTAATTATAGCATAAATTATTAAAAGACCAATTAACTAAATAATTAAAAGATAAAAAACTGATTTGATTAATTAAGGAATTATTAATTTATTTAGAAAAAGGTTAATTAGTTAGTTGATTAAAAAAGATTGAGTGTTGATTAAAGTGAATTAAGCGATTAATATGGTTGGTGTAGTGCTGTGTGTGTGAAGCAGGATGAATGATTACATTACGACGGAAATAACAAGACAACGAGAAAAAAAACGGAACCCTAACCCCCACATCTTTCCCCCCGAATCTTTCGATTTCACCGATCTCACTCCCCATCACTATGATCTTCTTCCTCCTGATTTCGTTTCGTTCTCCTCTTTCGTTCCATGGCTCTCCTTCGTTTTGAACCTGCACTACAAATAAAACATCAAAAGTTTCAATAATCTTTGATGCGAATAAACGGTTACCGTGAACTGAGACGGCGTCTGAGGTTCGAGCTGGCAACGCGGTGGTGATTCGCGGGTTTGGAGATGGCTCCAGAAACGACGGTCTTCAGTGAAGCTTTTGAGGAAAGATGAGTTTTCTCCTTCTTATGATCTCGGTTCCTTAGGGTTTTTTTGATTGGGATTTTCTGAATGTTTGGGGTTTTTTTTCTTTTGAGAACTGTTGTGAACCGTTTGTGTGGATTTCGGTGAAAATTCTCCTTTCTCTTCATCTCTTAGGCCTCTTTTTATAAGCTTCAGATCGAATATCTCTGATTAATTTGGTCTTGAATGTTGATTTGGATTTACCATTTTAGGATGAATCAAATTTGAAAACTTTCTCTTTTTGTTGATTGCAATAATAATCTGTTAATGAAAAATTCCAACTTGTGATATTCTGAATTAATCGTGTTTAATGTCATGGTTTGTCCAGATTCAATGTTTGAGGATTTGGATTGGATATTCTCCTAACGGTATATTCTCCAAACAATTACTAACTTGGATTTGATATTTGATAGGTGTAGAAAGCGAAGGAGTTGGGCCAGAAGATGGACAACCCAGGGTGAATTTCGAGTAGCTGGTGCGAAGAAGTCTGGTGAGTCCAAAACTCAATTGTTGGTAACAGTCTGTTGTTTTTAATTTCCCGTTGAATATGCTTGCGGTTCTTCAATATCCTTTCTAACTTGTTCTCGCTTCTTCTCATGTACCCATCCCGGAGCGAATGCATAAGAGCTTGCAAATATGTTCATAACGGTTCTGTTAAGGAGGTATGCTTCACTGATTGTAGTCAGAAACTAGAAAATCGATACAAGCTCGACATTGGCATCTTAAATACTCTAAAACGCCATTGCAAACCGTTGTGTTGAACTGTCAGAGGTACACGATTTTTGCGTGAAAACTCATAGAGATCAGTTGCGTTGTGGAGGTTTATTTTGATTCAAAATTGATGTGATTTTATCGTGGTTGATGCTGTTACTTTCTTACTAGAATACAGGGCTGTAGTGTGGACTTCATATGCTGTCGAGGTTATGACTTTGGAAGTCTCAACATGGAGAGGTAGCAGGTCAACAATTAAGGTCGGGCTGCATTGGTGTGTTAATTTCATTTTGAAACCTGTGCTCCGTTCTTGTAGACAAAACTTGATTTTTATATGTTGACGAAATTGATCTTGTAATGGTATTTCTGCAGATGTAAGTGAGCTGAGTTGCCTGAGCAAGTATCCGTCCACGTGGGCCTCGCCGATTAACTCGTTCTGTTGATGCTACTACCGTTAAGCTGTTGCAGTTGTGGTAATTCCTTAGGCTTGCATTGCCATCTGTTTCTCGTTAATTGCTTTTTGGATTCCAATCATCATATTTAAGTATTGAATCTGTACCAAATTCCTGTGTTGGTGTTGTGTTGCAGAAAACATCATCATGGTATGGTGAGTCAATCATATCAACTTTATGTGATGTCTTTGAAAATGCAGTTGAGGTTTTCTCTTCGGTTGACGGTGCAAGAAGGTTCGGCACGGAACGGTCTTGGGTGCCGGCTGTTTGAAATGGTTCTTGAGTTGAGTTGTTCAAAATATGTCGCCTACATTGAGGTAGTGACTCCCCCTTAAAGTAATGTGTTGAGCTGCTATTTGCATTTGATAACAACTTATTGCTGCTCTATGAATATTCCAACTGATACACTTAATTTTCTTGTAGGTTTAATTATGTGGTCGGACGTGTTCTTTTGAAGTTTGAAGGTGGCGGGACCGGACATTAGGAATCGTCATATGTATCCCTCTGAATCTTAAGCTCTGTCCTGCTGGTTTTAACAAGCCATTAACTATCTCTTTGTAAATCCAAGTGTGAAACTCGAAGGAGAGAATCTCGGCTTGGGGTCTCTTGGATAATGCTAAAAGCATTCTTCACGGCAAGAGGTATTAGTTTTCCCTATGACCTGTTCAAAATTATTCGATATGCGGAGGTTTCAGATATGAAATGATCATTAGAACTTCACCAAAAAAACAGGGAGAATGGTTTATTATTCCTTTGTCTGCTGTACTTTTGTAGGTGATGCGAGTTGACAATATAATGCCAGAACCTCATAATGTAAGTTACGGTTGCGAGGTTTTATTTGTTCTTCTCTTCTGAAACTGTCTTCCTTAACTTTCCTCTAAGATTATGTTGATTTGTTGAGTATTATTGAAGTAATCTGAGTAATCCTCATTGTTGCAGGTGGTTCAAGGTTCCTTGCGCCTCTGGTGACCGGTCAAGATGTTTTCCAATGCCGACTTGTAAACCTTTTAAGTTGCTACGGTCATTCTAGGAGCACATTTGCTGCTTAATTACGACATGTTTCGGTTCAGCTGGTCTGTACAACGAACAAGGTCCGGAAGCAATTACATTGCGGCTTGTTAACTGAAGAGTTGTGTTGCAAAGTAAAGCAACTCGCATGAGCTCTCATTCAAAGTTTCTTTTGAATGAAAGGAAATGAAGGCCTTTATGATGCTGTGTACTTCCGTTGCAAGATTAGCAGCTCATGGATGATTGAATTCGCGGTTTCTAATAGAACAATGGTGACATTGAAACTTTGAAGCAGAAACCCAATAAGAACCAGGGAGGCATCGTTTGTCCAGAAGCCTCAATCTTTGTCGCATTTACTTTATCATTATTACCGCCACAAAAAAAAGTTCTTGTTGTTGTAGCTTGAACATCCTAGGCCATTATGTAATGAAGTCTTTAAATGAAAATATGAATCAATGTTGAAGTCTTTGCAGAAGAACATGAATCCTTATTTGCACACTTGGACTTTGTTAAAACTTATCTCCTTAAATATATCGATTCTGCGAGTTGTAAGCCCGACATGGAACCCTTTGGAAATATGCCTTCTACGACATGCCACCTTATTTGAGCCACACTCAAACTTGAGTTTCAAACTTCCATTGTATAATGAGAGATAAACCCTAATCAAACAGAGGTTCTATAATCCCTTTGAAATCAAGAATGCGTTGGTCATATCTTTTCAGCGCTTGATTGTAAAAATATTAGGCTTAAAATATTGCACCTGTATAAACTGGTTAGTCGAAATAAACGTAAAATAAAACAAGCAAGAAAAACAAAGACGGGATCTTATGGTCAAAAATTAGGGTGCGACAAGAAGGAATCTCCACTTCTAATGGTAGGACAACTTCCGTACCATACACCAGTGAGAAAGGAGTTGCCCCGGTTGATGTATGCACCGAAGTACGATAATCATGAAGAGCAAAAGGCAACATCGCGTGCCAGTCTTTGTAGGTCACAACCATCTTCTGCACAATCTTCTTTATATTCTTATTGGCCGCTTCAACAACGTCATTCATCTTCGGACGATAGGGAGAAGAATTGTGATGTTTAATCTTAAAACTCAGACACAATTCCTTCATCATTTTGTTATTCTAATTTGAACCATTATCAGTAATGATCCTCTCAGGAATACCATAACGAAAAATGATGTCCTTCTTTATGAATCGGGCGACCACCTGCTTCGTGACATTGGCAAAGGACGCTGCTTCTACCCACTTCGTAAAGTAATCAATTGCGACCAGAATGAAGCGATGTCCATTAGAAGAAGTCGGCTCAATCTTTCCAATCACATCGATTCCCCACACGGCAAAATGCCAAGGAGATGTTAACACATTCAGAGGAGCCGGTGGCACATGCACCTTATCCGCATAAATCTGGCATTTATGGCATTTTCTGGCATATTTGAAACAATCGGATTCCATAGTCATCTAATAATGCCCAGCTCTCAACAATTTTTTATCCATTGCATGTCCATTGGCGTGAGTGCCAAAAGAACCCTCGTGGACTTCCTCAATCAACAGGTTTGCTTCAAGTTCATCAACACAGCGCAACAAGACCATGTCGAAATTTCTTCTGTAGAGCACATCGTTCTTATTCAGATAAAAATTTACATCTAACCTCCTCAGAGTCTTCTTATCCTTGCTGGATGCCTCAGATGGGTATTCTTGAGTCTTGAGAAAATGCTTGATATCGAAATACCAAGGTTTTCCATCTGATGCTTTCTCAATTACAAACACAAAAGCAGGTCTATCAAGACGCATGATGGTGATAGCAAGAGTTTTATTCCAGAAATTCACTTTGTACATCGAAGATAGCATTGCCAAGGCATCCGCCATCTGATTCTCAGCCCTCGGCATATGATGGATATCGACTCTATCGAAGAAAGGCAGCAGTCTCCTTGCATAATCTCTATAAGGCACCAGGTTGGCCTGACGAGTTTCCCACTCTCCTTTGATTTGGTTAACGACTAACGTTGAGTCACCGTACACATCCATATTCTTAATCCTCATATCAACGACCTCTTCTAAACCCATAATACAAGCTTCATACTCGGCTTCATTATTGGTGCAGGAAAAAGTCAATCGGGCGGTGAACGGTATATGAGAACCGTGAGGAGTAGTAATGATCGCACCAATTCTGTTACCATATGAATTAACGGCTCCATCGAAAACCAGTTTCCATTGAGATCCAATCTCAGGCCCCTCGTCAGGTAAAGGCTCATCACAGTCTTTCATCTTCAAAAACATGACGTCTTTATCTGGGAAGTCAAACTTCATCGACTGATAATCCTCAATTGGTTGTTCTGCGAGATATTCTGACAGAACGCTTCCCTTAATGGCTTTTTGGGAAACATACTGAATATCATACTCTGTTAACACCATTTGCCATCAGGCAATCCTTCCGGAAAGTGCTTGCTTTTCAAAGACGTACTTGATTGGATCCATCTTCGAAATCAACAGGGTTGTGTGGTTTAACATGTACTGTCTCAAATGCTTAGCGGCCCAGGCGAGTGCACAACATGTTTTTTCCAGCATCGAGTATCTTGACTCACAATCAGTGAATTTCTTACTCAGGTAGTAGATGGCATGCTCTTTTCTACCTGACTCATCTTGTTGACCGAGCACACATTCCATTGAATTCTCAAGAACCGTGAGGTACATAATCTGTGGTCTCCCTGCAACTGGAGGCATGAGTATTGGAGGTTCCTGCAGATATTCTTTTATTCTTTCGAATGCTCTCTGGCAATTTTCATTCCACCTGACCGTTTGATCTTTTCTTATCAATTTGAATATTGGTTTACAAGTGGCTGTAAGATGAGATATAAACCTTGCAATGTAGTTTAATCTCCCCAGGAAACCATGAACCTCTTTTTTCGTTCTCGGCTCAGGCATTTCTTGTATAGCTTTTAGTTTGGTAGGATCTACCTTAATACCCTTTTCACTAACAATGAAACCCAGTAACTTTCCAGATCTCACCCCGAAGGTGCACTTGTTAGGATTCAGCCTCAGCTTGAACTTCCTCAACCTTTCGAACAATTTCAGAAGACCGGCCAGATGTCCCTCCTCCGTCTGTGACTTTGCAATCATGTCATCAACATAGACTTCCACCTCATGATGAATCATATCATGAAACAAAGTGACCATTGCCCGCCGATAAGTTGCCCCTGTATTTTTCAATCCAAAGGGCATCACCTTATAGCAAAAAGTTCCCCACGGTGTGATGGAAGTAGTTTTCTCCATGTCCTCTGGGGCCATCTTGATTTGGTTATACCCAGAGAAGCCATCCATGAACGAAAACATAGAATACTGAGCGGTGTTATCAACCAACACATCAATATGGGGGAGCGGGAAATTTTCTTTCGGGATCGCTTTATTCAGATATCGATAATCAACGCACATCCTGACCTTTCCATCCTTCTTAGGCACATGAACAATATTAGCGACCCACGGAGGGTAATTCGTGACAGCAAGAAACCCAACATTCAACTGCTTCTGAACTTCTTCTTTGATCTTGACTGCCATGTCAGACCTTGTTCGTCTCAACTTCTGCTTGACTGGCGAGCATTCTTCTTTGAGAGGCAACCGGTGTACCACAATAGCCGTATCCATCCCAGGCATGTCTTGGTAAGACCAAGCGAAGATATCTTTATACTCACGGAGCATTTCAACCAATCTTCTCTTGACACTGTCTTCCAATGCAACCCCACTTTAACCTCTTTCTTATCATCCTCGGTGCCCAGATTAATAACTTCAATATCCTCCTGATGAGGCACAATGACCCTTTCCTCCTGCTTGAGAAGCCTGGCTAACTCTTCGGGTAGTTCACAGTCTTCGTCAGTCTCATCTTCAGCTTGATAAATGGGATTATCAAAGTCATACGAAGTCATAGCTGAACCTGAATCGATGACATCTGATAGAAAAGACCTGCATGAGGATGTTATGTTTATTATGCGATGAAACAAACAAAACACATTGCCATTTTTCTGTTTAATATAAATGCAAAACAAAAACAAGAAAAACAGGGATCACAATATTTGAATGTGAAACGCCTTTTATTTAATGATAAAGTGCAAATAACAAGAAGGCCCCACAAATGGGTCACTACGTCTTGGGCAGAATGTAGGACTGAACATAATCAAAACAATGAACATTACTCTACAGCAGTAACATGAATGAATTCTTCGGTAGTCCAGTTGCACAGCTTCTGGCCAGGAGCACATGGACGAATCCAAGCATCCATATTACAGTCACTGTTACCTTCATCATCTCCGACGACATTAATCCTGTCAAATATCACATCATTGTTGGTGAACTGCACTGGTCCCCTGTACCTCGGAGTGCTTTGAGAAGAATTAGAGGGTTCGTATCCCAGGCCGAACTTGTCTTGCTTGACAGGAACATCAAGAAATTGGCCCCACTTCTGAGACGAGCCGAATTCTACGATAGCACGAGCTTCTTTGAGCGAGGACATCAAAACCTCTGGGCCCTTGACTTCTATAGGAGACTTCCCCTAAATCTGAACTGTTTCAAACGCCTGCCAGAATGTTTCGTGGATCTCACCATCCACTTCCATGTACTTGAAAGATGACAAATGGCTAACCATAATGTCCTCTTCACCGCATACCGTGACTATCTTCCCTTCCACCATATACTTCAGCTTTTGGTGCAGCGTTGGGGTGACTGCCCCAGCAACATGTATCCAAGGTCAGCTAAGCAAACAACTGTATGCTGGCTAGATATCCATAATATAGAAAGTTGCATCGAAGATCTCTGGCCCTATCTGAATAGGCAGCGTGATTTCCCCAAACACTGATCTCTTAGATCCACCGAAAGCTCTCACCACCAGATCAATGGGCGTGCATATCAAACCTTGAATGTCCAACTTCATCAATACCTTCTTCGGAAGCACATTGAGGGATGATCCTGTATCAACCAAGACATGTGACATCAGAGATCCTCTACACTCCAAAGATATATACAAAGCACGGTAATGGTTCCTCCGGGCAGGAGTCAGATCCAAATCAGTAAAACCAAGACCATTATCGGTGTTCACATGAGCTACTACCTCTTCCAACTGATTAACAGAAATTACCTGAGGTGCGTACGCTGCAATCAAGACTTTCAGTAGGGCATTGCGATGCGCCTCCGAACTCATCAACAATGACAGGATAGATATCTTCGAAGGAGTTTGATTCAAGTGATCCATAATTTTGTAGTCACTCTTTTGAATTAGCCTCATAAATTCCTCTACATCCTTTGAAAGATCATCAATACCGACCTATGGTTGGACATTCTCCTGAATCATAGCTTTACGCTTGCCTTTGCCATTCTTACCAGCATTAACCTTCGTTGGAGAAAAGACCCTACCACTTTTGGTGATACCTCCGACACCAACTATGTTCTCAACCGACGGACTTCCGCTTGCAGACCCTGTCCATTCTTGCTTCTGCCTATTACAGAACACCTCTCCCCCATAATTCCATGGGATAGCTCTAGTGCTCTCGTACAGCATGGGTCCAGGTACAATAATGGTAACCAGAGCTGGCCTAGCAGGAGCTGAAATATTGATTGTCCGGTATGGAATGGAAATTGTAGCAACTTCGTTTCCATCATTACTCACTTCATTCTCGATATCTTCTTTCACGGCCTTATCGATCTGCAAACAACCCTCATCAATCATTCTCTGAATACCCTTCTTTAAAAGATCGCAACCCTCAGGCTGTGCTTCACACTCTGAGTAGTCAGCAGAACAACCAGGAAACACCCCCTTCTTTAACAGACTAGACTTCACAAAACCCAATGGAGTCTTTAAATCCTCAACATCAGTTATCAGATTCAACTTCTTCCCCTCGATAATGGCATTGACTCAGGCCACCCCATGATTTGGCATTGGGTTTTGAGTCACATTAGGCCCCTCGTTGGTGAAATTGATAGCTTTGGAATCAAGCAAATCCTGTACTTTATGCTTGAAAGCTTTACAATGGTCAATGTCGTGCCCTAGAGCACCCGAATGAAACTTGCAATGAGCGTTCGCATCGTACCCAATAGGTGGCGGACCAGTGAGAGGAGCCAAGGTCCTCTTCTGAACCAACTATAACTGCAGCAACCGTTGTAACAACTGAGAATACGGCATCGGAGGATTCACAAACTGCCTATTAGTCGTTATATGCCTGGCAGCATAAGGTCGTTGCACATTGGCTTGCAGATGAGCTGCATCCGAGATATCTACTGTAGTGACTTGTTGAGGATAACGAGACTGAGCTATACCTTTACCCTTGTGAGCAATAGCATTTGCATCCCCCTCCTTTCTCTTGGGGTTTGCAGAATATGGCTTTTTTGCTCCTCCCGACGAGGATCCACCACCATTCGGAATCTTACCAAACTTGATTCCACTCTCTAATCTCTCACCAGCGATTACCAGATCAGAAACCCCTGCAGACATGCATCCTATCAACTTCTCAAAGTACACACCAGGTAATGAAGCCATGAACAAGTCGATCAACTCCCTTTCAACCAAAGGGGGTTGCACTCTTACAACCAGATCCCGCCACCTCTGGGCGTATTCCTTGAAACTCTCAGTATTTTTCTGTGACAAGCTTTACAACAATACCCGATTTGGTGCCCGATCACTATTATATTGATAATGACGCACAAAAGCCCTGACCAATTCTTTCCAGCTGCGGATATGAGTTCTTTCAAGTCCCATATACCATTCCAAAGAAGCCCCCTGCTAGACTGGCTTGGAAAAAGTGCATTAGCAACTTTTCATCATTGGAATAAGCAGACATCTTCCTGAAATACGCCCGAATATGCACTCTTGGACAGGTCGTCCCTTTGTACTTATCAAAATCGGGCACCTTAAATTTGGGAGGAATCCTGACCCTAGGAACCAAACCAAGATCAGACACATCAAGGCCCAAAGAGTTATGATTCTCAAACGATTTCATCTTTTCCTCAATCAGTTTGAATCTTCGGTCAGCTTCAGTCGGCAAACCACCCTCCATATCTTTCATGGAAAACACATCATCCTGATTATCTTCCCAATGAGGGCCAACAGCCCCGTGCACAGCACACACACTTCCGTTACCAGCAACATTACTATTCTCATTCGCAGCTCCTCCGCATGGAGGTACAACAACAGTAGGGATACCCTGTGGAATAGATCCACCGATCTGGGGAGGAATAACACCAGCTCCTCCGTGCAAGACACCGTCTTCGTCAACCCGTGCTATCAACGGTTGGATCAAAGTTCTTCACTGTTCCTGCCTACTAGCAACAGTCTGCATCAGTTCCATGAACTGGGCCATGCGAGCCCTGACTTCCTGCAATTTGGCTTGAACCTGATCCATCACCTTTCGCTGATTCCCTCGAGTTGGATACCTGTAGAAACTGAACTCCTCAACTTCCTCAATCCTGAACTAAAGAAAACAAAGCAGAGTTAGGAACAGAAGGCCACCGAGAACACCTGCGATGCAAATGAAAATGCAAGATGCAAAATGCAAACATGTCTATGTATGCACAGGGAGATCTCCCCATTGATTCTAGTTTCAACAAACAAGAACGACATAGATGGATAAGAACATCATAATAATCTTCTCATATATCAAGTAAAGTTGATATAATACAACCAAATGAGAAATATCTACATACAAAGAGACATTGATCTCATCCAACATCCCTGGTGATGATCAAGATACAAAAGCAAATTAAACTACAAAAGATACAACTCCCTAGTAACCATGATCTCTACTCCAGTCATGAGACTCCTTGAGCATTTCCTTTGTGTTGGGATGGTATGATCTGGCAAACAACTCTCTGACAAGGACATCCCTCTTACGTATCACATCCCGAAGATAATAACAGTGATCCTCCCAAGCATCTTCGCCGAAGGCATCCTCAAGCCTGGGTTTCTTCACCTCTGCCCGAATCTTGAACTCTTTAAGTGCTGATAAAGTTTCCTGGTATTTCTGATCGATCGTGCTTCTGCGGAACGATTCTAACAATACCTCTCTCTCCTTAGCCTTTAGTTGCGTCTTCAGCTTATCAACCTGAACACGAAACTGATCTTCTCTACTCTTATTGGCAGTCAAGGTAGCATTCCATTGCTCATTGAATTTGGATATCTTCAGATAGGCTATATCTAAATCCTCCTTCTTACTTTTCAGAACACTACAAGTGCTTTTCAAATCAAGACCGAATTGCTTCCGTGCTTGTACCTGATCAGCAAGTTCTTTCTCCAACTTGATAAAGGATTCTGACTTTGTCTAGGCCAAATAAACAACTTCACCCTTATCATGCTTCAGCTGACTGATCTCCTGCTTCCACTCTTCACTCTCTTTGCGCAACTCTTCCTTCTCTGCCCAAAGCTTGGTATACCTCAGGATGTCTACAGTTGTAGGCAGCTCAATGACTAAGGGATACAGTGGTGCTTCAACAGGAAACAACAATAGTACCTCTTCAACCCTTTTCTGAATCCAATATGAGTAGGAATCATAGGCTCTACAATCTCCTTTGCCTAAAGAAAGCTTTCCCTTATTGTGAATCTTATCCCAAGCGTCCACGAATCGGGCCGAGATACAAGGATCAGCTACACCTGTGAAGTATAGAGACTCCTGCACTTCCTCTTCTTTCGGAGGTTCTTTCAAAGCATAACCGAATTGTATCACAGCAAGAGAAGGATTATAATTGATACCGCCTTTCCTACCTATCAAGGGCACATTAGGAAAGCTACCATAACTAAAGATAAGCTCGCGACCCAGCAGGTCTCGGTTGAACCAGACAATATTCTTCTCCGTTAAACCCATAAGCCTCTTCGACCATTCAGAGGAGTTCGTGGAATCCACAAAATCTCCAGAGCGAGGAAGGTGATCAACAAACCATTTATGCAACAGCGGTGCGCAACAAGAAACCATCTTTCCTCTTCTTTTCTCGTTCTTGTAATGCACTGAATGATACAAGTCTCCTAGAAGTGTAGGTACGGGGTTCTTGGAAGTGAAGATATGAAAAGCATCAAAATCCACAAAGTCCGGTACATTGGGGAACAACACAATGCCATAGACACACAGAGCCAAGATAGCACTGAAAACCACCCAACAACCCTTTTCAGCATACTCTCGGGCTTTGTCGACCAAGAAGGGTAAAGTAAATCCGGAAACTCCGTTTCTGCTAATAACATGATCTGCCAAGTCAGAGGAGCTCAAATAAAGAGCGGCGAACAACTTCTCAAGATTAGGTTCTTCTTCAGAGCTGAAGAAAGACACTTTATTAAGAATCAGAACCCCTAAGATGTAACAGAATTCCTCCAAAGTCGGAACCAACACATAGTCCGGAAATATGAAGCATCTTAGCGGAGGATCATAAAACTGCAGCAGGGTATGAATAGCTCCATGCTCATAACTCGTGAGCTTATGGACAAACTTCAGAATTCCACCATACTGTTCCCTGAAAGCTGCAAGAACACCAGGATCGACCATGGAAATCAGACCAAATAAAGGTCCCAACTCAGGTGTCGGAAATTTGTACACAACAATCCTCTTCCTGCTAACTTCCATCTCTGCAGAAGACCAGTACCATAATCAAGGGAAAGACGAGAACCTGTAGCACACACAAACATGCAATGTTAAATGCAGAATGATTATGCAGATGCACACATGGGATCAAGGTATCCAATGCTCAAACTCGCTGCTGTGCCGTTGAATGAATTCAACCAGAGATCCGCTCTAATCAGAACACTGAGATGATATACTGGATAGAACACTCAGGATCAAAATTCGGCACTGAAGAGAAAACCAGGGTTGGTTGAAGGCCAGGTTTCCTGCAAAAACCCATCCCTCTCACATGTGGGTTCTAGTCTTGAAAGGTACGACATCCTATGCGGGTGGTCAGCGTCACAAACTTTCAAGAAACAATGATACATTCACCATTTTTGGTTTGGCATCATAGTCTAACGAAGCGGTCTCACTTAGCTGTCCCCCCAAATGAACAGTCTCTAGAGTCGACAGTCTCTCTAAGTCAATATTCCCTCAACTGCACCAGACGCGCAGGATAGAATATTTTCGAAGAAAAACCTCGTCAGAACGTGAATTTCACACGAGCTATTGCGCAGCCAAACGCCACACAAGCTCCCACTAATCTTCACTCTAATCCTATGTGTATACTCAAGCCCAGGTCCGACTTATCTCTCAGTGGAACAACCCAACCCACAACACAGCAGCAACATAATATGATAATAAAATGCAAAATGCAATAATATACAACAGATAATGTACATAAAGCAAAAATAACTACACAAAAGTAAACACCCAAAGACGCAACAAACAAGCGCTAGGAGTGACTCGCATAAGGAACCAGAGTCCCCAGCAGAGTCGTCAGTTGTCGCAACTGCAAAAAACACTCGGCGGAAAATAGAAGAGTCACCACCTTTCGTTATTTATCCCAAAGAGAGGGAAAGGAAACGATCGAAAAAACCTAACGAAAAAGGGAAAGACGAGGTCAGCAACCAAGTCCTGGATTCAGGAGTCGGTTACGCAAGGGGAAGGTATTAGCACCCCTCATATCCGTCGTACTCGACGGGATCCACACTTGTTGTCTATCTAAGGGTGTGTTTAAACTATCTAGCTAAAGGCTCACAGGACAAAAGAAAAGAAAAGAGACTCGATAGAGCATCGCCGCTCTATGCCTACTTATTCCCTCGTGCAATGGGAAAGTCAGAGCCAATGTAGTTCGGATAACTACGGGCGAAAGTAGAGAAGGTTGCTCGCCAAGACATCGTGTCTTGTGCCTACGTATCCTCGTCTGGTGCGAGAAATCAGAGCAAACGTAGTTCGGGCTGACATGAAACCACAGGTTGATTAAGTGTTTTAATCGAGTAGGGTTAAACCTCCATTCCAGCAGTTAGGGACAAAGCTTGTTTGCTGTAGAACCGAAGCTTAACAACACTCTTTTTACAAAAAAGGTTTCCGATTAATCCCGAAGAAAAAAGGTTTGAAATTTGTTTTGTGTTTTTTAGTAAAGTGAATTAATTCAGTTTGTGATTCATGTTGCACTAAATACTATGACATAGGAGCGAATGCGTCGTGTATCGCCCCCAAACGGGACGGACACTAAACACTCTAGATAAGCGAGAGGAGACCCCTCACTCATCATTTCCCATGTAGCTTAAGGCTCGTAGCGTGCAACGTTCATCACATTTATTAGATGAGTTAGAATTGTTTTGAGATGAGAAAGAGAGAGACGCACGGAAGGTCTAAGGGAAACTCGGCCCTAACATTGTCATGCAAAATGGTCCTAAAGTTTAGATTAAAAGGGAAAACATCTACCCTAATGTTAGCATGCTTGGATTGAACACCTAATGTCTCTCCTACTCCCATCCTAAACGGAGGGACTAGGAACCCTATGGGGATCATGGCAAAAAGCACAAGAAAGCACCAAGTAATTCAATCACAAGTAAGAGAAGCACACATGAAAATGCACACTTAGAATGGAGGGACGAAGGAAAAATGTGTGGGGCAGCAGCCACCACAAGCGCATCTCGACCTCAACAGCGATGCAAAAATGATGCAAACATGAAGGAAAGCGCAAAAGATGGAAACAAACAAACATGCAAAAAATTATCACCTTGAACCACATCCATAAGCATGCATTCACGTGGAAAAGAACACGAATGTCGGAGAAATCTCGATTAAACAATCAAAACAGCGACATATATCCCAAAACATTTCACTTTTAATGCATCATATCGAATTAAGATGATTCAAAGTGAAATGGTACTCAAATAAGCAAGCAAAACAGCAAAGCAGACCCACTGGCACAATGTTAATCGGTTAACCCCAGGGGTTAATCGGTTAACACACTGTTAACGTTTAAAAAATTTAAAAATTTGAACTGGTTAATCGGTTAACCATATGCGTTAACCGATTAACACTATGAAAACTTTGAAAAATCTGGAAATTTGTAATGGTTAATCGGTTAACCTAACCATATGCGTTAACCGATTAACACTGTGCCAACAGCAGAAAATCAGTAACAGAACAACAAATGCAGCAAATAAGCACTTATCCGATCAACCGGATGATCGCATAATCATTTAATCGCAAAATTAAACTAGCAAACCATGATTCAAACAGCATGCAAACAGATCTAAACAGCAACATCCACAATCATGTCAACCAAAACTCAATCGAATATGAAAATCAACATGAACATGCAAATAAGCTCAAAAATGCTACGGATCTAGAATTCCAACCTTCGAAGCGGAGAATTGCTTCGGTTAATGTTGAATTAACTGAAATTGAACAGATCCTATGCTAGAAGTTTGAAATACTTCAAGATCCACACTAATTCTTGTAGTAGCAATGGAGATCCTTCAAGATTAATCCAAAATAAGCCAAATAATCACTTCCAAAGTCACTTCCAGATTCAGATCCAATTGTGCATGAAAATTAGATGATGAAATCACTTCGATGGAGATGATGGATGGAGGTTTGAGCTCAAGAATTCATTGATTCCAAGGAAGAATCAAAGAATTCAAGGGAAAAAAGCTTTGAGTGAAGGTTTTGGAATTGGAAAATTGAGAGAAAATTTGAGAGAATTGAGATGAATTCTGAAAAATGAGAGTGAGAAATGAAGATTAGCTAGCTTTGGTTTGGAATGAATTACTTAAATATCACCTAGGTTTGGATCCAAAGGAAAGGCTTGGAAGTTGGTTTGTGAATTTTGGTTTGGGATGAGGAATGGGATTTTGGAGGGAAAATGAAATTATGTAATGATTCTAGATCCTTCCCAAGTGTAAAATTTGAATTCAAGTGATCAAAATTGGACCCCAAATGACTTTGCATTGCAAATTCACGTGCAGAGGCAAAATTTGCAATGGTTAATCGATTAACCATATAGGTTAATCGGTTAACACCTTTAAAAAACCCCACATTGACCTGATTTGACTTGGTTAATCGGTTAACCATATGCGTTAACCGATTAACTGTTTCAACTGTTTGGAGCTCCGTTAAGCTTCTGAACCTTGTTCTTGAACGTTATCACTGTAAAAATGCTTGTCATGAGTCTGAGTGCTGCCTTCTGAACTGCCGTTATCCTGCAAAATAAAATAAAGTCGGCCGCCTGACCGCTGGGCAAAATAAATGCCTGAGCCTCTGATGCCCATTGTTCGTTGTTCAGTCTTTTGCACCGAAATGAACCTGAGCCACCGAAAGGCCTCGACCCCATGCCTCGAGAGAAAATGCTATGATATGCGAAAAAAATGCAAAATGCAAAGAAACAAAATCCAGTTAAGGTTAAAACGAAAGGGCAAATTTTGGGGTACTACACTTGCCATGCATGCAAGAAACACGTACCAACATTGCTACTATCATCTTCAACTCTACACATTAATTTCTTACTTACATTTTTTTCACATTAATCAACTTCATCTCCTATAAATACCATATCATTTCTATTATACAATTCATCTCAACACAAAAAAATCTATCAATCTTATAAAACTCTCTACTTCCATTCTTACAAAATGATTTTGCTAACCTTAGGAGAAGATCATCGAGGCACACTTGCAAACATTGCATCATATGTAAGTTTATCTTGTTTATAATGTTTACAATGTTACTTGTTAAAATGTTATAATATTATTTATAATGTTAAAATGTTTACATTGTTATAATCTTATTTAAAATGTTTATATTGTTATAATCTTATTTAAAATGTTTACAATCTTATAATCTTATTTATGTTATTTAAAATCTTTAAGTTGTTACTTGTTAAAATATAAATAACATTATAATCTTATTTAAAATGTTTACAATGTTATAATCTTATTTAAAATATTTAAGTTGTTACATTGTTATAATCTTATTTAAAATGTTTACAATGTTATAATCTTATTTAAGTTGTTTACAATGTTATATATCTTATTTATAATATTTAAGTTGTTAAAATATTTAAAATGTTACTTAAAATATTTAAATTGTTACTTGGTAAAATATTAAAAATGTTTATAATATTTATGTTGTTGTTTATAATATTTATAATTTTGTTAAATTATGTTTATAATTTTTATAATTATTTATAATGGTATTTATAACTATGTTTATAATGTTATATACTTTTTTTGTAGGATGAAAAAAATTTCAAACCATATTCACATAAGTACATAGAGCCTGATGAAATTATCAAACCATATTGGTTCAAGCGGATTTCGGTCACGTCATCAACATAACTTCATATGAAATTGATCGAAAATTTCTTCTCGCCTTGTGCGAAAGATAGAGACTAGAAACACACATATTTCACTTCCCCACAGATGAATGCACGGTGACCTTGGAGGATGTTCATATGTTGTTAGGTCTACGTGTGGATGGGTTAGCGGTTGTTGGTCACACAAACGTTAAGTACGATTTAGTGGAAGAACTATTAGGGGTGTCGTTGGAACGAGGTGATAGGAAGGGGAAAAACCTTAAAATTACATGGCTAAAAAAATGTATGGTGCTTTGATATTGAACGCGGAGTCTCCCGAGGAACTGAAAATTTATAAAACTAGAATTTATATTTTATTGCTTTTTGCATGCTTTTTATTTCCTGATACTAATGGTAATATTATCCATCTTCAATTTTTACCATTATTAGAAGATTTAAGTCAACTAAGTAGATATAGTTGGGGAGCTGCTACCTTAGTGCATCTATACAGAAATTTTTGTAGATGCGCAAGAAAAAATATGCATAATTTTTCCGGTTGTGGCATTTTGATTCAAGCTTGGGGATGATCCATAATGCCCAGACTGGCGCCAATAAACCTCAATCCGTACCACTTTCTATATGCGACCAAGTAAGTATACAAAGTTTATGTATATATACTTTTCATCTATAATTTTTACTAATTATTTATTTCATAGGTGGTCCGCATATGAGATGAATTATGAAAAAACCCCTCATCATTGTGCCCTGGATATCGGACGTTCTTCGATCATTTTGAGGAAGATGATGTATTGTCTCTAACACTTATACTACTATCATTAACATTTTTTTAGCTCTAATCCCTTTTTAACTTTATTATAGTTTTTATGGAGGCCCTATCTTGAACTTGAAGATGAGGATCCAACTGAAAGCGACATGTGGAGTTCTACAACATTCATATTTTGTTTCACCTATGTTGAAATGCATCATCCAGATAGGGTGAAACTCCAATTTGAAATTCAACAAGACATTCCTGGTCCACCTACGTGCATGGAGAGGTATCACAAGAGTACAACGAACGAGCAATAGAAATTCGATAATTGAAAAGACCATAACAGACAATAACGTCAACACTGGATAAATCATCGTCGAACTGTACTACAAGAAAATGTCATGGATACCAAATGTAAACCCAGTAGGGAATACATGAATTGGTATAGATCTGTGACCATTTTGTATCAATCACAAAATAGATACTTATGGGATCCTCGTAACTAACCAACTTCTTCAAACTTCTAAAACACCAGACAACCTTGTAACACTCAACCACAAACATTTAACACCCCTCAACAAATATTTAACACCCCACAACAAATATTTAACACCCAACAACAAACATTTAACACTCAACAACCTTTCAACCCAACACAACTTTATACCCCAAGCCAACACTACCATCAACCTTACCTATCATTTAACCCAACCCTCTTCAACACCCAACAACAAAATCCAACCTCTTCATACACCCAATATAACCAATACTCATGCTCTCAACCTACCCCGCAAGAACACATCTATCAAACACCCCAACCACAAGTTCTTTTTTACCGCTCACAAACTTTCACCCTTAATTCATCTCAAGACACACATCCATACACCCCATACATGACTAACACAATGCCACCTTGAACCTATCAAATTGGAGTAATGAGGGAACAAGATTACGTTATGGCAGTGCGGCGACGATAACAGCCGTGGACGATTTGAGTGATGATATGGTTGCTGAATTCATGAACCCTAGAAATGATGCAGGACCTTCTACACAACCCCTAAACGTTGATGTTGATCGTAGAAGGTCCACCAGAAATGTACAGGTCCCTGCCTGTGGAACCCAGTAACGCTTACGTCGACCGGGTCAAAATTAAGGGTGCATAGGAATTTAATGTACTTTTTTAATTTCATGATTAAATAAATATTTATTTCAATTCATTTATTTTATTTTATTTTATTACTATTTTATTTTTTTATTGTATATACAATTATTAATATCCATTTTATAACTATTATTTATAATTTAATAATAATTATTCTTTATAATTCATAATTATTATTCATTATTTTATATTTATTATTTATTATTATTAATTATTAATATTAGTTATTATTATTATTATTATTCATAATTATTATTTATAACAATTTAATTTAATTTTTTAAATATGTTATTCATAATTATTATTTATAAAAATTTAATTTAATTTTTTAAATATATTATTCATAATTATTATTTATAAAAATAATATATTAAAACTTAATGAAACAAATAAATATAATAAATAAAATAAAATAAAAATTTGTGTACACTGCCACCCATTGAAAGGGCCACACCTTATTAAAATTCACTCTTACGCCCATTGAAAAGGCAACTCCTTTGTACCAAAAATCAATTTTTCTTAAAAGTCAGAGAGTTTTAAGTTCAACTAATTTTTATAATATTAATATATATAAAATATTAAATACATTTACAAAATTGATTAATTTATCAATTACTAATAAAATTTATATTATATAATTTAAATAATTAATATTGATAAAGTTAATTACATTTACAAGATGGCTTACTAGCCTCTTCAATGAAAAAAAATCATCTTTGCTTCCATACACTTATGCATAATTATCTATATTATAAAGATTTTTCTTCAAAATAATTTTTTAAATAATATATAATTATTAGATTTAATTACAACTTATATCTCCTTATTTTATTTCATTCACTTAATTAGTTTCTTATTTTAAATTCAAACAATTTTGATGTTACTACTATTTTTATTTAAAATTTAAATGCTTGGTCATTTGTGAAACATTATAAAAACTATAATATAAGATTTTTTTATAGGATTGTAAAAATAAAATATAAATTATATGTTATTTAGAAATTGAACATTTTATCAATGTAAAAATGGGAGAAATGGACAAAAACAATCCTTTGAAGATTTTTAAAAATAAAAATAAAAATGACTTGTTGTTAAAAAATTACACGTCAGTGTAAAAATGTGAAGAAAAAAAAATTTATTTAAATTTGAAATAAAAAGAATAATTTCATAATTAAAATAAAATAAAATAGGAGACCAAATTGTACTTAAATATAATTGTTAACACTATTGAAAAGTAATGTAAGTTTTATTTTAAAAAATTGATATAAATTTGTTTTCACAATCCAAAAATGAAATTCTAAATATGGAATACAATTATCATATATATATATATATATATATATATATATATATATATATATATATATATATATATATATATATATATATATATATATATATATATATATATATATATATATATATATATATATATATATATATATATATATATATATATATATATATATATATATATATATATATATATATATATATATATATATATATATATATATATATATATATATATATATATATATATATATATATATATATATATATATATATATATATATATATAGGATTATGTATATATTTATAAAATTGAAACTTATCAATGGAGTAAAAATAAATAAATTATAAGTCTATGTTAAATGGGTGAGGAATGAATAGAAAGAAGAAAAGATCTAGGCCGAAGGAAATGATGAACCGCTTTTAAGGGTCGCTAAAAACACCCTATAGATTACTATTACATCCTATAGAAGAAACAAAAATGTTGTATGAATCTGGAAATATATATTTGGAGACACTTAAAACACAACGTTTCAGATTCAGTCAGTTAGACAACGTAAAAAAAAAAATTACAAAGATATATCTTCGTAAATATTCAATGTCTAGATTGCACACTTGATACTTTTGGAGATGTATATTCCGACGATATTTAATCATAAAGGCGTTATAACCTTTCTCCTTCCTCACTTCTTATAATACTCTTAAACTCTTCAAATCTCATCTCGCAAAATCTCTTAACTCACATTCACTCAAAATCATACCAGACACTTCCAAATCCTCTTCCATCAACATCAAAATGATCAAATAGCTCATTTAACATCAAACTCTAGTTGCATTTGGTAAGTTTTTCATTTTTTTTTTTAAGTTTTCTCATTTTCCATCAACATATGTAGAAATTGATCGTTAGGTTATGTAATAGGTAGGTTAGATATGTCATTTACATTAATAATGTGTTTGATAGGTTGTTTTATTGAAAAATGCATTATTTTGGCTGTTGGGTCAAACTGCATGTCCGCCATTGATGAGTTATGATTTGTAGTGCATCTCTGTAAAGTTGAAACGTATTTCCTAGAAAATAGATATGCATCTCTAGAATGTGCCTATTTTCATTTTTTGCTTGATCTGATATGTTTCATCTCTCTAATGGTTATGTCTTTTCTTTTAGGCATTATGGCTGATAGGCAAGATAGATTGAGGCATGACAGAGTTGTGCAACATGCATCAGTTTAGATGAAAATATCCCAAGCCTCCCAAGAACCTATTGTTTCTAACCCGGTCGTTGCTTCTAGCTTGGTCGTTACGGAGGCATCGACTTCTAGGGTCTCGACGTCTAGGGCTCGTGCATCTCTGGCTATGTCATCCCGTAGGAGACAGGTGTCACCTACTGATGCACATGAGGCACAAGTGGATCTGATTCTGCAAGTGATTGGAGGAGGCTCGTCCAACTTATCATTGTTGCCTTTATACTAGGACAATAATGTTAGACATGTCTAGGAAGAATAGGTAAACCGTGAAAATAAAATTAAAAATATTTATTCTTCATGTTTCTTTGAAAAGACATGTTTAACGATTATTTATTTTTGTTGTAGGATCACGATGCTTTAAAATTCATCAACCATGGATGGAAGACTACAAGTCTATAGATGCCTTATCAGCAGTGGTTTATGAATGTGTTGTAACAATCAGGGTTGAGAGATTTGAGTAGGATCGATTATGTTACCGTTAAACATGGTGTGATGTCTGAGTTTGTAGAGAGATGGCACTCAGACACGTCATAATTTCATCTACCACATAGTGAGATGTATATCATACTGGGCGATGTCTCGCGTCTGCTGCATCTTCCGATGCGAGGGAGATTCTTAGATCACAACTAGGGGTGAGAATAGACCTGGTCAAATAACAGGGGCATACGGTCTAGCCTACATAGGTTCATGCCAGACCGAGCTTTTTTTTTCAAATAGAAAAGGCCTAGGCTTTTTATAAGCCTATTTAGTTAAAAAGGCTAGGCCAGAGGCCATAAAAAACATTTTAAGCCTATTAGGCTGACCTATTTAAATAAATATGAATTATTATTATTATTATTATTATTATTATTATTATTATTATTATTATTATTATTATTATTATTATTATTATTATTATTATTATTATATTTGTATTTTGAATTAAAATAAAAAAGTAAAGCTTAGTTATCTTGAAGAGCTTATGAAAATAAGTTTTAAAAAACCTTATAACAATGTCATAAGTTGTTTTCACAAGTTCTCTCAAACAAATAGTATCACAAAATTTATGTTAATATGTAAACGTGAGTAAGTCAATGCAAATAAACATTTAGTCTCATTAATCTTTTAATTTGTTAGTCTATTTAAACATTAATGTAATTTCTTATTTACAAATGATCAAATACAATTGGCTTTTATGTAGGCTAATAGGTCAAACAGGCTTTCCAAAAGGCCAGATTCGTACCTAAAAACAAGTATACGATAGGCCATAGGCCAGATTTTGACTTAAAATTCTTTAGCAGGTTAGGCTCAGGCTTGGCAAATTCTAGCTCGACCTAGTCTATTTCTACGCTTAATCACAATAGGATCAACAAAGATGAGGCACATGATGGAGTTTGAAGCCATACGAGGGGCTCATGTTAGGTTTCAATACCTGGAGAAGGTGTTTACACAATAGTTTCTTATTGGAGAGCTGGTTATTGATGATGTTGAGCAGGTTACACACCCTAGAGTATGCAATATTAGAGCATACCTGTTTTATTTGACTAGAACAACCATCTTCATGGACAAGAGTGCCACATATGTTGATGTGGTATACCTGTGATACTTAGATGAATTGGAGCGGGTCCATGATTAAAACTGAGGGGCCGCTTGTTTGGTATACCTATACTCCAATTTAGGCGAAGGTTGTATGTGGAAGACAAAACATGTTACAGGAAACATCACACTTTTGGCGGTAATATTTCTGCATCATTTAGTGTCATTTTCGTAATACTTAAAATATACATCCATTTGCATCTTTTACTAATTATTTAAACTTACCATTTAGATGATTGGATTCTCCAGCGCTTTCCACACATATCTGGATGGTCATATGTGTCGACCTACAATGAGGATATGCCATGAGCTAGGGCATTCGTCCCACTCCGAAGGAACCAGGCGACACATACATACAAAGTGTATCTTGACCGTCTGCTAGAAGAGGATATACAATTCAATGTGTATGTCCTTCACCGTGAGACATGTCCCTTAGACGAAATTGCCTTCTACTCTGGTTGGCTGGCTTGCGGTTCATGTTTGATGTATCCTTATTTTCCTGAGCACGTCATGAGGTAGTTTGGCTACATGCAGCTTGTTCCCAAAGACACCTTTCACATCTCTTCCAGCTATGAGATACCGAGATATGGATACCATGTTTAATGATCATCTTAATCATCTAGTACTGGATGAGGCATGAAGTACCCTAACTTCTAGATAATGGAGTGTTGTATACAACTACATTTGGTGGTACTTCAGAGTGTCACACTCTTGTATGGTACTAGATGCACTAGAAGGTCCACCTAGGGCAGCTCATCAGGAGATGCTAGAAGAGGAACAAACTATGCCTGATCATATTGTTGATATGCTTCCTAGATGTCACTATTTGTGCAGATTGGGTAGGAGGGCATATACAACAGACTATTTCTGGATGGCTCTGTAGTAAGGGATGTTATAGATGTCATGATGGGGGAGGAACGGGAGGCACTGCAGTACATGAGGCAGGGTAGGAAAAGAGGGCTGCAGTTCGTTACACACAGCAGTTTATAATTTTTGTAATATAAGCATTATTTTATGTTGTATTTTATTTTGTACTTTAGATTTTGACTTTATTGTGTACTTTGGATTTATTAACTTATATATTTCATTTCCATATTATTCCAAAAATGTGTAGTTTAAGTTATACAAAAAATCATATATCGTCAAATTCATCAGAGCATCTCTAAATCAAATGCAAAAATTGCTATCTGGTGTGGTTACTGAGATGCATCTTCGAAATTTGCTGGTGTAATCACAGAAATGCCTCTCCGGATCAATTCTTGTCAACATAAAAAGTCTTACTGGGGGGAATGTATGTGGTGTACATTGAGTTGTTATGGAGATACATCTCCGTAACAAATTTTGAACAACATTTGAGTACTACTGAATTTGTCTGTCTTTGAGAAATACATATGATGCGTCCGGAGATGCATTTTCTGAATTTGAGGGGCATTTTTTATTTTACAGAGGATGCTTTTCCAACACATAGGGTGAGGTTAGCAATCCCCATTTTTTATTGAACATTACTCATTACACTTGGGAGCGACCCAATTAACTCGGAGGCCCGTTCAAATTAAAAAAAAATAGACTCAATTAAAAAAATACAATTATAATAATTAAAAATGTCACATCAAAAATATGGTGAAGTCTAGGGTGAGGGTTTAATTAAATCTCTCACCGATGAAACCTATAAAATATACCGTTAGATTTGATTAAGGGTTGAAAGTTATTATAATCAAAAGTAAGAATAGTTGCACAATCCCACACACAATATTTTCCCACTATAATTAATTAAATCAATAACTTCTCTTTTTATCATTTATCATTAACCTCTCACTTCAATACAAAACAGAGCAAACATAAACAATTGGATGCATATAATACTGAAGTGTATAAATGTTCTTATTTTTAATAATCTTCTTGTGATGAATTTACATATTCTGAGATACAATTTATCTTCATAGTAGTTGATCTCAAGGTTTTTTTCAAGCAAAACTAAGAATCTTTTTAAAACGTTAATCTGTTTTTGTTTTTGTAAAATTTTAGAAAAAAATAAATAAAAGACAATTTTCTTCTCCTTTGATGACATCCATTGCTATGTAGAAGCAAAGCCATTGTTAGCTGAAATCTCATGTTGAAGCAAAGGCACTAAAACATTTTAAATAAAATTCACATTTTATAATTTGAAATAATTCTAATTGCAATTCTACATGATTTTTTCCATTTAAAAAGCATAAAAATTTGGGAGAAGTGAAAACAGAGCATATTATAATAGTTGAATTTTGTTTTTGTTTTTCTGTAATCACATATGGTGATGAATGATATTTGTTTGTTTTTCTCCAAGAGGTTAAAGATAAAAGAAGAAGTTATAATGTTCAATTGGGATAAAATTGTGTGTGAAGATGTATAATTATTTTGAATTTCAATTATGATTACTTTGAACCCTTGATTAAATCTAACCGTATGTTTTATAGGTTTCATTGGTGAGAGATTTAATTAAACCCTCACCTTAGATGTCACCTAAAAAATATAATTATTTATTAATAAAAAATAAATTTAATTATAATTATTTTGACTTTTGATAATTTCATTTTTTAATGTATTGAGTTTTAATCATAATATTTTTTGAAATTATTGGGTTTTTATTATAAATTTTTTATTTTTATTAATATTAATGAAAAAAAAATTAGACCTTCCAAAATTTGAGGCCTTGTGCTGTAGAGCTTGTTGCTCATGCACATGGCCGACTCTGATTACCCTACATGTCTTACTCTTACACCTTGACGGAATTCTAAAAGCATCTTTAGATTCTTGATTCCAATCTTCAGACACACCAAATACAACAAACTCTATGAAATACATCAAATATAAAAGTTAAAAATATGTACGAATATTGAATTTCAGATTAAAAACTTACGGTTAATTAAATTTGGACTTGCCTCAGCATACCACATTAAAACCCAAACTCAGAACTACAAAAAACGTTAAAGGGTTAGTTCAGATTTCAATCTCCTAATTAAACTTACGAAGATTCAAATGTAGACGCTTTCATTTAAGTATTTGCACTGACAGCTTTCATTTAAGTATTTGCACTGACAACTTTCCCCCTTCCTTCTCTTTCATTTCATCAAATTTGAACACAAGTGAAAATAAATCTCACCATTGCCAACTCCTGCACCACATTTTTCAATCTTTCTCATAACATATACTCTCCTATATTCAAGCTTAGCACATTTTTCAAATTCTAATCCATTACATTCATGTCAAGATCATTCATCTCTCACATTTGGCAAGTTTCTCATTTCCTTAATAGGTTATAGTTATACTCCATTAGGTTACATACAACAAAGATGTTGTACTTGGTTTTTCCTAAATACATTTGGTTTGAAAATTTGAACTTTTGAGCTTAGGGGTCACAACGCATCCTGTTTCTGATTCTGTGCAATATGAATTTTGAAATCTGGACCCTTTGTTTGAATTACAAAATCCAAATTACTTTGTTTTACATTCTGTTTTAAAATTTGATTTGTTAATGCATTTTTTCCACTTATTTGATCATGATATGCATTTCTTGTTTGATTATAGGAAAATAATTAACAGTCAACAAAGATTGAGACATGGTAAGTGGACCATCATGCTTCAATGCAGAGAGAGAAATCTAATCCCTCGTGACCTGCAGTTGGAGCATTGTCGTTTGCTGTTGAGGGACCGTCTTCCCGAGGTCATGTATTTCTAACTTGTTACGAGCCACCGCTGCTTTAATACATGCTACTGTACTCGATGTTGAACCTGATGATGTCGTGCCTGATAGTTTTTCGGGAGTCCCCTCAGACCTTTCAATACTTCCCTTATATGTACACCATGTTGTTAGGCACACATGGTGTAACACCTGAGGTGAAAGAGGACGGTGGTTACATGTAACACCCGTGGGCGAGGGAGTGGTTGTCGGTGTCATGAGGCATGACAATGAAACACTCCTAGCAGCTTCTAGGGGAAAACCAAATTCACATCCAAATGAGAGGGATCCTGAGGCTATGTAGGTATGGGACTGCATGATTGAATGAAGGCTTATAAGGATTAATTGGTACTACCTATACCAACAAGATGCATCTTCTTTTCGGTAGCTCGTTCATAAGAACTCCATAGTTAAGCGTGCTTGACTTGGAGTAATTCTGGGATGGGTGACCTTCTGGGAAGTTTCCCGGAAAGCAATATGGGGCGTTACAAATGGTATCAGAGCCTGGTTCTCCCAGTACGATGTGGTTCGGGGACGAACCAAGCGGAAGCTGGTGGGCATGTAACACCTGAGGTGAAAGAGGACGGTGGTTACATGTAACACCCGTGGGCGAGGGAGTGGTTGTTGGTGTCATGAGGCATGACAATGAGACACTCCTAGCAGCTTCTAGGGGAAAACCGAATTCACATCCGAATGAGAGGGATCCTGAGGCTATGCAGGTATGGGACTGCATGGTTGAATGAAGGCTTATAAGGATTAATGGGTACTACCTATACCAACAAGATGCATCTTCTTTTCGGTAGCTCGTTCATAAGAACTCCATAGTTAAGCGTGCTTGACTTGGAGCAATTCTGGGATGGGTGACCTTCTGGAAAGTTTCCCGGAAAGCAATATGGGGCGTTAAACGTGGGAGGGAGAGGTGACATAAATAATTTAATTGTTTATGTTAAACATCTATGTTATAACATAGATGTTTAACATAGATGTAACACCCGTGGGCGAGGGAGTGGTTGTTGGTGTCATGAGGCATGACAATGAGACACTCCTAGCAGCTTCTAGGGGAAAACCGAATTCACATCCGAATGAGAGGGATCCTGAGGCTATGCAGGTATGGGACTGCATGGTTGAATGAAGGCTTATAAGGATTAATGGGTACTACCTATACCAACAAGATGCATCTTCTTTTCGGTAGCTCGTTCATAAGAACTCCATAGTTAAGCGTGCTTGACTTGGAGCAATTCTGGGATGGGTGACCTTCTGGAAAGTTTCCCGGAAAGCAATATGGGGCGTTAAACGTGGGAGGGAGAGGTGACATAAATAATTTAATTGTTTATGTTAAACATCTATGTTATAACAATTGATCTGCTTGGGTGACCTTCTGGGAAGTTTCCCGGAAAGTTTCCCGGAAAGCAATATGGGGCGTTAAACGTGGGAGGGAGAGGTGACATAAATAATTGAATTGTTTATGTTAAACATCTATGTTATAACAATTGATCTGCTTGACGATTATATGTTTATTTTTGTAGTACCCTGAGGTGTTGAAATGTACGAACCATGGAAGAAAGGTAGCAAAGATCCCATAGCCTGATGAACCATGGTTTTAGGATGTCTTACAAATATCTGTGCTGAAGTATTTTTGCAGGTCTAGATATGATTATATTAACCATAATTTATTGTCTGCATCTATTGAGAGATGTCACACAAAGATGTCGTCATTTCATCTTTTGATCGGTGAGAGCACCATCACACATGATGATGTATCGTGCATCATACATCTTCTAATCACAAGAAGATTATTATATAACTTTAGAATTCGTATATCTGAGACACTAAACCTGATGGTGACATATTTAGGAGCTGATCCGTATGATGCTCAATAAGAGATAAATGACACTTGAGGATCTCATTCCAAATTTTCTTTCCTCGTGAAAAATCTTGTTAATAATATGAATGTGATTATGGATGATTGTAACACCCTTCTAATCCCCGCAATTAATTAAAATAATCAAAGTAAAATTAACATGCATTCAACCAAGGGTGTCACACTTCAAACTTTCAAACACCTGTCATGCTCATCAACACTTCAATGAATAATCATGTTTTACAATTTCAATTAGCATGTAGCAGCGGATTCATTTATCCAATGATTTTTCATAAAAGAAATATTTGTTTTCATCACATAAATCAACAAGGCTCGGGCACTAAGGCCAACTTCTTATTATTTCAATAAACAAGAAAACATAGTATATTTCTAAAACATAAACCAAGCGATCCCAGTGTTACACGACCAGAGCATGACTCGACCCAACATAAATAAATCGCTAAATAGCTACACCAATAACGGCCTCGGGACTATAAGCAGCTCTACTCTGAAATACCTGCACGATGTCATATAGGACATCATTCCAGCAGAAAGGTGAGAAATATTACCATAATAATCAATGCATATAATTATGTATATAAGCAATCATAAAATACATATATGCCACATTTCTCACCACATTTCATATTCAATTCACACATACCTCTCAATTACCTCATCATATAAACTAACATGGTTGATCATCAAGCATATTATCATGCACATAGCATACTTTCATACAACACTCACATACTCACCACTCTTAAATCAACATATCATGTATATATGCACACTTCTCCTAACAATCACATATTCATCATTTTCAATTACACAAGTCATGTACACATACGTAAGCATAACTTTAATCAACAATTCTATCCATGCCATATGGCTCACATAAAGCCCATCAATTCTACCAATTCACTATTACACATTCACATTTCTCAATTACACAAGTAATGCACATACGCATATTCCACAATTCTCACCATACTTCATCATAACTCGTCATATACTTTACAAAGCATACTTATATAAACAATATGGACAATTATCAAGCATATTCATCATGCACATATCCATAGTCCTCATCAATCCACATAACTTACACATAAGCATTTTTGCATACAACAATCTTATATTCACACTCTCAAATCAACAAGCCATGCACACACACATGCTTCATACAACAATCACAATCATGCCATGTGACTCAATGCAACTCATGCCACGTGGTACCAACATTTGTTATCATTTTTCGGTTTTTACATTTAAACCGGGTCCACTCTTCTAGACCGATAACCAACAAAAGCCCGTCCTCTAAGCTTTCAAACCCACTCTTCTAGGCTTGGGACAAGTCACTAGTCTCCACGAAACTAGCAAACATTGCCTCTTGACTACATGATGCATATGCAATCAACAATCAAATGCACTTAAGACCGACATCTTAATCTCATGCATTCAAATAATTCATCTCTTCAAGAATTATAGCAATGATTGCACACACAACATATTCGCAACAATCATCAATGTATTATCAAGCAATGCACACATATCCACAATATGTTCTCATGCATTCTTCACATACAATAGCATACAAATAATATGCATTATCAACATCATCAATACATTCATCAAGCAATGCACACATATTCACAATATGTTCTCATGCATTCTTCATATACAATAGCATACAAACAATATGCATTATCAACATCATCAATACATTCATCAAGCAATGCACACATATTCACAATATGTTCTCATGCATTCTTCACATACAATAGCATACAAACAATATGCATTATCAACATCATCAATACATTCATCAAGCAATGCACACATATTCACAATATGTTCTCATGCATTCTTCACATACAATAGCATACAAACAATATGCATTATCAACATCATCAATACATTCATCAAGCAATGCACACATATTCACAATATGTTCTCATGCATTCTTCACATACAATAGCATACAAACAATATGCATTATCAACATCATCAATACATTCATCAAGCAATGCACACATATTCATAATATGTTCTCATGCATTCTTCATATACAATAGCATACAAACAATATGCATTATCAACATCTAAATACATTCATCAAGCAATTATGCCAAACGGCAACTGAACACTCTCATTATTTAAGCCTCACTTACTTAAAATGATTAATCTCGATTAATCGGTAAAATCGGATAAAAGTCGGCTAAAAATAATATTTCTTTTCACCAAGTTATAGAACATATTATTAGCTTCAGTTTGATATAAAGAACGTCAAAATCCGATAAACGGTGAAGAAGTTATGAATTTTCGAAGTTTTGAAAATAATATTTTCTCACACTTACAGTGTTAATCGGTTAACGCATATGGTTAACCGATTAACCACTCCAAAAACTCAATTTTTAGGCCAAAAACTCAGCTTTTAGTCCCCCAACACTGTGTTAATCGGTTAACGTATATGGTTAATCGATTAACACCTGAAAAACTCAGAAATACAGCTATGGGTTCGACACTAAAACCCTCAAAAAGTCACCCGATTCAATTCTTTTCTCCCGATTAAATACCTACTCATCATTACCAATCATATAGTGACATTTTAGGACCATAAAACACTAATTCTACGACTTCCGAATTTCACCCAAAATCTTAACCTCCAATTTCTCCAAAAATGTCAAAACTCATAAACTCGATCAAATTCACTCCAACGAAACTCAATACTCTCGGCTAAGCATTACCCGACTAAACTACGCAACTTATTTCGAGTTTGAACCGTTAGAACTCGATTTCTACCGATTAAATCCGTTTTTGCCCTAGAATTGAAAATGGAGAAAAACATCCAATAACTCAAACAACCCATACATAATCATACACATTGATCAAATAATAATGTTTCTCACCCTTACCTTAAATTAATCGGAAGCTAGAAGTCATTCTTGGCGATTCCAAGCTTTTCCTCTTCTCCTTCTCTTTTCTCCTCTTCCTCTTTCTTTCTATTCTCTTTCCTTATGTTTTTATTTTCTTTTCTTTTCCTTCCACTTCCTCATATATACCTTTCTCTTTATTTCTTTCTAATATATTTACTCTCTCAAAACATCTATCAATCCATTAAACAAACATCTAATTATTCAAATAATTAGAATAATCCAAATAAATCAATTAATTAACACAATTAATTAATTATTGAAAATTGGGCTGTTACAATGATCCATAAGTTACATGTAGAGTAATTTGCTATTGGGGACAATTATTCTAAGAAATAGCCATTGGTTTGAAGGTTCTTAGAGTCACGTACCCTTATCGAGATGATAACAGATCCACCATCAATTTTTATTTATTCCAAAAGGAAAGAGAAAATATCGATAAACCCCTAAAAATAAAAAGAAATGGTCTTCATAACCAAACTCAGGTCTAGGAGTCGATTGTATGAGGGGAAGATATTATCACCCCTCACATTTGTTGTACTAAACGGGAACTATTTAGTTAGCTTTGCGATTGGAATGTTAGCTTTCGTTCATTTTCTTTCTTTTAGTTATTAAAAACTTGAGAGAAAATTGACTTCACTTGTCATGTTGACTTCACTGATCCATAATATCCCTATAGTCCCATATCCAAAAATCAAGTCAAAAACTCCTAAAAGAAAATGATTTACTTCACCTATGCCACACCTAAACCCTAATTTTAATCACTCTAATCTCACTTAATCAAACCATCTAAAAATTAATCCTAAAATTATGAATTAAATCCTATGAGGAAGCTAAAGTCCTAAGTGAAATATCCTAAAAAGAATGGACCCTAAATCTAAGGGGAGCTAATTGAACTAAAATCAACAAAATGGGGTATCAACTAAATCATCTAAAAAAGCTATTTAAAAGAAAAATATGCCAAAAATATAAAACTAAAGATAAAATGGAATTTTTATTTTTATTAATTTTCTACACAAAATTATTGACCTAATGCAAAAACAAGAATTGAAAAATAACAATTTTCTGATTTTATATGATTTATTGAAAATGCTAAAAATGTTAAAGAAAATGAAATAAAAAGCAAATGAATTAAAAGGGGAGGGGGTGTCAAAAATAATGCGCTCAGTTGTTTTTGTTGGATGGGCCAGGAGATGGTGGTGTAGATATCAAAGGCGCTAAGCCCAAGAATTTCAGAAATTCAATTAAAAATCAAAAGAAAAAGATTAAAAACTCGGTGCGGATAGCAAGAGGTTTCAGTGTATTCTTGAAATGGGCTGACTTTGGGGGGTGGGGATAGCACGTTTGATCCAGGCCCAGGGTTGCAGCTTTAGTGAAACGCTGCGTTGCAGCTTAGGCAATTCCCTCCGTTTTGAAGTTTAAATGCTGGCCGTTAGATTGGTTTAAAAGGTCAAATATTTGAGATGATCTGACGGTGGAGAGTCATCGTCCCCAACCTTCCATCTAGGGTTTTCAGGAAAACCAGAACCCATGCACGAATCTTAACTCCAATCGTTCTCCCTCAATATTCAATGAAAATCAAAAGTTCCAAAATCAAAAACGTACCATTTTCTTCCCTGAACACGATGGTACCAATAGCTTCTCCTAAAGCTTCGTGTATCATTCTAACAGAATGCCTAAAGGTCTTGGTTCAACAATTTTCTTTGATTTTATTTTTCTTTTATATTTTTAGCATCTTTAAAAAATCATATAAAATCAGAAAATTGATATTTTTTAGTTCTTGTTTTTGCATTAGGTTTATAATTCTGTTAAGAAAATTATCAAATATTAAAATCAGCATTTTATTTCATTTTAGTATTTTTAGTATATTTTTCATTTAAATAGCTTTTTTAGATGATTTAGTTGATACATAATTTTGTTGATTTTAGTTCAATTAGCTCCCCTTAGATTTAGGGTCCTTTCTTTTTAGGGTGATTAATTTAGGACTTTAGCTTCCTCATAGGATTTAATTCATAATTTTAGGATTAATTTTTAGATGATTTGATTAGGTGAGATTAGAGTGGTTAAAATTAGGGTTTTAAGTGAGCATAGGTGAGATAGATCATTTCTTTTAGGAATTTTGATTTGATTTTGGGGTATGGGACTATAGGGGTTATGGGTAGATGATAGATCCCTCAGAAAATGTTAGGCTTCCCCTATTACTATTAGTATGTTGCTTGTATTTGATTGATTGTGTGGTGTGCCCTCTCTAGGGTTATTATTTGACTGTGTGGGGTATTGGGTTTGTTTGGGGCTTGGGGTTTGAGCTGAAGACTGTGTTGATGAAGCCCATCTGAGGATTAAAGACTGAAGACCAACTTCCAGAGTTGATGAGGAGTATCTCTTGCTGGCAGCTGTTGAAGGTTATAGGATATAGGAGTTAGGCAGAGCTCTAGAGTAGAAAACTTGATTCACAAACATGGAAGGTCTTGATTGCCTCCATCCCTCTCTATGATGCAGAGTCTCTCTAAGACATTCACCCCCTTCCTTTGGAAGGCTTGGTGCTAATGTCTAAGAGATAGAACTATTGAGAGAAAATATCCTATGTGTTGTTAGCAGTCTGTTTGCCACCTTTGGTGGTCAACTAATTGCTTAACACCCCAGTTCATCTTGTTGACTGATACTCAGCTTGGAGAGTGGGACTTGAAGAAAAGGCTTGAAGGTAAAGATTGATGCTTGCTGGAAGCATGTGGATGGTTGATGCTGACTTGAAGACAGATGCTGATGAAGAATGCTTTTGCTGTTTATTTTAGCTGTTTATAATTCTTGATGTATTGTGTGAATTTCCCTGACTGTATTGTTTGTTGTTTAACCTGTTAGGTTGAAAGTGAATTCTATTCACTTTTGCCTATTGTTTTCTAGGTTCGAGGTTGAGTGGGACTCCCTTGCCTCGCTTGTATTGTTGCATCCATGCATTTTACTGCTTTATTGTATATCTGCTGTTTCTGTTTCCGTTTATTCCCTTAGGATCTCTGTTTCTCTCTGCGCAAGAGAGGAGCATGATAGACATTAAGAGCTAACCCATGTATGATAACATTAGGGCAGATTTTATCCCCTTTTTAACCCTAGGATTTGTAGAGTGTCATCTCTTTCCTTTCTCAAAACAACAGAAAAACATTAATAAAGGTTATAACAGAAATCAATTCATTTCTTCCGTCAAAAGATTTGAACAAACATCAACCTTTTTGCAATAAGAAAACCCTTGTTTAAGGTGAGATTTTTCATAAAGGACACTTGAGCAGCTTGTGTCGTACGTAGCCCGAACTACGTTTGCTCTAATCTTCCATGCTGTGTGGAAGTACGTAGGCATAGGATGCGATGTCCTAGCGAGCAACCTTCACCCATCTTCCCCCGTAGTTAGGCGAACTACGTTGACTCTGATTTCTCGTTCCAGACGGGAATACGTAGGCATAAAGTGCGATGCTTTACCGAGTCATGTTTTCTTTTCTTTTCAGACCTCATCCTTTAGTTTAGATAGAAGTGTAATCCGTACAAACCAAGCAAGCGTGGATCCCGTCGAGTACGACGGACGTGAGGGGTGCTAATACCTTCCCCTTGCGTAACCGACTCCCGAATCCAGGTTTTGGTTGCGATGACCATACCTTTTCCCGTCTTTGCGTTAGGTTTACTTCGAGCGTTTCCTTTCCCTCCTTTGGGATAAATAACGCACGGTGGCGACTCTTCTGTATTGCCGGCGCCGATTTTCGCAGTAGCGACAGCTGGCGACTCTGCTGGGGATGACTGTGGGTAACCACCCAAAATCTGCATCATGCTATTTCCACAGCACTCTGAGAAAGACTCGGCTGGGGAAAAAGAGAAGTGCTTGACCAAGCAAACTCTGCGGGGGAACAAATTCGAAATCCAATGAGGTAACCAACCTGGTCCATGTTTCGAAATGCGTATGTTGAGAATGATGCAATGCCCTATATGGCATGTAAATGTTATGCGTTCTGTTTGAAAATGCGGGGCCCAGACGGCGTGGAAATGCTATATGTTTGTATAAATGCTATGACGATATATGCAAATGCTGATGCAGGCTCGAGCTGCCAGAGAACACCAGGTCCTCAAACCGCTTGGCAAAATAAATGCCGAAGGCAACGTCAACTCCACTGAAGGTAACCTGATATCACAGAATCATCTCAGCAAAATAAATGCTGGAAAAGGGAAACCAAACCCACTGGGGATAACCGTCTTGCTGGAGAAATGGAAAGGCAACCCTGCTTGGGGAGAAAGAAAAGACACCTCTGCTTGGGGATGCTTTCTTCAAACCATTGGCAACTGATTGTGCTCTGCGGGGATTGACCCAAACTGGGGCTGATTGCGCGCAGCGCACTGCTGGAAATGCCCTTATTATCGATGATATCAATCTTAATCTGCTGGGGATACTCCTGATCCTACTCTGATACGGGGTAAAATACTATCTCGACTCTTCCGGGGATAATACGCAACTTTCATCTGCTGAAGAGTAGCAATTCTGATTTAACAACATCCACAAGGAATTCAAACATTAATCGGAGCACGGGTATTCGTCGAGCTTCGTATCGGGGAACATGACAGCATGCGAGTCATTGGGAACTACTGTGTCAGATACCTTTAGGTTTTTGTTTTTCTGGTTTAGGATAAACATGGACTATGTACACAGTGGAAGATATGGAAAATACTAGACGAGAACTAGCATTCAAAGGTAGGCTACCAGACGAGAACTGATAGAAAAATAGGTTATCGGACGAGGATTGACTTGGATATCAGACATGTACCAGACGAGAACTGATACAACACTTGAAGAAACGGCGACCAGACGAGAACTGGTTACAATAAACTACACCAGACGGGAACTGATGCTTACAATAAACTACACCAGACGGGAACTGATGTTTACGGAAGGGTGGGCCAGACGAGAACTGGTTACCGGTTTGCCAGGCGAGAACTGGACTTTGGAAACGACTGGTTACTGACACGTAACAGGTTTAAACTGCAGGTCAATGACCCAACGACAGCAAGGCCTTTTTCGGAATGTTAATGTTTTTGATAAGGGTAATGACACGATTCCCCGATACTCAACTCCGGCTGGGGATAAACAGACTGGCTTGAATAGCTTGCCCCAGTACAATTCAACTTGCCTCAATCCAACTCTTGGGAATATTCACTCTGAACAACTTGCCACGAGAAGACTTCGAGAATATTTGCCCCGGTATCTGTACGACAAGAGGATCCAACCTCAATCAAACAATTGTCAACCCAGTTGGTCTTTACTATCTCTGAAGTGACTTTGCCCCTGAATGAGCGTTCTAGCGACTTAACCTGATCTGATTATTCACCTGAAGTATCTGCTTTCAAATCTCCACGCTCTGGATAATTGCCCCTGATTGGCTCTCGAGAAGACTCACTTTCGATCAACTGCTTCTCAAACATACTGCCCCTGATCAACTGAAGCTTCGGGACTTGTCCTCGGACTAACTGATTCCGAACTCACTGGAAGTCAATGCCCCAAATTTACAGGTCTTCACAACATACACCATCCTGGTTTAGACTGCTGAATTACTCAGTCCTGCTCGATTATTCCCTGTTGGGATTTCTTTCATGTCAACTACTAACCTGCAATTAAAATTGTCTATTCACGAATGGTAATCTTAATGCAGTGCTTATGCAGATTTTGAAAAAATTTGAGCTGTCACTCATTTACCTGTCATGATTGAGTGACGAATGAAACAGAGTTCAAATGTAGTGCTTACGTGACCAATGAAAAATACAACAAGGTGTAAGAGCACAGATTGTGTCTTAGTAATATCTCTATGTTTTGATGATAACATTAATGATAATTTGTATACAAGAATTATACTCTCTAAATTTGTTCTAAACTGTTTTCTACAGGCACAAAAGATTTTAATCTTAAAGAGCAAATTTGATGTGAACAATGAATTCTGAATGGCTCAAGAGCATCTGAAGATTAGAAGAATCTGAAGTATAAGAGCTTAGTTATCAAGATTCTGAAGATACAACACGCTGCATGTATTATCAAGAATCTGAATAAAAGAAGACTCTGAGTGAAGAGACTCTGAATGAGAGAAGACTCTGATCTGAGTGAAGACTCTGATCTAAGAGCATGCTACGCTTCAAGCACACAGCTGCACCAGACTCTGATTCATCAACATCTGAAGAACATATTAGGCTCTGAAGTTTCCAGAAGGTTCTGAAGACTGAAGACTCTGATATTGATTGTTGATCTGAACTATTTGAAGAATTACTTGAAGAAGATTATTTTAATATATCCGTTGGAATATGCCAGCAAATCTTTCCTTAATTGGGATAGACAAAATTCTCTGCAAGAATATTATTCCTCTGGTACATTCCTTATATGGTAAAATCACAGCTCAGCAGACAATTGCTACACCCACTATTTGTGCGCCGTCTCTCTGCTGTAATAGTACAAAGGACAGTACTATTTTGATATTGGAAATATTTTCTCTAACGGTAAAATATTCTCTCCAATATTCAAGTGGCTATATAAAGGACATCATAGCTCATTCTTCAAGTGCTGAATTACGACAATATTGACAAGAACTCTCTCACGCTAAAAGATTTCATATTCTTCACTGTTCATACATTGTTCTAAACTTAGAGAAATAACACAGTTGTGTTTATAGCTTTCATAGAAGCAATTCTTACTCTTTCATTGTATTACATTAATTTGTAAAGAAAGTTTTCCTTAAGAGGATCTAGGTTAGATCAGTAGCTCTTAAGAAGACTAAGAACAGTTGTTCTTAGGTGTGCTATTTGTAATCAGTTGATTTGAATAGTGGATTAAGTCCTTGTGGAGAAAGGCAAATCACTCTTGAAAAGGGTGGACTGGAGTAGTTGAGTTCAACGAACCAGGATAAAAATACTTGTGTTTTTATCTTTGATTATTTTCTGTCATACTTATTCAACCCCCCCTTCTAAGTATTTTCTCACCTTCAGTTGGCATCAGAGCTCCGGTTCTGAGTGTGCATTCGCTTAACCGTGACAGATAAAGATCCAGTGAGAAAAATACTCTGTTATTTATTTGGTTGCTAATATGGGTGATATTCCTACATCAAGCAACAAATATGAAGGAGACAGAATCAGCACCAAACCTCCAATGTTTGATGGAGAAAAATTTGATTATTGGAAGGATAGACTTGAAAGTTTTTTCTTGGGGTATGATGCTGATCTTTGGGATTTAGTCATTGATGGGTATGAACATCCTACTAAGGATGGCAAAAAGATTGATAGAAAATCAATGACTGAGGAGCAGAAGAAAGAATTCAAGAATCATCACAAAGCCAGAACCATACTTCTGAATGCAATCTCGCATACAGAGTATGAGAAAATTACCAACAGAGAAACTGCTCATGATATGTTTGAGTCTCTCAAAATGACTCATGAGGGAAATTCTCAGGTGAAAGAAACAAAGGCTCTGGCGCTGATACAGAAGTATGAAGCGTTCAAAATGGAAGAATCTGAGAACATTGAGACTATGTTTTCCAGATTTCAGATTCTAACAGCTGGGTTGAAAGTTCTGGACAAGGGCTACTCAACATCTGATCATGTCAAGAAGATCATCAGAAGTCTTCCTACCAAATGGAGACCTATGGTGACTGCATTAAAGCTGGCCAAGGATCTGAACAAAATCTCATTAGAAGAACTCATCAGTTCTTTGAGAAGTCATGAGATTGAGCTGGAGGAAGATGAACCCCAGAAGAAAGATAAAGGTAAATCCTTAGCTTTTAAATCTAACAAATCTGTTAAAGCCTTGCAGGTTAATGAAGAAAGCTCTGAGGAATCTTCTTCTGAAGAAGAAGATGAACTATCAATGCTGTCCAGAAGGATCAACAAACTCTGGAAGCACAAAGGGAAGAAGTTCAACAACTTCAGAAGATCTGATCAAAAGAAAGAATCTTCTGGACACAGAAGATCTGGCAAGAAAGAGATCACTTGTTTTGAATGTAAAGAACCTGGACACTACAAGAGTGAATGTCCCAAACTTCAAAAGGAAAAACCCAAAAGGAAGTTTGACAAAAAGAAAAAGGTTCTGATGGCTACATGGGATGACTCAGATGAATCTGAATCATCTTCTGAATCTGAGGAAGAATGTGCAAATGTTGCGCTGATGGCCAACACAGATGATCAAGATGAAGGAACGTCATCATCTGAATCTGAGTCAGAATCAGACTCTGACTCTGAAGAGGTATTTTCTGAACTCTCCAGAGCTGAACTTGTTGAAAGTTTATCTGACATGATGGAAAGCTACAGCAAGATTAAACTCAAATACAAGAAGCTGAAAAGCAATCTTGAATCTGAGATTAATCTTCTGAGAACAGAACTTGTTGAGCAGAAAGAAATAAATTTAAAACTCAAAAATGATTTAGAAACAACTCAACAAGAATCTGATACTGAAACAGAGTCTAGTGAAAATATTTTAGAAAAATATGACTCCAGTTTTAGAAGATTTCTCACTAAAAGCATAGACAGAAGCAAAATGGCTTCTATGATCTATGGTGTTAGTGGGAACAACAGAAGAGGCATTGGATGTGAATCCTCCTCTGGAAGCAATCCAAAATCTGTGGATAAACTCTTCATCAAGAAGACTCCTCTGTATTCTCATTTCAAGTTTGGTCATCTGAATGATATTAAACATACAAGCTCTGAAAAGAGTACTTATGTGTTTAAGCCAAGGGTTAGCCAGAATAAACACTATGTTGAAAAACAGAAGTTTAGGCAAAACCGCAGAACATCTAACCCCAAAGGACCCAAAAAGATCTGGGTACCTAAAAGCAAAATAATACCTGTTGCAGATTTTCTTAGCAGCAAAATCCAGACACCAATCATGGTACCTGGACTCTGGATGCTCACGACATATGACGGGCGAAAGGTCTATGTTCCAAAGCCTGGAACTTAGATCTGGAGGAGACGTGAAATTTGGAGGGAACCAGAGGGGCAAGATCATTGGCTCTGGTACAATAGGTAATGGTAACCTACCCTCTATTTCTAATGTTCTGTTAGTTGAAGGATTGAAACATAATCTATTGTCCATAAGTCAATTAAGTGACAATGGTTATGATATCATCTTTAATCAAAAATGTTGCAAAGCTGTTTGTCAAAAGAATGGCTCAACCTTATTCAGTGGAAAGAGGAAAAACAACATTTACAAAATTAACCTTTCAGAACTTAAAGTTCAAAATGTAAAATGCCTTTTATCTGTGAATGATGAGCAATGGGTCTGGCATAGAAGATTGGGACATATTAATATGAGACGTATATCTCAGATTAATAAACTCAATCTGGTCAGAGGACTCCCTAATCTGAAGTTCAATTCAGATGCTCTGTGTGGCGCATGTCAAAAGGGAAAATTTTCAAAATCCCATTTTAAACCAAAGAATGTTGTTTCCACCTCTAGACCATTGGAATTACTTCACATTGATCTGTTTGGACCAGTGAAAACTGCATCCATCAGAGGCAAGAAGTATGGGTTAGTCATTGTAGATGACTACAGCAGATGGACATGGGTAAAGTTTCTAAAACACAAGGATGAGTCTCATTCTGTGTTCATTGACTTCTGCAATCAAGTCCAGACTGAAAAAGAATGCAAAATTATTAAAGTCAGAAGTGATCATGGTGGCGAATTTGAAAACAAATATTTTGACAAATATTTTTCTGAAAAAGGAATTGCACATGATTTCTCCTGTCCTAGAACTCCACAACAAAATGGAGTTGTAGAGAGGAAAAATAGAACATTGCAAGAAATGGCCAGAACCATGATCAACGAGACAAATCTGGCAAAACATTTTTGGGCAGAAGCAATAAATACAACATGTTATATTCAGAACAGAGTGTCTGTAAGACCTCTTCTGGAAAAGACTCCCTATGAATTGTGGAGAAACAGAAAGCCCAACATTGCTTATTTTCATCCATTTGGATGTATTTGTTATATGCTTAACACTAAAGATCATCTAAACAAGTTTGATTCCAAAGCACAGAAGTGTTTCATGCTTGGTTATTCTGAACGCTCTAAAGGCTACAGAGTATTCAATACTGAAACACAGATTGTGGAAGAATCTATTCATGTTAGATTTGATGATAAGCTTGGCTCTGAAAAGCCAAAGCAAGTTGAAAGTTTTGCAGATAGAGAAGTTATTCTCACAGACTCTGAAGGCTCAGAGGCAAACAAGACTAAAGACAAAGACTCTGAAGAAAATCCAGATGCTACACCTTTAACTTCCCAACTTGACAATCTGCATATTTCTGAAAGACCAACAGTCAGAGGATCTTCTTCCAGAATGAAAGCTTCTCATCCAGAGGATGTGATAATTGGAAAGAAAGATGATCCAATAAGGACAAGAGCATTTCTCAGAACTTCTGAATCTTCCTTCTGTGGCTTAGTGTCAATTATAGAACCTTCATCTGTTGATGAGGCTCTGGAAGATAATGAATGGATTTTAGCTATGCAAGAGGAGCTGAATCAATTCACAAGGAATGAAGTCTGGGATCTGGTTCCAAGACCTAAAGGTTTCAATGTTATTGGAACAAAATGGGTTTTCAGAAATAAACTAAATGAAAAAGGAGAAGTTGAAAGGAACAAAGCAAGACTGGTTGCTCAAGGCTACAGTCAACAAGAAGGCATAGACTACACAGAAACATATGCTCCTGTTGCAAGGTTAGAGTCTATACGCTTGCTTATTTCATTTGCTGCACAACATAACATCACTCTTTATCAGATGGATGTTAAAAGTGCTTTTCTTAATGGAATTATAGAAGAGGAAGTGTATGTCCACCAACCTCCTGGTTTTGAAAATGAAAATTTTCCAGATCATGTTTACAAACTAAAAAAATCTCTTTATGGACTAAAACAAGCTCCCAGAGCTTGGTATGAGAGGTTGAGTAATTTTCTTCTGAAGAAGGATTTCATCAGAGGAAAAGTGGATACCACACTATTTTGTAAAACCATTAAGAAAGATTTGTTGATTTGTCAAATTTATGTAGATGATATTATTTTTGGATCAACAAATATTATGCTTGGAAAGGAGTTTGCTAAATGTATGCAGGAAGAATTTGAGATGAGCATGATGGGAGAACTGAAATTCTTTCTGGGAATCCAAGTAAATCAGACTCCAGAGTGCACCTACATACATCAGACCAAGTATGTTAAAGAGCTTCTGAAGAAGTTTAACATGCTGGATAGCAAAATGGCAAAGACTCCAATGCATCCTACAAGCACTCTAGGTAAGGAAGAGGTAAGTAAGAAGGTAGATCAGAAACTCTACAGAGGTATGATAGGATCTCTTCTTTATTTGACTGCTTCTAGACCAGACATTCTGTTTAGTGTTTGTTTATGTGCTAGATTCCAATCAGATCCTAGAGAATCACACTTAACTGCTGTTAAGAGGATTCTAAGGTATCTGAAAGGTACTGCTAATGTTGGTTTGTGTTACAGAAGATCTGACAAATATTCACTAGTTGGATTCTGTGATGCTGACTATGCTGGAGATAGAGTTGAGCGCAAAAGTACTTCTGGAAGCTGTCAGTTTCTTGGAAGTCATCTGATCTCATGGTACAGCAAGAAGCAACCAACAATTGCACTATCAACCACAGAGGCAGAATACATTGCTGCTGCTGGGTGTTCCACTCAGATGCTCTGGATGAAGAGTCAACTAGAAGATTATCAAATCTATGAGAGTAATCTTTCTATCTTCTGTGACAATACTTCAGCTATATGTTTATCCAAAAATCCTATTTTACACTCTAAGGCCAAACATATAGAGATTAAACATCATTTCATCAGAGACTATGTTCAGAAGGGTGTAATAAATTTAGCCTTTGTTGATACAGATCATCAATGGGCAGATATTTTCACAAAACCCCTTGCTGAAGATAGGTTTAAGTTTATTCTGAAAAATATTTGTATGGATTTTTGTCCAGAGTAATATTTCTCAGAGTCTACTTCTCAGATGCTAAGTGTTTAACACTCTGAAGTATTTCATCTGTTTTGCTTGTTTAATTTATCTGTGATTTATTTTTTGTGAAACTCTGTACTGACCATCTCAGAGGATCTGAAAGTTGAAAACGTTTCATTTCTTAAGAGTTACAGAATCACATGCAAAGCAAACACGTGTCACTCAGAATCTGAAAAGATGGAGTACACCTACTGATTATGACGTTTAAGGTATTGCTTTGAAAATCTCAATCTGTCTTGATTTTCCCCCCAAATGTCATATCTTAATTAAAAATGATTACTTTTCATTAAATGCAAACGTGCGTATGTGTCCTATGTATGTCTGTTGTGTTTCCCATGCGTGTTTTATTTTTCTATATAAACCACTCTCACAACACATTCACATTTTTCACATTCTCAACACATATGCGCTTTTGTCTGTTGTTCTCTCTCTTCTCAAACCCTAAAAGAACCCAGAAACCGTCATCTCCTTCTTCATCATCAACAATGGCATCTACATCAAAAGCAGTTACTACCAAAGATTCCACCACTATCATTGAACCAGTACGCACTCTCCTGACTCCTGTTGATTCTCTAGAAGTGTTGTGTGAGAGTTTCGTGGATTTGGAAGACCTTGCTGAAAATGGGTTTGATCTGATTCCTTCAATCAAAGAACAAGGTTGGGACGGTTACTTTGATAGGCTGATGGGTCCTGTGTATCCAAAGTTAGTGAAGGAGTTTTGGATCCATGCATTCGCTACTCCAAAGTTCGTTCATTCTTCTGTGCTGGGTAAGAAGATTGTTATCACTGAAAATCTGATCAGGAAACTTATAGGTTTCAAGGCAACTGATGGAGTAACCTCTCTATCTTCTGCGCGTGAAGACCTGAAAGATGTTTGTCAAGAAATCTGCACTACTGGTGAACCTTGTAAGAAGGTTAAGTTTTTGAAACCCACTTACAAGTTATGGGCTAAGATTTTCTTGAACACCATTTTTCACAGACCCTCTTCAAACTCATCTGACTATGTTAATGCTGAACAACTATACTTCATGTATTGTTTACATCAAAACATTCAGATTGATCTTCCTTATCTGTTGTTCAATCATCTGGTATCTCATGTCAAGGAAACAAGGGAAACAGCAAGAGATAAAACTGGAAAAGTCAGATCATGGATTCCTATGGGAAGACTGATTTCAGATATTCTGGTAGAAAACCAACTTGTGGCGCATCTGCAAGAGGCTGGATTAACAGAAGATCTGAACTTTATCATTGGCTCTGAGATAAATGGCTTAACTCTGAGAAGGATGAAATTGGTTGAAGATTTATCTGAGAAACCAAGGAAAACTAACTCTGAAGAAGTTAGGGGGAGAAGGATTCCTGTTGAGGACTTTCCTCTATTTACCTCAGATGAACCCAGAGAGCTAATAGCTGAGTATGTTGCTTGCTGCATCAGAGATGGTGTTGAGATCCCTGCAAATCTTGTGCAGAAGGAAGGCCAAGTTCTTCCTGATCAGACAAGGGAAAGAAGACGCAAGAGAAAAGCTGATAAAGAAGGTCATCAGAAGAAAAGAAAGCATTCAGATGCTGAGAAGAAGAAGAAAAGAAAGAAGCTGAAGAAGGTTCAACAAAATCCTCCTGCAGCAACTTTTGAAGAGATAAGAGATACTCTGAAACAGGTATTTAACACTGATTCTAATCCTGTTCATCATTCTGCTACCCCCACACCATCTGACTCACCCCTTATATTTAAAAGATCTAGACCATCTGAGACTCTTACACCACAACCAACAATCATTCCAACACCACAATCCAAACAAACCCAACAAGCAACACCACAACCTCAAAACACCATCCCAGAATCTACCATTCCAGAGGATGTTCACCCTGAACACTCTGACCAACCTGAAAATCCCATTGATCCTAATGAGATTTTAGATATCACACCCTTAAACCGTTCTATCATTTTATCTTCAACTTCTGAAAAATCTAACCAATCTGATACATCATCTGATGATGAATCATCTGGTTTTATTAATGAATGCTTGAATGATCTCAAACAACCTCGTACTGAGAGTGTTTGGAAACAACTTTTTAAATCTCCCACCTCTGATCATCCACCTTCTCCACAAAATTCCCCCACTCAAACTCTCACTCCACAACATCTTGAAATCCAAAACACTCCACAACCAACATCTGAACCACAACCAACATCTGAACCACAACCATCATCTGAACCAACCAACCAACAAACTTCTGAACCGCAAATTAACCAACAAACATCTGAACCTCAAACATCTGAACATCCATCCTCACAACCTCAACCCTCTAAACAAACACCACAAACACAACCAACCCAACCCAGAATCCCTGATGAAGCAGAATTGGGATCAAGTGTTTATACTATGTTAAGAAATTTTGACAAGGATAATGTCTCAGACTTTGCTGACATTATGGATGTGTGCATGACTACTATGGATAAAGAGGCTGCTAATGCTGTCTGGAAGAAATATCTTTACAGACTGAATAGGGAGGCTTTGAAAATCAGGACTCAATGTCTTAGATTGTCAAAAGTGAGGTTTGCTGCTTTTCAGAAACGGATTAAGAAAAACCCTCCTCCTATTCTTCTTCTAGAAGCTCCTCCACCTCCAGAAATTCCTGCACCCAATGTCACTCAGATTGTTTCAGAATCCACTGTTCCAGAATCTTCTATTTCAGTATCTACAGATCTTCAGAAGGAAGTCAAGGAACTAAAGGATTTCATGGTTGATCAAAAGAAGACAAATGAAGAAATGAAAACTTGGATGGCTAAGCAAGATGAGAATTCAGAGAGGATTACAGCACTGCTGCAACTCATCGCTTCTCAACAAGCCTCATCTGCCAAACCTTCTTAATGTTTTTGCACAAGTTTTTCATGCTTTGTTTTGTTTTTGATTGTCTTCTGATATGTTTTGTTTGCTTCTATCTGAATCTGGATGTTATCTTAATGAAAATGATCTTTTGCTTATCTGGATATGTGTTTCTTCTGCATCTTTACTGTCTTTTAAAAATCTTTTTGATTATGACAAAAAGGGGGAGAAACAAAATAGAATCTGATTGTTCAAATCTATAAGCAATTATCTGAACTAAGTCAGACATGTTACTAACATTCTTTGAATCTAATCAGAATCTGACAAATTTATCTAACCAGACTCTGACAAATTTCATTGAAGTTTTTCCTGAGATCTATCTTTTCAGAACCTGATCAAAAAAAAAAAGCTAAATCTGAGTAAACCAGACTCTGATATCTAAAGACCAGACTCTGATATCTAACCTTGAGTACTATGATCTGAAAGATAACTCAAGACAGGAAATGGCAAGATAAACAACCAAGTGTTCTGAAGTTGTTCATCTGGCATCAAGCTTTAATATGACATCAAGCTTTGGCATCAAGCTTTGACTCTAGAAGTCAAACATATATCAACCAGGATTTGTCAACCAGGCTTCAATCAGGATGTTAATCAGGCTCTGAACCCAAAATGCAATCAGGCTCTGAATCTGAAATGAAATCAGGCTCTGAATCTGAAATATACTCAACCAGAAAGGGAAGTATCTAATTCCATTAGAGTATTCATTTCAGGGGGAGATTGTTAATCTCAGGGGGAGTAATTTTAATTCATTTTTATTGAACAAATTGCTCATGTTTTGTCATCATCAAAAAGGGGGAGATTGTAAGAGCACAGATTGTGTCTTAGTAATATCTCTATGTTTTGATGATAACATTAATGATAATTTGTATACAAGAATTATACTCTCTAAATTTGTTCTAAACTGTTTTCTACAGGCACAAAAGATTTTAATCTTAAAGAGCAAATTTGATGTGAACAATGAATTCTGAATGGCTCAAGAGCATCTGAAGATTAGAAGAATCTGAAGTATAAGAGCTTAGTTATCAAGATTCTGAAGATACAACACGCTGCATGTATTATCAAGAATCTGAATAAAAGAAGACTCTGAGTGAAGAGACTCTGAATGAGAGAAGACTCTGATCTGAGTGAAGACTCTGATCTAAGAGCATGCTACGCTTCAAGCACACAGCTGCACCAGACTCTGATTCATCAACATCTGAAGAACATATTAGGCTCTGAAGTTTCCAGAAGGTTCTGAAGACTGAAGACTCTGATATTGATTGTTGATCTGAACTATTTGAAGAATTACTTGAAGAAGATTATTTTAATATATCCGTTGGAATATGCCAGCAAATCTTTCCTTAATTGGGATAGACAAAATTCTCTGCAAGAATATTATTCCTCTGGTACATTCCTTATATGGTAAAATCACAGCTCAGCAGACAATTGCTACACCCACTATTTGTGCGCCGTCTCTCTGCTGTAATAGTACAAAGGACAGTACTATTTTGATATTGGAAATATTTTCTCTAACGGTAAAATATTCTCTCCAATATTCAAGTGGCTATATAAAGGACATCATAGCTCATTCTTCAAGTGCTGAATTACGACAATATTGACAAGAACTCTCTCACGCTAAAAGATTTCATATTCTTCACTGTTCATACATTGTTCTAAACTTAGAGAAATAACACAGTTGTGTTTATAGCTTTCATAGAAGCAATTCTTACTCTTTCATTGTATTACATTAATTTGTAAAGAAAGTTTTCCTTAAGAGGATCTAGGTTAGATCAGTAGCTCTTAAGAAGACTAAGAACAGTTGTTCTTAGGTGTGCTATTTGTAATCAGTTGATTTGAATAGTGGATTAAGTCCTTGTGGAGAAAGGCAAATCACTCTTGAAAAGGGTGGACTGGAGTAGTTGAGTTCAACGAACCAGGATAAAAATACTTGTGTTTTTATCTTTGATTATTTTCTGTCATACTTATTCAACCCCCCCTTCTAAGTATTTTCTCACCTTCACAAGGATGTGACTAGCAAGTCAAGAAGGAGTCAGGTTACTCAACCTTATCGTAATGAGCTTTCAGAATAAACCCTACCTCGATTAGGTCTTTTAAGGGTTGTATCGTGGTCGGGTTCACGGTTCGTGAAACAAAGGATATTTGGCTCAAATTTTGCTTTGTACCCACCCCTTCTATGTGATGATCTCCGATCCTAAAGTTCAGTTAACCTGGCACAAGCGCTCTCCTCTTCGAGAGGTATGCTGAATGATAAGAACCACAATTAAGGAACTCACAGGGTTTCGGAGTGACAGTTACTCCTTCTTCGCTTTCGGTGTCTGTGTACACGACTTTGTGACTTGCTGGGAAAAATTTCTATCCCTTTTTTTTCATTCTTTTGATTCCCTAACTTTTGCCTGGACTGACTCCTTTCGAGTTCTTTTCGATTTTTTTCTTTTGAAGTCCAACGGGATGCCCTGATTTTTGCCTAAGTATTAGCTTTCCAGCTTTTTCTTTACTTAGCGGGCTTTCTTCCTTTCTTTCTTTTGGAACAAAGTCGTGTGACACTGGTTGTCTTGATTGCTCCGAAAGGATTGTAACTGTCTCACTCCTGATTGGTGAGATATGACCTCTTGAAAGGTGTAAACTGATTAACACTCCTCTGTAAGAATTGAATGCTCGGTCAAGCTAACTGACAACTACCCTGCCCCGGGTTAAGATGTGAGGGTTTGAAAGTCCGAAAAAACTTCTACTTCTTGGCTCGAAGTGGTTAACAAGGGACTAACTCCTTATATCTCCAGTGTTTGGGGTTTTGAAACAATGCCTTGTACGTCATCGGTACGGTCTTATCTGAAAGCATACGATCATCGGTCATGAGTTTATTTCGTCATCCTCCCTCCAATCTTTGCTAATCACAGTGATAAAGTGGAGTGAATAAAATGCGAGTGTCAGTGCAATGCAGTAAATGAGCGACAGCGACATGATTAATTCAGAAAAATGCATAGTCACCTTATTATTATTACCATTCGAAACATACAATGTCTAACAGCAGGTAGTAACTAACAGAAAAGAAACTACAAATGCAAATGATATAAAAGTCTGAGGACTGCCAATGTCGAGGCGCCCGCCTGTCTGAATCACTGGCTCCTTTGCTGGGGAATACTTTCCGAATCTACGAGCTTAGACAGCTGAGCGGTTGGTATGAACAAACAGAAATCCTTCTCGAAAGGAAATGCAATCCTGGTCGATCAACTGTTGTACTTTCACCTGAAATGCTTTACAATCTTCCGTCGAATGCCCGGGAGAGCCACCATGATAACCACACTGAACGTGGGGATTGTACCCAGGAGGGTAAGGTTCTGGAACTGGCTTAAGAGCTTTAGGTTCCACCAAAGAACTCTGGATCAAAGACGGTAGCAGCTGGCTATACGGCATAGGCACTGGGTGAGAAGGAGCTTTCCTTCGTTCCAAGTTGTTACGAGGTCGATTCTGATTCTGACGCTAATTCTGATAACCTCGGCTACGAGTTTGCTGATTTGCAATGGAAGCGACATAAGATTCCTGATAGGGTGCCCCAGGCACGGCTGTCTGTTCAGTATAACAAGCCACAGGAGGTACTGATCTCTGATAAGATGAAGAACCAACAAAATTCACTGATTCGCTTCGAGGATATTCAACCTTTGGCATGACTGCATTGATCACAACTCCTTCTTCATTCTGATAGTCACAAGAATATTCAGTTTCACCAGCTTGATCATTTGAAGTAATCTGAATCTTCCCGATTCTTATGGCATACTCAAGGCGTTCTCCTAATGTTACCACGTCAGAGAAACTTAACGGAAGTCCGAGCAATCTTTCGAAGTACGGATCTTGTAGGGAATCTACAAACATGCTTGTCAACTCTCGGTCTAAAAGCGGTGGATGCACTCTAGCAGCAAATTCTCTCCATCTCTGAGCATACTTCCTGATAGATTCATTGTTCCCTTGAGACAGTTCTTGCAACTGCATGCGATGGGGAGCAATGTCTAGGTTATAATCGTACTGCTTCAGAAAAGCTCTGGCTAAATCCATCCATGACTGAATCTGATTTCTCTCTAACTGCATATACCACCTCGAAGATGCCCCAGTCAGACTATCTTGAAAGCAATGGATCATCAATTTGTCATCTCGCACAAACGAAGTCATTCTTCGACAGAACATCATCAAATGTTGCTTCGGACAGCTATCTCCCGTGTACTTCTCAAATTTCGGCACTTTGAACTTATAAGGCAACACCAAGTCAGGAACCAAACACATGTCCACAGCATCCAGGTTAACAGCATCTTTGACTTTCAAAGTTTCAACTTTCTCTTCCAACACTTGGAGTCTTCTATCCTTTTCAAGAGCTCTTGGATCTACCATCCTGGTTATCGGGATATCTCTTCGGTAATTCATCACAGGGAAAACAACACCTTGATTGTTAACAGGAGGAGGACGCTCATTTCAGGCAACAAACTGCTCATGTCGACCTCGGTTCTCAACAGAAGGCTATACAACTTGGTCTGCAGTAACGTTGTTCGCTTGCGGGAAGTCTTCCATAGAATCATACAGAGGGTTGGACGTCATAGTGAACCCTGTCAGGGTATTAGGGGACTGGAAATTGCCTTCAGACATAGCTACCAATAATCTTCAGCTGACTTCAATGCTCGATTCTGCTCAAATCTACTCAACCCCTAGGTCGGGCTTCTGACAATCAACAGTTGCTCAGTCCAAACTCCGGGTAATCACCTTCAGGAAAAAAAAGCTGGATCAGAACTCTGGCTAACTGGAGGATGATATGCAATATGATGCAACACTGTTATGCACATGATATGCAAGATGCAGCAAACAACGGGACCACAGCCCCCACATAAATCTGAATATTGCTGCGTTGCTGACGGAGTACGTTCGCTCTGAAGAGAAGACCAAAATAACGGGTAGGTTGGAAGTCAAGTTTCCTGCAAAAAAAACCCCCCACTCACAGGTATGGACCTATATCTGTCAAGGTACGACATCCTATGCGGTCGTCAGCGTCACAGACTTTCAAAACTGACGATACGATTCCCAGAAGGAGTGGCATCATCAAGTCTTGAAGAGGCCTCACTTAGCTAACTTCCAAATGATCGGTTCCCAGAGTCGACAATCCAACTAACCAGCAACCCGAGCCACCCAAAGGGTGGGACAAGAGGCCAACCAGAAGAACCTCGTCTGAGTGTAGATTTCGCGGGACACTAATACAAGCAAAACCGGTAGGCGCCCACTAATCTCTACTCTAAGTCTAAGGTGCACTCAAGCCCAGGTCCGACTTATCTCTCAATCATAGAACACCCGTCACACCCCAATAGCACAACAGCAACAGATAATATCAATAAATAAACACCAATAGACAAGCAAACACGCGCTAGGATTGACTCTCTTAAGGGACGTTGGATCCCACATGCATAGGGACTATCGCAGCCCTTAGCAGCCAGGGGACGTTGGATCCCCAGCAGAGTCTCCAGCTGTTGGGGATGACCCCAAACAGCTAGGAAAAAACCTAAGGCGAGACTCGTATAGGGAACTATCACAGTCCCCAGCAGAGTCGCCAGTTGTCGCTACTGCGAAAATCGGCGCCGGCTGACAGAAGAGTCGCCACCGTGCGCTATTTATCCCAACAGAGGGAAAGGAAACGCTCGAAGTAAACCTCGCAAAAAACGGGAAAAGGTATGGTCATCGCAACCAAAACCTGGGTTCGGGAGTCGGTTACGCAAGGGGAAGGTATTAGCACCCCTCACGTCCATCGTACTCGATGGGATCCACGCTTGCTTGGGTTGTCTACAGGATGCAAAAACAATCTATCTACGGCTGCTGAATCTAACGGAAGGGAAATTGACTCGATAGAATGTCGCACTCTACGCCTACGTATTCTCAAGAGAGAAAGTCAGAGTCAACGTAGTTCGGGACTACAGGGAAATTGGCTCACCAAGACCTCGCGTCTTGTGCCTACGTACTTCCACACTGCATGGAAGATCAGAGCTGTCGTAGTTCAGGCTAACTACGGCTAAACTGGGCGTTCTCACACAGCAGTGAGAAATCAAACTGGTTTTAAAGGTACGGGAACCTATGGGAAAAACTACGGTCTGGTCTCAAATGCACTCGGGCAAGAGAGAAAAAGGGTAACAATTAGTCGTCAGCGGGAAAGTCTCGATCGCACAACAGCGAGAGAACAAAATATTAGTTGTTAGTGTGCTCGCTAGGATATCGCATCCTATGCCTACATATTCTCGTCTGGTACGAGAAATCAGAGCAGCTGTAGTTCGGCTACTTTCGGGACCACAGCTCAAATCTCGTTTTATTAACATTCTGAAAAATGATTACAATGATTGAATAATGAAAAATAAACCCCTAGGAAATACTATCCTATCCTATGAAGAATCAAATGGAAAATAGTCCCCTAACAAGTGGACGTCTAAACTACCTCTAAAAAGGTGTAAAAGAAAATCTACGAACAATGGTATCCCTAAAGAAAAAAAATATTAAGTCTACAAACTAATATTTTTTTTCATACTTCTATTTTCTTTTCTTTCTCAAATATTCTTTTTTTTTTTTATATTTTTCAATATTCTTTTTTTTTTCTCAAATATTTTCCATATATCTATTTTTTCTATTCTTTTTCACTATTTTCTTTTCTTTTTTCAAATATTTTTTCCTATATTTCTTTTTTATTTATTTTTTATTCATTTCTTTTTCTCATTTTCAATATCCTCTTCTTTCCTTTTTTTTTCAAGAGCTAAGAAATATACAAAAAAAATGAAAATACAAAAAAGGAGGGGGGTATGTGTAGTACAGAGGGTGTCTACAAGCAGCAAAAATAATAAACAAACTAGGCCCAACCCAGTATACAACAAAAACGGGGGGAGGGGTGCTGGAATGAAACGGGGGGGTGCAATCAACAATTGCATTGGGTCCAGCCCATTAGCAAAAAAAAACAGTAAAAAAACGGAAGGGGAATAGGAAATGGGGGGTGTATCAGAAAAAACGTTAATTGGGCCTAAGCCCACACGACCCAACGGATCCCCTTCTCTTTCCCTTTCCCACTTTCATTTTCCAGAAACCCTAATTTCTTCTCTATGCTCTCTCAGTCCTCTTCCGCCGCCGTTCTCCTCGACCTCACCGCTCCCCTTCCTTCCACATCCCTTCATGTATCCTTTCTCCGATCAAACCAAATTACCAACGAACGAAGACTAACAGACCGTATCCAGACCTGAAGATTTGAGAAGATCCCTCCGCTTCTTGTTGAGACGTGTGAGGAGATTGAAGGTTCTTGATGGAAACGTGATGAGTACTGAAGGACCATGGAAGCTTCTGAAGAAGTGCAGGAATAGATGATGAACGTCTTTGATCTCAGATGAAGATCTACGGAGAATCATGAATATTGAAGAATCGTGGATGATTGTTGATGATTTCCAATGAAGAATCTGGAGGTTGTTGATAGTGGAAGATCTTTGAACGCTTATGAAGAACACGGGGCTCTTGAAGGTAATATGGAGAAATCTGGAAATAGTATGAATGTTCTTGAAGGAGTGATGAACACATGAAGACTGATGAAGCTTTGTACGATTTTCTGGGGAATGCAGCGATGAACACTAATGGATCTTGATGAAGATCCTGGGAGATTCTTTGAAGGTTCGGACGAAATCATGAGTTCTTTCTGTTGATGATTCTTCATGGATCTTGATGAACAAACGGAGGCGATGAAGATTGGAAAAACGGTTATGAGGATGGATGAACAAATCTGAAAAAGTGCATGAAGACTCGTTGATGTTGATCCGTGACGAATTGCTTAACGTGTTTGATGAAGATCTGGCGTTGAAGATTCGTTGAATTTTTGTGATGTTGATGCAGTTTTCTGGTGATGGTCAGGGTGGAGATACGATCGGAGAAGATGAATGTTTTGAGGTGAGAGGTGAAGATTCTGGTGATTTCTGGGCAAGAAAGGGTTTTCCGGCGAACTTGGATTTTCCAATGACTGTTACGGCGGCCGGAAGAAGTTGGGAGGTGACCGGCGAGGTGGTTAGGGTTTCAGGCGCGGTGGTTGCATGGCCGCCGGCCATGCAACCGATGGAGCTCCGGTGACGCCAAGTGGCTGGAGGGAGCATGCATGGATGGCACGTGGAGGGGAGAGGGAGAAGGTGGGAGATGGCGTGTCACTCATGCAGAGTGCATGCAGTAAATATGTGGCCCCCTCTAGTGAATTACACGTGGGACTCTGCATATATAGACACCTGGCGCGGACTTTATAGACATGGATTTTGGACTTTTCTGGACCTGCAGAACTTGGGCTTTGCACTGATTGGGCCCAACGAAAAAATGATAATAAACCCCAAAATCTACACTGAAATGGATTAAAACTTGGATTATACTAATGCTGGATTAAGATGTTAATAGACTAAAACGAAAATGGGAATGAATTAAGACTAAACTGAATTAAATGCTAAACACGATTAGTATGAATTAAAAGGCTAATGACTAATTAATTGCTAATGCTAATTAAGACTAATTAATCTAATATTAAATCTACAAAACAAGCTGTATTAATATCTATTAAAAGAAAAATATTCTAGTATTCTAAACTATCTATTTAATACCCAAATACAACTATTAATATCTATAAAACTAATATTAATAAAACTAAACTATTATATTCTAAAAAAGATTCTATTAATTTTTATAAAATGCTAAAAAAAATGATTTAAAGCTATTAAAACTATTTAAAAAAAACTATTAATATTCTATATTATTCTAAAATGATTAAAATCTATTAAAATATCTATTTAAATTCTAGAAAATGCTAATAAAAGCCAATAAAATCTACAAATTTCCTAGCAATTCCCGAAGGAACAAAAACAGTACCAAACAACAGATACCACTGCGAGAGCGCAACAAAATAGCCGGTAAAAATCAATGGACACCGAAATATCCCTAAAAGCAACAGCGCGAGCTGAAAACACCGAGAAGAGCACGGCTTCCCGAAAATACGATTCTACTTATCTAAACTGATTAAAAACACCTGAGACGCGAGACGAGAGCTGTGATCCCGATAAAATCAAAACAACTGAAAATATGCACTGTATGCGATATGCGGATGCGAATGCGGTCATGTGTCGAAACATAGGACCAGATACGGGACCCGGTTGGTCAAATTTTAGGGTGCAACAGCTGCCCCTATTCAAGCGGCTTCGACCTGAATGGGTGAAGAGCGCTCAGCCTTCAAACATTCAAAGGTAGATGACGGTTGAATACCAATGAAACCCTGAAATTTGCCAACCGCGGGAATATACTGCAAACTGCTTGAGGAATAGCCTCCAATGAACTGAAGTTTGGTTGTCACGGCAACAACTGGTCAATTATCTGATAAAAATTCTCTTCTCCTTTTCAACATCAATCACCTGTGCGACGCCACAAGTATTGGAATAATGCTTCGAAAAGCAAACGACTTGATTCCCATCTCTCTTATGGGATCAAATCCTGTCATCTCACAGTTCACTGCGAACTTGAGGACAATTCTCCTGGAGAACTTCTGAATCAACTGCTCGGCACCCATTCTGTCAACAGGAGGCGGCTTCAGAAATCTGATATATGCCAATCTTTTTTTCAGTGCCGACGTAACAACCAAATATGAAGAATCACTCCGCTGGGGGAGAAGAGATAACCCAATAACTCTGCAGGTGAACAAACTCGAAATCCAATAAGGTAACCAACCTGGTCTATATTTCGACATGCGTATGCTTGAGAATGATGCAATGTCCTATATGGAATGGACATGATATACGTTCTATTTGAAAATGCGAGGCCCCATATGGCCTGAAAATGCTATATGCTTGTATAAATGCTATGACAATATATGCAAATGCTAATGTAAGCTCTAGCTGCCAGAGAACACCAGGTCTGAACACCGCTTGGCAAAATAAATGCTGAAGGTAGACGTCAACTCCACTGAAGGTAACCTGATATCACAGAATCATCTCAGCAAAATAAATGCTGGAGAAGGGAAACCAAATCCGCTAGGGATAACCGTCCTGCTGGAGAAATGGAAAGGCAACCCTGCTTGGGGAGAAAGAAAAAACAACTCTGCTTGGGGATGCTCCCTTCAAACCATTGGCAACTGATTGTGCTCTGCGGGGGATTGACCCAAACTGGGGTTGATTGCGTGCAGCACTCTGCTGGAAATGCCCCTACTATCAAGGATATCAATCTTAATCTGCTGAGGATACTCCGGATCCTACTCTGATGCGGAATAACAATACAATCTCGACTCTTCCGGGGATAATACGCAACTTTCATCTGCTGAAGAGTAGCAATTCTGATTTAACAACATCCACAAGGAATTCAAACATTAATCGGAGCACGGGTATCCGTCGAGCTTCGTATCGGGGAACATGACAGCATGCGAGTCATTGGGAACTACTGTGTCAGATGCCTTTAGGTTTTTGTTTTTCTGGTTTAGGATAAACATGGACTATGTACACAGTGGAAGATATGGAAAATACTAGACGAGAACTAGCATTCAAAGGTAGGCTACCAGACGAGAACTGATAGAAAAATAGGTTATCGGACGAGGATTGACTTGGATATCAGACATGTACCAGACGAGAACTGATACAACACTTGAAGAAACGGCGACCAGACGAGAACTGGTTACAATAAACTACACCAGACGGGAACTGATGCTTACAATAAACTACACCAGACGGGAACTGATGCTTATGGAAGGGTGGGCCAGACGAGAACTGGTTACCAGTTTGCCAGGCGAGAACTGGACTTTGGAAATGACTGGTTACTGACACGTAACAGGTTTAACTGTAAGTCAATGATCCAACGATAGCAAGGCCTTTTCATAAAGGTAATGACACGATTCCCCGATACTTAACTCCGGCTGGGGATAAACAAACTGGCTTGAACAACTTGCCCCAGTACACTCAGCTGGGGATAAAAAGACTGGCTTGAACAACTTGCCCCAGTACACTCAACTTGCCCCAATCTAACTCCTGAGAGTACCGCTCTGAACAGCTTTCTACGAGACGACCTCGAGATTACTTGTCCCGGTATCTATACGACAACAAAATTCAATCTCCATTAAACCCCTATCAACCCAATTGGTTTCAACACTCTCTGCGGTGACTTGCCCCTGAATGAGCGTTCTAGCGACTTAACCCGATCTGATTATCCACCTGAAGTATCTGCTTTCAAATCTCCACGCTCTGAATGATCGCCCCTGATTGGCTCTCGAGAAGATTCATTTCTGATCAACTGCTACTCAAGCATACTGCCCCTAATCAACTGAAGCTTCGGGACTTGTCCTCAGACTGACTGATTCCGAACTCACTGGAAGTCAATGCCCCGGATTTACAGGTCTTCACAACATACACCATTCTGGTTCAGACTACTGAATTACTCGGTCCTGCTTGACGATTCCCTATTGGAATTTCTTTCATGTCAACTACTAACCTGCAATTAAAATTGTTTGTTCACGAATGGTAATCTTAATGCAGTGGTTATGCAAATTTTGAAAAAATTTGAGCTGTCACCCATTTACATGCTATGATTGTGAGTGACGAATGAACCAATAGTTCAAACGTAGTGCTTACGTGGTCAGTGAAAAACACAACAAGGATGTGACTAGCAAGTCAAGAAGGAGTCAGGTTACTCAACCTTATCGTAATGCGCTTTCAGAATAACCCTACCTCAATTAGGTCTTTTAGGGGTTGTATCGTGGTCCGGTTCACGGTTCGTGAAACAAAGGATATTTGGCTCAAATTTTGATTTGTACCCACCCCTTCTACGTGATGATCTCCGATCCTAGAGTTCAGTTAACTTGGCACAAGCGCTCGCCTCTTCGAGAGGTATGTTGAATGGCAAGAACCACAATTAAGGAACTCACAGGGTGTTCGGAGTGATAGTTACTCCTTCTTCGCTGTTGGTGTCTGTGTACACGACTTTGTGACTCGCTGGGAAAAAAAATTTCTATCCCTTCTTTTTCGTTCTTTTTGATTCCCTAATTTTTGCCTGGACTGACTCCTTTCGAGTTCTTTTTGTTTTTTCGTTTTCTTTTGAAGTCCAGCGGGATGCCCTGATTTTTGCCTAAGTATTAGCCTTCTCAACTTTTTCTTTCTACTTAGCGGGCTTTCTTATTTCTTTCTTTTGGAACAAAGTCGTGTGACACTGGTTGTCTTGAATGCTCCGAAAGGTTGTAACTGTCTCACTCCTGATTGGTGAGGTTTACCCATTGGAAGGTATAAACTGATTGGTCCTCGAAAGACAACACTCCTCTGTAAGACTTGAATGCTCGGTCAAACTAACTGACCACTACCCTGCCCCGGGTTAAGATGTGAGGGTTTGAAAGTCCGAAAAAACTTCTACTTCCTGGCTCGAAGTGGTTAACAAGGGACTAACTCCTTATATCTCCAGTGTTTGGGGGATTTGAAACAATGCCTTGTACGTCATCGGTAAGGTCTTATCTGAAAGCATACGATCATCGGTTATGAGTTTAGTTTCGTCATCCTCCCTCCAATCTTTGCTAGTCACAGAGATAAAGTGGAATGAATAAAATGCAAGTGTCAGTGCAATGCAATAAATGAGCGACAACGACATGATTAATTCAGAAAAATGCATAGTCACTTTATTATTATTACCATTCGAAACATACAATGTTTAAAAGCAAGTAGTAACTAACAGAAAAGAAACTACAAATGCAAATGATATAAAGGTCTGAGGACTGCCAATGTCGAGGCGCCCGCCTGTCTGAATCACTGGCTTTTGCTGGGGAATACTTTCCGAGTCTACGAGCTTAGACAGCTGAGCGGTTGGTATGAACAAACAAAAGTCCTTCTCGAAAGGAAATGCAATCCTTGTCGATCAACTGCTGTACCTTCGCCTGAAACGCTTTACAATCTTCGGTTGAATGCCCCGGGGATCCACCATGGTAACCACACTGAACGTGGGGATTGTACCCAAGAGGGTAAGGTTCTGGCACGGGCTTGAGAACTTTAGGCTCCACCAAAGAACTCTGGACCAACTGTGGCAAAATCTGACTGTACGGCACAGGAACTGGGTGAGAAGGAGCATTCCTTCATTCCAAGTTGTTGCGAGGCCGATTCTGATTCTGACGCTGATTCTGATAACCTCGACCACGAGTTCCCTGATTTGCAATGGAAGCGACATAAGATTCCTGATAGGGTGCCCCAGGCACGGCTGTCTGTCCAGTTTAACAAGCCACAGGAGGTACTGATCCAACAGATTTCACCGATTCATCTCGAGGATACCCAACATCTGGCATGACTGCATTGATCACAACTCCTTCTTCCTTCTGGTAGTCGCAAAGAGATTCAGTTTCACTAGCCCGACCGCTTGAGACAACCTGAATTTTCCCAATCTTTATAGAATTCTCAATACGTTCTCCAACTCCCGCTAATTCGGAGAAGTTCAGCGAAACTCCAAGCAATCTCTCAAAGTACGGGCTTTGCAATGAGTCTACGAACATGCCTGCTAACTCTTGGTCAGGAATCGGTGGTTCCACTCTGGAAGCAAAATCTCTCCATCTCCGAGCATACTTTTTGAAAGGTTCATTGATCCCCATTGACAAAGATTGCAACTCCATGCGAAAGGGAGCTGTGTCCATATTGTAATCATACCGCTTCAGGAAAGCTCTGGCTAAATCCACCCATGATCGAATCTGATCCTTCTCTAACTACATATACCAACGTAGAGATGCCCCAATCAAACTGTCCTGAAAACAGTAAATCATCAGCTTGTCGTCTCGCACAAACGAAGTCATCTTTCTGCAGAACATCACCAAATGTAGCCTCGGGCAGCTATCTCCTTTATACTTCTCAAACCTCGGCGCTCTGAATTTAGGAGGTAACACTAGGTCAGAAACCAAGCACATATCTGAAGCATTGAGACCAACATTGTTCTTAACTTCCAGGGCTTTGACTTGTTCCTCCAATGCGTGCAACCTCTTAGCTTGCACAAGAGCTAATGGATTATTAGTCCTCACCATCGGAACTTCTCTTCGGGAGATCAAACCAGCAGGAATAACATCTTGATAATTCGCGGCATCAGCAGAAGAACGTTCACTTGGGATGACAAACTGTTGGTGCAGATTTTGGCCTCTAACAGAAGTTTGCACAAGTTGAGCTGCAGTAAGATTATTCACTTGCGGAAAGCCTTCGTCATACGTGGAATCATACAAAGGATTGGACATCAAAGTGAACCCTGACAAGGCGTTCGAAGACTGGAAGTTGCTCTCAGACATAGCTACCAATGATCTTCAACTGACTACACTGCTTGATTCTCAAATCTGCTCAAGTCTGTTCCAACCCCTTGGTCGTCTTCTAACAATTCACACTAGCCTCGAACAATCCCCAGATAATCATCTTCTGAAATCAAACAACGGCTGGATAAGAGCTCTAGCCAGCTGGAGAAATGCTATGCAATATGATGCAAAGATGCTTATGCAAATGCAATGCAGCAAACATGGGATCACAACCCCCACACAAACTGAGTACCACTGTACTGCTGACGGAGTACGTTCTCTCTAAAAGAGAACGCCAGGATAGCTGGTAGTCTGGAAGTCAAGGTTTCGCAAAAAGAAACCCCCCCCCCACTCACGGGTATGGACCTAAGATACGGCATCCTATGCGGTCGTCAGCGTCACAGACTTTCATGAGGAATGATGCGATTCCCAGAAGGAGTGGCATCGTCATCTCATGAAGAGGCCTCACTTAGCTGACTTCCAATTGATCGGTCCCCAGAGTCGACAATCCTCACGTCTGGACTCCCCTATGATCCTCAGGACCTTAGAGAAGCACCTCAGAGAGAACCTCGTCTGAGCGCAGATTTTCGTAGGGAACTGTGCCTGCCCAGCAGACAGGTTCGTCTACTACTTCTCCGCAACTATGTCTAGGTGCATACTCAAAAAAAAGAAGCCCAGGTCCGGCTATCACTCGAAATATCACCCTCCCCAGCACAACGGCAACAGATAAAAGCGAATACAGAAATAAACACCCAAAAGACAAGCAAACAAGCGCTAGGATTGACTCTCTTAGGGGACGTTGGATCCCACATGCATGGGGAACTATCGCAATCCCCAACAGAGTCGCCAGCTGTCGCTACTGCGAAAATCGGCGCCGGCTGACAGAAGAGTCGCCACCGTGCGTTATTTATCCCAACGGAGGGAAAGGAAACGCTCGAAGTAAACCTCGCAAAAAATGGGAAAAGGTATGGTCATCGCAACCAAAACCTGGGTTCGGGAGTCGGTTACGCAAGGAGAAGGTATTAGCACCCCTCACGTCCATCGTACTCGATGGGATCCACGCTTGCTTGGGTTGTCTACAGGATACAAAAACAATCTATCTACGGCTGCTGAATCTAACGGAAGGGAAATTGACTCGATAGAATGTCGCACTCTACGCCTACGTATTCTCAAGAGAGAAAGTCAGAGTCAACGTAGTTCGGGACTACAGGGAAATTGGCTCACCAAGACCTCGCGTCTTGTGCCTACGTACTTCCACACTGCATCGAAGATCAGAGCTGTCATAGTTCAGGCTAACTACGGCTAAACTGGGCGTTCTCACACAGCAGTGAGAAATCAAACTGGTTTTAAAGGTACGGGAACCTATGGGAAAAACTACGGTCTGGTCTCAAATGCACTCGGGCAAGAGAGAAAAAGGGTAACAATTAGTCGTCAGCGGGAAAGTCTCGATCGCACAGCAGCGAGAGAACAAAAGATTAGTTGTTAGTGTGCTCGCTAGGATATCGCATCCTATGCCTACATATTCTCGTCTGGTACGAGAAATCAGAGCAGCTGTAGTTCGGCTACTTTCGGGACCACAACTCAAATCTCGTTTTATTAACATTCTGAAAAATGATTACAATGATTGAATAATGAAAAATAAACCCCTAGGAAATACTATCCTATCCTATGAAGAATCAAATGGAAAATAGTCCCCTAACAAGTGGACGTCTAAACTACCTCTAAAAAGGTGTAAAACAAAATCTACGAACAATGGTATCCCTAAAGAAAAAAAATATTAAGTCTACAAACTAATATTTTTTTTTCATACTTCTATTTTCTTTTCTTTCTCAAATATTCTTTTTTTTTTATATTTTTCAATATTCTTTTTTTTTTCTCAAATATTTTCCATATATCTATTTTTTCTATTCTTTTTCACTATTTTCTTTTCTTTTTTCAAATATTTTTTCCTATATTTCTTTTTTTTATTTTTTATTCATTTCTTTTTCTCATTTTCAATATCCTCTTCTTTCCTTTTTTTTTCAAGAACTAAGAAATATACAAAAAAAAAATGAAAATACAAAAAAGGAGGGGGGTATGTGTAGTACAGAGGGTGTCTACAAGCAGCAAAAATAATAAACAAACTGGGCCCAGCCCAGTATACAACAAAAACGGGGGGAGGGGGTGCTGGAATGAAACGGGGGGGGGGGGGTGCAATCAACAATTGCATTGGGTCCAGCCCATTAGCAAAAAAAAAACAGTAAAAAAACGGAAGGGGAATAGGAAATGGGGGGTGTATCAGAAAAAACGTTAATTGGGCCTAAGCCCACACGACTCAACGGATCCCCTTCTCTTTCCCTTTCCCACTTTCATTTTCCAGAAACCCTAATTTCTTCTCTATGCTCTCTCAGTCCTCTTCCGCCGTCGTTCTCCTCGACCTCACCGCTCCCCCTCCTTCCACATCCCTTCATGTATCCTTTCTCCGATCAAACCAAATTACCAACGAACGAAGACTAACAGACCGTATCCAGACCTGAAGATTTGAGAAGATCCCTCCGCTTCTTGTTGATATGTGTGAGGAGATTGAAGGTTCTTGATGGAAACGTGATGAGTACTGAAGGACCATGGAAGCTTCTGAAGAAGTGCAAGAATAGATGATGAACGTCTTTGATCTCAGATGAAGATCTACGGAGAATCATGAATATTGAAGAATCGTGGATGATTGTTGATGATTTCCAATGAAGAATCTGGAGGTTGTTGATAGTGGAAGATCTTTGAACGCTTACGAAGAACACGAGGCTCTTGAAGGTAATATGGAGAAATCTGGAAATAATATGAATGTTCTTGAAGGAGTGATGAACACATGAAGACTGATGAAGCTTTGTACGATTTTCTGGGGAATGCAGCGATGAACACTAATGAAACTTGATGAAGATCCTGGGAGATTCTTTGAAGGTTCGGACGAAATCATGAGTTCTTTCTGTTGATGATTCTTCATGGATCTTGATGAACAAACAGAGGCGATGAAGATTGGAAAAACGGTTATGAGGATGGATGAACAAATCTGAAAAAGTGCATGAAGACTCGTTGATGTTGATCCGTGACGAATTGCTTAACGTGTTTGATGAAGATCTGGCGTTGAAGATTCGTTGAATTTTTGTGATGTTGATGCAGTTTTCTGGTGATGGTCAGGGTGGAGATACGATCGGAGAAGATGAATGTTTTGAGGTGAGAGGTGAAGATTCTGGTGATTTCTGGGCAAGAAAGGGTTTTCCGGCGAACTTGGATTTTCCGATGACTGTTACGGCGGCCGGAAGAAGTTGGGAGGTGACCAGCGAGGTGGTTAGGGTTTCAGGCGCGGTGGTTGCATGGCCGCCGGCCATGCAACCGGTGGAGCTCCGGTGACGCCAAGTGGCTGGAGGGAGCATGCATGGATGGCACGTGGAGGGGAAAGGGAGAAGGTGGGAGATGGCGTGTCACTCATGCAGAGTGCATGCAGTAAATATGTGGCCCCCTCTAGTGAATTACACGTGTGACTCTGCATATATAGACACCTGGCGCGGACTTTATAGACATGGATTTTGGACTTTTCTGGACCTGCAGAACTTGGGCTTTGCACTGATTGGGCCCAACGAAAAAATGATAATAAACCCCAAAATCTGCACTGAAATGGATTAAAACTTGGATTATACTAATGCTGGATTAAGATGTTAATAGACTAAAACGAAAATGAGAATGAATTAAGACTAAACTGAATTAAATGCTAAACACGATTAGATTGAATTAAAAGGCTAATGACTAATTAATTGCTAATGCTAATTAAGACTAATTAATCTAATATTAAATCTACAAAACAAGCTGTATTAATATCTATTAAAAGAAAAATATTCTAGTATTCTAAACTATCTATTTAATACCCAAATACAACTATTAATATCTATAAAACTAATATTAATAAAACTAAACTATTATATTCTAAAAAAGATTCTATTAATTTCTATAAAATGCTAAAAAAATGATTTAAAGCTATTAAAACTATTAAAAAAAACTATTAATATTCTATATTATTCTAAAATGATTAAAATCTATTAAAATATCTATTTAAATTCTAGAAAATGCTAATAAAAGCCAATAAAATCTACAAATTTCCTAGCAATTCCCGAAGGAACAAAAACAGTACCAAACAACAGATACCACTGCAAGAGCGCAACAAAATAGCCGGTAAAAATCAATGGACACCGAAATATAATAGTTTAGTTTTATTAATATTAGTTTTATAGATATTAATAGTTGTATTTGGGTATTAAATAGATAGTTTAAAATACTAGAATATTTATCTTTTAATAGATACTAATACAACTTGTTTTGTAGATTTAATATTAGATTAATTAGTCTTAATTAGCATTAGCAATTAATTAGTCATTAGCCTTTTAATTCATACTAATCGTGTTTAGCATTTAATTCACTTTAGTCTTAATTCATTCCCATTTTCGTTTTAGTCTATTAACATCTTAATCTAGCATTAGTATAATCCAAGTTTTAATCCATTTCAGTGCAGATTTTGGGGTTTATTATCATTTTTTCGTTGGGCCCAATCAGTGCAAAGCCCAAGTTCTGCAGGTCCAGAAAAGTCCAAAATCCATGTCTATAAAGCCCGCGCCAGGTGTCTATATATGCAGAGTCCCACGTGTAATTCACTAGAAGCCCCCACATATTTACTGCATGCACTCTGCATGCAGGACACGTCAGACTCCACTAATTCCCTCTCTCTCACACGCATGCCCCACTCTGCCACCCAATCCTGCCAAGTGTCCTCACCTGAGTCACACCGGTTGCATGGCCGACGACCATGCAACCACCGCCCCTAGCCTATTTCGGCAGCCCTAACTACCCTACAACTGATTCCGACCACCGTCTAGCTCGCCGGAAAACCCTTTCTTGCCCAGAAATCACCAGAATCTTCACCTCTCACCTCAAAACATTCATCTTCTCCGATCGTATCTCCACCCTGACCATCACCAGAAAACTACATCAACATCACAAAAATTCAACGAATCTTCAACGCCAGATCTTCATCAAACACGTTAAGCAATTCGTCACGGATCAACATCAACGAGTCTTCATGCATTTTTTCAGATTTGTTCATCCATCCTCATAACCGTTTTTCCAATCTTCATCGCCTCCGTTTGTTCATCAAGATCCATGAAGAATCATCAACAGAAAGAACTCATGATTTCGTCCGAACCTTCAAAGAATCTCCCAGGATCTTCATCAAGATCCATTAGTGTTCATCGCTGCATTCCCCAGAAAATCGTACAAAGCTTCATCAGTCTTCATGTGTTCATCACTCCTTCAAGAACATTCATACTATTTCCAGATTTCTCCATATTACCTTCAAGAGCCTCGTGTTCTTCGTAAGCGTTCAAAGATCTTCCACTATCAACAACCTCCAGATTCTTCATCGGAAATCATCAACAATCATCCACGATTCTTCAATATTCATGATTCTCCGTAGATCTTCATCTGAGATCAAAGACGTTCATCATTTATTCCTGCAATTCTTCAGAAGCTTCCATGGTCCTTCAGTACTCATCACGTTTCCATCAAGAACCTTCAATCTCCTCACACGTCTCAACAAGAAGCGGAGGGATCTTCTCAAATCTTCAGGTCTGGATACGGTCTGTTAGTCTTCGTTCGTTGGTAATTTGGTTTGATCGGAGATAGGATACATGAAGGGATGTGGAAGAAGGGGGAGCGGTGAGGTCGAGGAGAACGGCGGCGGAAGAGGACTGAGAGAGCATAGAGAAGAAATTAGGGTTTCTGGAAAATGAAAGTAAGAAAGGGAAAGAGAAGGGGATCCGTTGGGTCGTGTGGGCTTAGGCCCAATTAACGTTTTTTCTGGAAACACCCCCCCCCCCCCCATTTTCCATGCCCCTCCGTTTTTTGTTTGGCTGAATGACTATGGGCTGGGCCCAACGAGATTGCTGGATATCCCCCCTGTTTCACTTCTGCACCCCCTCCATTTTTCTTGTTCAGCTGAATTAATGGGCTGGGCCCTTAGTGCTGTTTATTTTTCCTGCTAGATATTCCCCTTGTAGCAGCTGTCCCCCCCCCCCCCCCCCCTTTGTAATTTATATTCTTTCCATCAGTGTTTTTTATATATAGAAAGAAAAGAGAAAAAAAATACATGAAAAAAAAAACATTTTGAAAAGAGAAAAGAAATATGGAAAAAAAGAGAAAAGAAATATGAAAAAAGGAGAAAATAGAAAAAGAAAAAAGAGGAAGAATATTTTAAAAAAAGGAAAAAGAAAAATATGTGAAAGAATGTTAAAAAAAATAGAGGAAAAAATATAGAAAAAATATATGAAGAATATATTGAAATAGATAGAAAAAAGAAAAAAGAAATGAAAAAAGAAGAAAATGTTTTGAAAAAGAAAAAGAAAATAGAAGTATGAAAAAAAGAAAAAAATATTAGTGTAGATTTAATATTTTTTTAGAGTACATTTCTTCATAGAAGTTTATTTTAGGGGTAGTTTTAAATGTCCATTTGTTAGGGGACTTTTTACATTTTTAGAGATAATTTTAGAAGTCCACTTGTTAGGGGACTATTTGCCCTTTGATTTTTCATAGGATAGGATAGTATTTCCTAGGATATTACTTTTCAGTATTCAATCATTGTAACCATTTTTCAGAATGTCAATAAAACGAGATTTGAGCTGTGGTCCCGAAGTAGCCGAACTACAGTTGCTCTGATTCCTCGTACCAGATGAGGATATGTAGGCATAGGATGCGATATCCTAGCGAGCACACTAACAACTAACCTTTGGTTCTCTCGCTACTGTGCGATCGAGACTTTCCCGCTGACGACTGATTGTTATCCCTTTCTCTTGCCCGAGTGCATTTGAGACTAGACCGTTGTTTTTCCCATAGGTTCCCGTACCTTTAAAACCAATTTGATTTCTCACTGCTGTGTGAGAACGCCCAGTTTAGCCGTAGTTAGCCTGAACTACGACAAATCTGATCTTCCATGCAGTGTGGAAGTACGTAGGCACAAGACGCGAGGTCTTGGTGAGCCAATTTCCCTATAGTCCCGAACTACGTTGACTCTGACTTTCTCTCTTGAGAATACGTAGGCGTAGAGTGCGACATTCTATCGAGTCAATTTCCCTTCCGTTAGATTCAGCAGCCGTAGATAGATTGTTTTTGCATCCTGTAGACAACCCAAGCAAGCGTGGATCCCATCGAGTACGATGGACGTGAGGGGTGCTAATACCTTCCCCTTGCGTAACCGACTCCCGAACCCAGGTTTTGGTTGCGATGACCATACCTTTTCCCGTTTTTGCGAGGTTTACTTCGAGCGTTTCCTTTCCCTCCGTTGGGATAAATAACGCACGGTGGCGACTCTTCTGTCAGCCAGCGCCGATTTTCGCAGTAGCGACAAAGGGAAAGGACTAAAAATAGGTTTTTTTATTGAGGTGCGTGATGAGATCTTGAATCTCGCTCCTACCTATCCCCTAGTGCGATGGAGAACTCAAGGTTACATAGTTCTGGGTATAAAATGTTTATGGTTGGTCGATTTAGCGAAAATAATTAGTTGCATTTGAGCAGAAAACATTGTTTTCTACCCAAAACATGGAGAAGTGAACATTGGCATTACGTCAGAATAGACAACATAACTTGGAATCTCGCAGAGTTATGTTCTCATCGCATTTAGCAGAAAGCATTCTAACTTCTTGCGCATGGTAAGAATGAAGCGTTGTTTACATTGTCTCAGAATGGAAGAAGCATCTTTCGTTTGTGAAAAGGTTTTGACATCGCGCTAAGGCGGAAAATGAGTTTGATTGGTTAAGTTTATTTTTGGTGAATGGAATTTGTGAGACAAATTAATTCGTAAGTCTTTTACCGGAACACGAGAATGTAAAAGAAGTTCCCTAATCGGCCTCACTATGGGTACGTCTGCCTTCTATTTGAATTGAGATCATGAAATTAACCATACTTTGAAAAAGTATTTTGCAAGAGAAATGTAGCAATCCAACCCTAAAAAAGTAAACCAGAATTGAAATGTCGCACGTAAACAAAAGTAAACCAGCCAGCAAACAGCTAACGTGAGATGTGATCATTGTAATCAAATAGAAATATGTGTAACACAATCTTGACAAATGAAACTAAACCGAACAAATGTGATATGATCGGGTTCGATTTTGGCGCAACAATAAAAACAAAACAGTGGCTTATATACCGAATATTTGTGAGTGCAACTTTCTAATTAGGTGTATTTTGAATGATGTCAAAACTATTATTAGCATTTATCTACATTGGACCATTTCAATTGAGTCTAGATGTACATGTTAGCATTAGGAAACATTATAACATGTTAGAAAAGGATTAGAGAAGATCCATGCATCAAGAAATGATTTTATGCATTAAAAATTGTGAAAACACTATTACTAGTCGACACATACGATTATAGGTCGACACATAGAAGAACTTTTCTTCTACAGGTCTTTACATGTGCTACAATATTAAAACCTATAGGATCTGTTTAATGTGCTGCCTCTACAGGTCGGCACATGACCTTTATATGTCAGTACATGACTTGCATAGGTTGACCTATGCATAAAAAAACTTTAAAAATTGCATTGTTTTACATTCTTTTTGCTTCATACTTGCTCACACATATATACCTGCTACATGCATCATTCTTTTTTAATGATTTTGGTAAAATCATAAACAAAACCTGGAACATAATAAGAGTCTTAATCATCTTCAAATTGGTTTTATGCATACACACAAACAAAATACACATAATTATTCATTATTTGGGTGCCATCTTGAATCAAGTTGGTAAGTTCCAATTTAGCTCATGGTATTGTAAATTGGGTTAAGATATTAGGGGGGTTTCAAATAAGAAAAATAAGGTAGGGTTTTCCTTCAAGATCAAAGCGTGAATTTGAAGGTTTCGACTGAGTGAAGACTTTGAAGGGTCGTGGTTCTTGCAAAGGAGTAGCGTGAGGCGGTGGATCATCTTGGTAAATCTTGAGTTACAACAATTGTGCAATTTAGATTTGATCGAGTGAAGGCTTTGAAGGGTTGAGGTTCTTACAAATGAGTAGTGTGAGATGGTGAATCAAATTGGAATTATAGGCGACTTGATCAAGTCTAGATCAAGGGAAGATAAATGGCTAGGACCAAAATCAAACTTAGGGTTTGTAGGGTTGGATTGCTACATTTCTCTTGAAAAATACTTTTGCAAAGTATGGTTAATTTCATGATCTTAATTCGAATAGAAGGAAGACGTACCCATAGCGAGGCCGATTGGTTAAATCCTTGTGTACTCTCTTTCTCTATCTCTATCTCTTTTACATTTCGTTTGCAAATTATCGTGTTCATCATTTGTGTGATTAATTTGTTTGTTGATTTCTTTTGAAAATCATTTGAAAAGTGTTTTGTTGAATTGATCACAATCATTTTTATTATGGTTAGATTTGAAGATCAACAAAACTATACAAAATCTCAAACATAATCGATTGCACACAAGGTGTTTGATAATTTATTTCAATTGTGTTTTTGTTTGATTTATCATTGGAAATAGAATAACTTGTTAAGTAGCCTTATAGTAATTGAGATTAAAGCAGATTTATTAACGTTTCTTATCATCATCTCCAGTTTGTTTTCACATATGCATATCCTAGATTTTTGATAGTGGTTTGGTTTATACGAATCAATCCAAGTTACTTCAGCTAGCCAACATTTTGGAAACCGTTTTAATTGAATGGTTTTTTTTGGGGATCTAGTCTCCCCCTCTAGATAAGTTGTCTTAGTATAACAAGTGGTATCAAGAGCTCCGATTAATTTCATGCTTCAATACTTGCTTTTTAGAAAATGGCTACCAAACCTAAAGGGGCGTACAATAGAGTGCTAATATTCACCAATGAAAAATATGGCTATTGGAAAACTTGTATGCGTATTCATGTCAACCCGGTTGACATGGGTATATGGGATACCATCATGAATGGTCCTAATCAAATTACAATGACCAATGCTCAAGGTATCGTCGTACCTAAACCTAAAGCACAATGGGATGATAATGATAAGAAATTGTGGTCACATGATTGGAAGACACAAAATATTATCACATTCACACTTGGTGTTGACGAATATTATCGTGTCTCTCATTGTGAGATCATAAAAGCTATGTGGGACACATTAGAAGTTGTCCATAAGGGAACTAATGAGGTCAAACACGCTAGGATCAATACCTTAAATCAAGAGTTTGAACTATTTCGAATGAAACATGGTGAAACCATTGCTGAAATGCAAAAGAGGTCCATACATCTTATCAATCACTTGAAAGGTCTAGGTAATCATATCTCAAATGATATAGATACTAATAAGGTTTTGAGATGTCTTAATATGGAATGACATTTGAATGTCACCATAATCAAATAAGCGAATGATCTTAAAATACTTGATCTGACAACTTTATTTGACAAGTTAGAAGTATACGAGCAAGAACTCTCTTGCTTGGTTAAACATGAGAAAAGCTTGAAAAGAAGATGAAGAAGGAGAAAGGTAAAGACAAGGAGGAAGAAAATAAGTCCATTGCTTTAAAGACTTCAATTTCAAAGTCCTCAATTAATGAGAAAGGTGATTGTGAAATAAGAGATGACGAGAATTAGGATGAAGAACATATGCGACTCTTCGTGAAAAGATTCAACAAGTACATTAAAATAAATGGTGTAAAGTTCTCGGACAAAAACCTTATCAAATTCAGAAGACAATCAAACTCATCAAAGAAAGATTGTGACAAGAAAGGAAGACCAAGACGTTCATGTTACAATTGTGGCAAATCCGTACATTATAAGCCGAAGTGTCCATTGATAGAGAAAGATAAAGAGAAAGGTCATCACAAGAAATTTAGCAAGCCTAGAAGAGTTTATATTGCATGGGAAAGCGATAGTGATTCCTCAAGTGATGAAAGCTCAAGTGACGAGGAAGAATTAGAAAATGTTTGTCTCTCGGCCTACTCTTATGGAAAGAATAAAATGAATGTAAGTCACTCTAAACATGAACATGTTGATGAATTGTCTTACGTTGAGTTACAAAAGGCTTTTGAAAATCTACATAGAGAAGCCACGATGCTTTCAAAAAGTTAGCTTTATGAAAAAGAATATTTGCACATTTGGAATCTAAAGTTTTGTAAAGTGAAAATAACATTGAAGATCTTAAGTAATCTATGGTAGATCTTTAAAGAGTTAAAGATGAGGATAATGAACCGTCATGGTTCGGTTGTGAAACCTGTCATAGTTGGAAAAGAGAGATGAACACTCTTAAAGCTAAATTGGACAAGGCATTACAACCAAATATCACTTTTTCTATTGATAATACTAAATATAAAATGCCTTCTCATAATCCTTATAGAAGGTATAACTTTGTAGAAAAGGATCAAAATATCAAAGGTCACTTTTCTCACTATTTAAATTGTCATTTTTGTTGCAAAAAGGGTCATACCATTGCAAAATGCAAGTTTAGGAAATTTCTTGTACCTAAAGGCATTTTTCAATGGTTGCCGAAATGCAACCAAGGTTTCACTCACCCCCAAGGTGTAACACCCTAAATAATCCCCGTGTAATTTAAATATAAATCAGAGTAAATTTGAAACAATAACATTTAGGATGTCACAAAACCATAAACAACTGCTTATATAACATGATATGTAACAGATGAAACTTTTAAAAATTATTTACAATAACTATAATAACCAACATGTCTGAAACATCAACTTTTATGGAAACAATAGAAGCATCAAAATCAAATAATTATTCAGAACACAACTATGTTTTCAAAATAAACATAAGACACTACAACTCTAGAGATATCCAAAAATCTCCATCAAAACATAACAGACATAGTGTTCTATAACCCTAGTATTACACATCAGAGCAGACGTCATCACTAAAAGTAAAACGGAAGACTTCATCTTGAACTCCTCTATTGCGAGTTATCTGCACGATGCCCATGTAAAGGAAATATTCAAACAGAAGGGGCGAAATATCATAATTATATACAAGAAAGCATGATAATAAGAAAGCATTAAATTATCACATGCAAAATCACCCATTCCATAACATATATTTACACATCCAACATAACCAATATCCAAACAAAATAACAAATACAACCAAGATGCAATGCAATGAGACTCACAATTTGACTCAATGCATGTGGTACCATTTTGTTCCTATTTCAAAACCGGATTCCTATTTCAAAATCATAATTCCCGTTGGAATTTCCACTACATTGCTCACACCCCACACAGACACACGATCACCTCGATAATAACACAATTCTATAACTAGAATCTTGATAAGACGCTCACACCCCACTTGGGCACACGACTTATCTCACAACTCATACAATCATGAAATGTATGACAACAAAAACATGCAATAACCTTTATTCAATCAATGCATCACGCCACTATAGGCCACAACACAACATGCCATAACAATCCAGCAACATCGACATACAACATAACAAGCAACTATAAAGGCATTTACAATTATATCACACCACAACATAAAGATAATAATGCGCTAAACACCATCATACAACAAAATTATTCACTTCTAGTACATAAACTGCTTTTATAATGAAACTCGTCGCGTCAGCTTCCCAACGCTTCAAACGACACTTGAATCGAACACCCAGAACTAAAGTTATAAATTTTAGAAAACTTTCATACACAGGATAAGAGAACTCAAGAAAATGCAATCAAATAAAAAAACTAAATCCATAATGAAAAAGAGAACTCAAGAAAATTCTCAAAACCAAACGTTACCAAGCGATTCAAATATTGCTACTGCAAGAAACACGTTGACGGTGCTATGAGAAGGTGGCCGAAATGCTCGAATAGTGGTGGAGGAAGTGAGCGATTAAGAAAGAAGGAGGCCGGTGATGGAGTGATTTGCGGCCGTTTGTGAGTGACAATGGGAGGTGCATCGTGAAATGAGAGAAAACAATTCAACGAAGAAGAAGAGTCATCTTCTTCTCTTTTTCATATTTTCTTTTTCTTATTTTTTTGTTTGGGATAATGAAGCCAAGTGTGAGCCACTGATCCCCCTTTTTTCTTTTTCTTCTTCTTTATTTTGAATTGAGAGTGTAGAACATAAGATACATGGTGAGAGTGGTTGATAAGAGGCGACTCACACTTTTTCCAGAAGAAGAAAGTCTTCTATTTTTTATACTATTTGAAATATATATATATATATATATATATATATATATATATATATATATATATATATATATATATATATATATATATATATATAGAGAGAGAGAGAGAGAGAGAGAGAGAGTTGAGATGGGCGTCGCTGGTGTTGCTATTGGTTCCCCCATTGGCCAAGATTTTTTTAAACTATATATCACATTTCTAGGGTCTTAATTCATTTTATTCCCACAATCTAGTCCAAACTTTCCGCATGCTAATTTTACGCGCAATTGAAAGTTTCTCCAACTGTTTTGTCTAAAAAACCAAAACTTTATTCTGATTATTTTTTAGCAATTAGGCATAAAGAAATGCATGTCATGATACAAATGTCATGATAAATGAATGAGCTTATTAATCTATAGGAAAAATTAGGGTATGATTGGATAGATTTAGGGACCTCATTGATTTTGGAAAAGGAAGTTCGAAATGTAGACCTAATACAAAATTCTTTCATTCTTATGGATAACAACATCATTTTTAGCATCCCCCTCAATAACATGGATGAGGAGGACTGCCTATGTTGGAAAGCTAGAAAAGATGGGTAATATTCAGTCACGAAAGGTTTCTACAAAATTAGAGAATGGATCAACATATGCGATTGTGAAAGTTCTAATAAAAAATAAAGAGAAGGAAGGTTGGAACTCAGTATGGGGAAGTAATGTACCCCCCCTAAAACTCAATTCATTTTATGGAGATTGTTGAATAACATTCTCCATGTGAAGAAGAAGTTGAGCAGTGGGGTTATGAAGTGTTGGCGGGCTAGATTTGTATGGCTAGGTTCTCAACTAAACATCAACTTCAGAAATAGCCACACAGGAGACCAAAATTTATCGGTTGGACTATAGATAACATCAGAGGTATGGAAAAAATAATCCTAGCTAGGTTTATTCACATAATAGACAACATATGGACATCTAGGAATAAATTCATATACGAAGGTAAAAACTTACATGCAATATAAGCAATTCAAATAGAAAAAAAAGCTTCCTAACGTACCAATCGGTCGGGTACCATAATAGTCATGAGAAAGGCAAAAAAAAATGAATGCTCCCAATAAGGAACAAAGAACCTCTAATCAGATTCAGAATGCTCATAATGATGGTAGAAAAGATAAAATAGATAAATAAAATGGCACTTATATATAGATGGAGAAAGACCATATAAAAGGCGGAGACACCGATCCAGACAACCAAACAAGAGATAATAATAACAATAAGAATGATAGAGACAGAGGAAATTGCCTAGAGAAGAAAAGAGACAATTCTCATGACAATTCTACCACCATGAATAACATGAACCAGTGAAGAGGTAAACCTCAAAGGGGAAGGATAAAATTATAAGTCAACATCAAACCATGGATGGTAATAACAAGCTTTAGAATACTAAAGGAAAACAACACAGAGTGATCCAAAAAGACAATCAAGCCTCTAACCTTAACATGCAAATAGTAAGAGCAAACAAACAACGATCATTCGATCTAAACCACCAAGGAGAGCATGTAATTAAACACAAAAGGTTAGAAAACCAATATGAAATCAAAGGATAGCTAGATGCAAAGAAAAAATCAAACAAATTTGAACACAAAAGAAGATCACAATCAAGCAATCAATAATACTCATAACAAAATATCTAGTATAACCGAACACACACATGTTCAATGCGCCACGACATGTTACGGAAAATAACCAAAAAGTCAGTGATAACTAACTAAAATTAGATATTAAGCCATTATACCTAGATTGAAGCAATCTGCTTGGCAACACCTTGTTTCTTTAAAAATTCAATAATCGATAACATCTCTATAACTGCACGACCCATATCATTTAATTTCGTTGTTTGCATTGTAAACAAACATTAAACCATCGCACTTACAATTACATAATCTTAATTAATTAATAATAAAATATAAATCAAAGAAGCTAACAACCACACTGAACATGTAGTGAAACCAAACACGTTCTTATACACAGTGCAACTACTTCCTTAGGAAATATTAACCACAAAAAAATGTAGTATAGTTGTTTATACACCAATGGATTAACAATCTAACAAAATAACTATGATTGAATATTAAAAGTAAAACAAAACAAATATAGAAATCGAAAGCAAAGTGAGAAATGATAAAGAAAGTATACATAAGGGTCAAGAGGATGCTTGGATCTGGAAGACGAAGACCGGGAAGGACTAGTCGGAGACTTCGACGCCATGGAAGGTAAGTATTCACTAATAAAAAAAAATCATAACACCAACCAAAATAAAATATTAGAATCCTTAAAATTCAAGAATTAAAACACAAAAAACCAAAACTTAAATCACAAAACAAAACACCATCACTAGTTAGAAGAACTACAGTTGCTCTGATTTCATCCTTGTTAGGATACGTAGGCACGAGATGCAATGTCTTGGCGAGCATACTTAGTGTATATACTCATCAGTCTTTACCTTAGCACATTACTATTAGCAGAAAAACATTAACACAAACACAACTACTAACAAGAGGCTCATGTAGAATACTACAGATACTTAGGGTGCTAATACCTTCCCTTAGTATAACCAACCCCGAACCCCCCGATCTCTTAGCTTCGTTGTTACGTAGCACACTTAGGATTTTCTTCGATCTTTACCCTTTCCTTTGGATAAATCAAAGCTTGGTGGTGAATATTTAAAGATTTGTGGTTCAGGTTAATTAATAGCTTGATATCCGATTCTCACCGCAACATAAATGGCGACTTCACTGGGAATACTTGAGGGTTAAACCCACCTTGTTTGTAGTTGTGTTTTGTTCATATCTGTTTGCTTTATATATGTATATTTGTGAATATCTATATATTATACTTGCTGTGTTGCATGTGTGCATTGGGTTGCTACCTTGAGAGGTGAGATAAGTCCTAGCCCAGACTTGAGTGTATACCTATGATAGGATTGTGGTATGATCAATAGTTGACGGTTGGGAGTAGTCATAACATGTTTGACATATGATGTAACCACGCTCAGTTGAGGCCCCTTTAGGATTACTGATGGCGTATGAGTAGTCGTACGTTCATTACTTTTTCCGACCTAGAAGTCCATGAAACTGAGGACCTTTTAGTTACCCACTTACCCCACTTGGCCTTTTTAGGACGTAATGCGATGACTGTGAGGAAGTAGTCTCGAATGGTTGATACCTGATACTACACTCAGATGAGTTTATCTTGAGAATATTTTTGACTCACATGAGTAGTCATGTAGGTTCATAATATTCGAAAGATTTATCAATGATTCTGGAAACTTTGTAGAACCCGTTGTGCAGGTACAAACAACCCATAGTACATGTCAGTTAGGAAGGGTATACCATGGCTTCATGCTTGTAACCCAAACCTAAGACCTTTGCTTGTATTCATATGCATTATATATGTGACTATGTGAATACTTGTGTATGTGTTGCTTGTGCATCATTTCATCATCCCATCATAAGCATTCATGCAATTGGTTTTGAGAAACTTAGTTGTTTTCTTTATTGCAAAAAACCTTAGGTCATGGATTTTGGAAAAAGAAACACTCGAAAGTACAACTTCAAGAAACCATATTTAACAGAGTTAAGGAAATTGGTGGCCTTAGTGTCTTGCCCTGAAGACTTTAGAAAGAGATATGGGAGATTATTGGGGCTTGTCAAGATCAAGATGCAAGAAGGAGTTCTCAACACTCTTGTGCAATTCTATGACCTTCTATATCACTGTTTTACCTTTCCCGATTATAAACTTGTCCCAATATTGGAAGAGTACTCATACCATATTGGTCTTCTAGTATTAGATAAGAAGCCATTCAGTGGTTTGGAGAAGTTCTCTTCACCAAAGGACATTGCAGGTGCCATCCACCTAGAAGCTTTCGAAGTTAAAGCCAATCTCACCACCAAGTATGGACTCAGAGGTCTACCTGATTAACTTTTGATAGGGAAAGTTGTATTCTTCACCAAAGAAAATAGCCTAGATGCTTTTGAAGCAGTCCTTACATTGCTCATCTATGGTTTGGTTCTCTTCCTCGAAGAAGAAAATTTCATTGACATCAACAATCCAGATCTTCATCATTGGTAATCTCGTACCTACTCTGCTTGGATATGTCTACCATTCTATTCACTATAGGACTCTAAAAAGAGATGGGACTATCCTGTGTTGTGCTCCTCTGTTGTATAGATGGTTTGTTGCACACTTACCGAGGACAGATCTCTTCAAAGAAAATCGCAATGGACTAAGGTGGTCTCAAAGACTCATGGCTCTGACTCAGACTGGTATACATTAGTATGATCCCGCTTACGACAAAGGAGTAATCATAGACAGTTGTGGTTCATTTCCCAACATACCTCTTCCTAGTGTACGAGGAGGAATTAATTATAACCTTATCCTTGCAAGACGTCAGTTTGGGTTTCCTATGAAGGAAAAGCCTAGCAACATCCTGTTGTTAGGTTTCTTCTGCCTTAATGCAGAAGCTAGTATGGGGTTTAGGGATAGTGTTGCAGACGCTTGAAAGACCATCCAAAGGAAGACTAAGGCTGATCTAGGGAAGAAGAATTGTATAGAACTTGAGCCTTTCATGCAATGGGTCCGTTCTAGAGCCCGTGACCTCAAGATGCCTTATCTCCCAGAAAAATCTTTGCAGATTGTTGTCGCTTCTTCCTTTACCATTCCTGTTGAGCGTATGGAGAAATACCAAGAAACTTTGGCTAGGATGAAACTTGAGTGAGATACTTGGTGTCATACCCCAAATTTTGACCCCTTAGATCTTGATCATCATTTTAGGATCATACTCAACTGATTATCTAACCGAAATCGAGGTTTTGAGGGTTAATCAGTCAACGTTTTGGATTGGTTCTCCTTGAGATAAGTCTCCACATCATCAAACATATTCCATTGGATCAAGTATGAATCCAATTTGAGGTTGTCACCCAGGAATAAAAAACAGGGTAGTTCAGGATACCCGATTAGGGTTTTCAAGTAGGAAAAGTCAACTGTGGTTTGAATTTTGATTTAAAAGGTGTTACAATGGTGGGATCATTGTAAAGTCTACTCAAGAAGTTTCAAGGCCTCAAACGACCCGGAGCATCAACAGTCGACTCGGTAGTCACTAATCGATCGTTCGGTTGACCAAAAAATCAACTCTTCACTCATAAGGAATTTGACCTTAAGATATGAATAAAAAATGTTCCTAATGCCATATTGCACCTACCCATAAAATTTCATGACCATTGGATCAAGGATTGAGGAGTAATCGCAAAAGTCGGGAATTAGGGTTTTGAAAAGGGCAAGGCCATAACTCCTTAACCACACATCCAATTGAGTTAGTTCAATGCTCATTGGAAAGGTCTTGACATGTACTACAAAAGTCCCAAAGTGGTCAATGATCAAAAAATGCATAGATTTGGAGTTATGACCAAATTCATTACAAGAGGGAAAAATAACTTAGAAAATTTCTAAGTTATTTCACTTTTAGGCTTGTTTTTCAGCAACTTTGAGAGGTTTTTTGGCCAAGTTCCTTTGGGAATCTGAAACTCATGAAAGCATGAAAGTTGTAGAGCTACATGAGGGCTTTCCAAAATGTACTATAAATCCTCCATAGCCCTTATGAGCTGAGAGTTATGAATTTAACAAGATGAGGTTTTGGCACTTGAGTCCCACACTTTCAATTTTTCACAAACTCATCCTTTGACCACTTGAGCTATTCTCAGCCCTTGGATCTTATTTCTATCTGATATTTAGAAGTTTTGAAGAGAAGAAATGCAAAAAATAAGGAGGTTTAGCAAGTTTTGCAACTTGGAGGCAAGTGGGAGTATTTTAATCATATATTGGAAGAAAGAGAAACTTTTTGGCACACTTGCAGCAAACAGCCCCTATTGCCTAGCCACTCCAATCACCATTATGTCATCCATACCACTTGATAAAGGCATCAACTTGAGCCAAGGATTTCAACTTACAGCTGCAACAAACCTCAAGCAAAGGGTTACCTTTTCAAAATCCCTCAAAAAGTGCCAAGTTACAAATCTGTCCTCACCCTTCATTTTTCCTATAAATAGAGGCTCCCTCTATGTCATTTACACACCAGAGCACTCTTAGAACCAAGAGAAAACCACAACTCTCATTCCTTTCTTGCTTGCCTCATTTTCAAAATCTCAAGTTTTATCAAAAATCTATCTTGGGCAGTTGGCTTCCTAAACCCATTTCCACACACTCCAATCCTCCAAAAACCATCTGCACAATCCATAAATGGTTTGTGGAAGGTGTTCATACTCTTAAACCACTCAAAAACACCATTCTCCCAAAAGTCAACTTTCAAACCAAGCAAGTTTGACCTCACACACAAAATCAAGCAAATCTCTGTCCAGACCTGTTTTCATCATCCTAACCCTCCATACACCTTTCATATATGATGTACCAACTGTCCATAATATAAAACAACCTCATCCTCATTTATTTTGAGATCTGTCACAAGTTCTTCACATTTCCTTCAAGTGCAAGAAAGTTATTTTCAGCAAAGCAAAGTTAGACAGCAGCTGGAATTTTCTCAAGGCATTCCATATTGCAACAAGTTTGCTTGGAGGTCTACAAAAGGTTAGTGGTTACTATCCTTTTTATTTCTGTCATAAACATACTTGACATGTTGGTGTTTGAATGCAAAATGTAGCTTATGTGCAAATCTGCCAATTGTTGTATCTGCCTTGCTCATATCATGTGCAAATGTTTTGTTGGCCATGTCATGATGTATCATTGTACCTAAGTCATGTGTGAACTATAGGGGGCATTTAATTCATAACTGTTGCTTAAATTTGGATTTGGATGTTAAGCTGTCTTCATGAGCATATGGGAACTGTTGTAAATATTTGAAGCAAATGCAGTTTGGTTCTGTTGTGAGAATATTAACCTACTGTTGTAGCATTATCACTTTCATATCATGATCATGATTAGTTAATTTTTGGTTTAGAAACCCTCATGTAAGTGTTTATGTGATGTTTGCATTGTGGAAAGCTAGTTTGGTTTGGTTCTGCAGCAAATCTTGTCTTGCATTTTTAGCCCATATGCATCTTTCCCACCAATAAGTCATTTTTGATCTACCATCTTTTGAGATCATGTGTGTGTTTAAAATTGGTCTTTAATGTATTTTGAGCTTGCTTGTGAGTGGTTCTGCTTCATTAAACTTGCAAGGTTGTTGGGATGATTCATTGGAATGATGAGGACCAAAACCTATTTTTTGATATCTTGATGATTGCAACTGTCTTGACATGTATTTTAAGTTTGATACTTGCCATCTGATATGTTAAGGTGTCCTTATATTACTTTGAGTTTTGTTTGGTGTTTGTTAACATAAAACCTTGTTACCTTGAAATTATGATTTGTGCTTGGCACTATGTTTTTGCATCAGTTGGTGTTTCTCATTTGGTTTATGTGATATGACTGTCTCAGCTTGATATGTTCATATGTCATTAAAGGTTGTTGCCTGCCATTTGTCTTGTTGCATATTGATTGATAACATGAAAGCTGATACCTTTTGAATCATGGCATGGTTTCATCTCTTGCATCACCACTATCATCACTTGGACACTAGAATAGGGCTTTGATAGTAATCATGTTCTGTTCACATATTCTCATATTACCAACTGTGTCAACTTTGATTGCAACCTTTGATATGAATATGCCTTGAACTTGCCAGCCAGCCTAATTGTTCAATTTTGTTCACTTGTATCTTTGTGCCATGTGCTTTCTATTGAGCCAATTGCCATGATACCTTTAAAATTGCAAACTATTGTGTGTATTAGGCATTAGGACCATTTATTGATGTGTGCCAGCCTTGCCTTTTTGAAGATCCATACATGCTGCCAACTACCTAGGTCCATTTGAAAATGCCATAATACTATTTTGCTGTAGGTTGACATTTGACATATGTTTTGCAAATTGATATGTGCATATAGAACTAGAGCTTACCATTGAATATTGATATTGCCATATTTGTTGTCATGTGCCTTGCTGTCATGTTTCTGTTTTTCTGTTCCAATTCATGTGCCATCACTTGTGCTAAATTCTTATATCTTGTGAGATCTTTGATTCAATATGCATAATTCATTTTGTATGATAAATGCATAGGTTGCATCATGAACTGTCTTCAAATTGCCAAACAGAATTTTAAACACTCTTGTACAAACCATAACAGTCCATAGGTCAATTTCTGTTTAGAGTCATCTTTGCATAAATCTTGCATCCAAATTCCATGAACAATATATTTATGGTTTGAGCATACCATTACATATCATCATTTCCTTCTGTCATGAGCTGGAGCTAGCATTTTGCATACCAAGCATTTTTGCAACTTACATGCCATTTTTTGTTTGGAACTGATTTTGTTTGATCTAGGCATCTAGGATCAATGGATAACATGTTTACAAGATGTGCACACTTTCATTTGATCATGATCCCTTTTATTTTGAACTATGGCCATTATCATGCATTTTCAAGGCATTTTGTGCAACTTGCATGTCAATTTTTTATTAGACTTGCTTTGGTATGACTTTTTGCATCAAGAATCATTGGTTCATGTATTTTGAAGTTGTGCATACCCTTACCAGTTCATATGTCTTGCTGTTTTGAGCTGTGACATTCAAATTTCAATTTCAAGCTTCACACTACCATTTGCACACCAAGTTAAAAATAGAGTTGTCTTTACATGATCTTCGCATCTAAATTCCTTAAATGATGTATTTGGGAGGTGTGCATATTTTCATTTGATCAAAATCTCTGTTGTCATGAGTTGTATCCACCATTGTGCATTGCATAAACTTCAACTTGCATTTGCATTCGAATTTTGAAATGTGTGCATCATCTTGAAAAACTGAAATCACCACTGAAATCCTTATGAAATTTCACTTGAGATAGGCTAAAAATTTGTTCAATTTGGTTGAGTATTAATGAAGTTATGATGTTGTCGTTTCCATGTTGTTGCTTGTTCTCATGTTTTTGCCTTGCCTAAGTTTTCATCCGCTCATTTAAGTATTTAAGTTTTAGGGGTGGCAAAATACATGGATGTATCACCACCCCAATGGTTAAACCCTCATATTCTCATGCGCCTTTCACATGCTTGTCCTGGGTTCGATCCACAATGGAGATTAACCCTTTTTGTTATTTTTCATATTTGCCTTGTTTCTTTATTTTGTGCATCTTTCTCCTCACCTCAACAAATGCGCGCCTTGGCCCAATTGGCATAGTTTTGAGTTGATATTCAAAGGGTGGTGGGTTCAACACCCATCAGGCGCCTCTCCCTCTTTTTTTTATCACTATTTTTTCCTTGTTTTATTTTTAATTGTTATTAATTTTATAAAAATCATAACTTCTTCGTTTTTTATTATTTTTGATCGGTTCTTTTTGCATCTATCTCGTATTTGTATATATTTTCATGTGGTACATTAATATTCTAGGATTCTCTTTTATAAAAACAATTTTGCATTGAAAACGCTCATGTTTCTTTTAGGGTTTGTTTTCCCTCCTAATCATTTCAGTTTTTGATTCATTTTCCGTCAGTTTGTTGTTGTGCTTAATATAAGTTTTTATTTAACCCTTGATGTAATTGTAATTACTTGTTGCTTGTGATAATTATGTTTGATTCATTTAATCTCCATGTAATATCTCCATGAATTGATTTATTTGCATTGGTCTTTACCTTCATCTTTGTCAAGATATGCTTAAGTCTTTATCTTTCATTTGAGTCTTGTAAGAACTCATTTTTGCTTGCCTATTGTCATATACTTGCATGCTTTGGTTGTAACCATTCCTCCTATTTGACGTACTTGCTTATTGTAATATGCTTAATTATGTTTGGTTGTAACCATGTTTCTTGTGCTCATCATGTTTGTTTAAATGTTTATGCTTTGTTAAGTCTATTTTTCCCCAAGTGATGGAACTCTTTAGTTCTCATCCAAGTTGTCTCCCCTTTTATCCTTCCAAAGGAAAATCTCTCTGTTGACCTTTGAGTCATAGATAGCTCATCTCTCTCCCTCGACTTTGTCAAGTCATCTACCCACTTAGTTAAGTTAGAACATGTCCATTGGACTTTTCTTAAGTCTAAGAAGCATACCCCTTGTTAGGAGTGCTCTTTCAATTAGAACTTAGGATAGAGTTTGTTAACTCTATGTAAGAATTATGGAGATGATTACTTACTTCCCTTTCTTGAGTGTTCAATGTAGATCTAGAGAGTTTTCTTAAACTCTACACAAGCATTGTAATGTTTGTTCCCCTTTGAACCTTGATCGTAATCAAGTGTTCTTCAAACCTAGTGAGGTGAACTACAATTGCTATGATTCTATCCTAGTTAGGATACGTAGGCAAAAGACGCGATGTCTTTGCGAGCAAACTTAGTGTATATATCTTTAGGTTTTAACCTACACATTTTATCCAATCCCAATCCATAGCAAACACTTAGCAAGCTTAGCATACAAACAAATAAAAGGTTCCTATAGAGTACTATAGATGTTTAGGATGTGAAATACCTACCTTATGCATAACCAACCCCCGATCCCCGAATCTCTTAGCGTTGTTGTTACATCGCGCAAAAGGTTCTTTCTCTCTTTAGACCTTTCCTTTGGATAAATTAAAGTCCGGTTATAAATTCAATGAATTAAAGATTCAAGTTAATCAATAGCTTGGTATCACGATTCTCACCGCAACAGAAATGGCGACTTCACTGGGGATAAAGCTTAAGGGTTTAGCCTATTTTGTTTGATTATGTGCTATATTTGTGAATATTTGCTTAACATGTATATTTGTATATATTTGTTGATTGTTGGATATTGGGACCTTTGAGTGGTAAGACGGTCCTATACCCGGACTCGAGTGCAATTATGATAGGATGGTGGTATATTCAAGGAGGCTTATAGGGAGTTGATTCCCGACCAAGCTAACTTGAGAAACCACCGGTCAGTTTAGGCCCTCTTGAGAGTTTAGTATTGTTAAACGAGTATTCGTGAAAACAATGCTACTTTCGACGAAGGAGCCCATGACACTGTGGACTTTTAGATTACATTCTACCCCACTTTGGCCTTACTAGGACGTAGTGTGATGGCTATAAGGAAGTATTTCTGAAATAGTTGATACGCGATACTACACTTAGATGAGACTCTCTTGAGAATATTATCGATTACCAAGTAATTTGGGAAGTTGATAATATCCGAAAGATGGGTTGATGACTCTGGGAACCGTTTAGAACCCTACTCTACAGGTTTGAGAATCCATATTACACACTTTGTAGGGATGGGTAGACCTTGGATCCACGCTTTTCCTTTAAACCTAGGCTTGTGTTTGTATGCATATGTGTGAACTTTGCATTTACCTGTGTTTGTGCATTCTTGCATTCATGAGCATCATATCATAAGGTTTCATGGAACTCAGACTTTTTATTTGTAAACATCAGAGATCGCTATGGATGGTGAAAGAAAGAAAACATTGAAGTACACTTACAAAGGTTTTAAACTAGATGACCTAAGAAGGTTGGGCACCTTGGTGACAGATCCAGAGGGATTCCAGAGTAAGTATGGGAAGTTGTTGTTTCTATTGAAGATAAAGATGGATATTGGACTTATTTCTATGCTTCTCCAGTTCTATGATCCACTCTACCATTGTTTCACCTTTCTCGATTATCAGCTAGTGCCCAGGCTAGAAGAATACTCTCACTTGGTTGGGTTGCCCATTCTTGAAGAGTCTCCTTTTCCGATCATGGAGAAGGAACCTAAGGAGCAAGATATTGTCAAAGCTACACGTTTGGGATTGGTTGATATTCAAAAGAACATGACTACAAAAGGAGGAGTTTTTGGGTTAAGTGCAAAATTTTTGGTGGAAAAAGCTCAATACTATGCAGATCATTTGAGCATGGATGCATTCGAGGCTATCCTTGCCTTGCTCATTTATGGTATCTTTCTGTTCCCTAGCTTCGAGAACTTTGTAGACCTCAATGCCATTAAGATTTTCTTGAAGAAAAACCCTGTACCTACTCTGCTAGCAGATGCGTATCATTTTCTGTTCATCTTAGAAATTTCCACAAAAGAGGGATGATCACTTGCTGTGCTCCTTTACTATACAAGTGGTTTATTTCACACTTGCCTAAAGCTAACGCCTTTTGGGATCCGAAGAAAGGGTGGTGGTCACAGAAGGTTATGGCCCTCATGCACTCTAATATTGATTGGTACAATCGAGACTATGAGGGAATAATGATCATTAACGACTGTCGAGATTTTGGTAATGTACCTCTTCTTGGTACTAATGGAGGAATCAGTTATAGCCCGACCCTTGCTCGTCGACAGTTGGGATATCCTTTGAAAGACAAGCCCAACAGTGTTCATGTGGAAAATATTTTCTTCAAAGAAGAGAGTAATAGTCAGGAGCAGAAAGAGAAGATTCTAAAAGCTTGGGGTCATTTGCACAAAAAGGGAAAGAAAGACTTGGGAAAATCCAATTGTGTCTCTTTGGAACCTTATCTCCAATGGGTTCGAAAGATAGCCATTGAGTTAAAGATGCCCTATTCTCGACAAGAACCCATATCTTTAAAGGAGGAGCACACCTTGATCTTTATGTCAGAGGAGGAGAAGCTAAGGATTGCCTTGAGCAAGGCACGACAAATCGAAGACGCTTGGAAGCACAAGTATCAAGTGTTTGTTGGAGAAAACGCAGAGCTCCAGAAGCAATTAGAGTTGAAGAATGAAGAAGTACTCTCCTGCAAGAAGAGAAAGGCGCAAGAAGATTTATTTTCTTCTAGTCCTCAGCCGACTCCGTGGAAGCTGATCGTGGATAAGCTAATCCTTGAGAAGGCCCAGATGGAAAAAGAGATTGAGAAGCTCAACTTGACACTGTTAGGAGAACCTTCTTAGGACTTTTGTTAGCTTTTATTTAGCTTTTTGTTTAAGACTTTTGTAAGATGTACTAAAATTTTATAATCCAATGAAATTAAGTCTATGACGTTTTTGATGTTTACAGAATCTGAGTTCCATGATACTTTGCGCATTTGCATTCACATTTATTAATCATTCAAGGATCTAAAGATTGTTTTGCAGATATTATAGGATGGATTCTGGAAAGAAGGCAGGGAGTGTGTTCTGAAGCCCAAATTTGGAGAACCTGAGGAAGCTGGGAAGTTTAGTAGAAGACCCTGAGGCGTTCAGAGGGAAGTATGGAAATATGTTGTCTTTACTAGAAATTCAAGTGGATGAAGAGATGTTGTCAACACTCGTGCAGTTTTACGATTCGACCTATCATTGTTTCACGTTTCCAGACTACCAATTGCTGCCAACCTTGGAAGAATATTCTGCCCTGATGGGATTAGGCGTCACTCCTAGACCATTTTCTGGAAGAGAAGGGACTCCTAACGAAAGAGCAATTGCAGAGGCCGCACATTTGGAAGTGGATGAAGTACGATCTCATATGACTGCTAAGGGAGGGCTATACGGATTTCCAGCTATGTTCCTGTATGAAAAAGCTCAATGTTATGCCGAGTCGAAGAATTCTGAAGCATTTGAGGCCATTATGGCTTTGCTAATTTACAGACTTTTCTTATTTCCGACTGCTGATAATTTTGTGGATGCGAGTGCAATCAACCTTTTCTTAATCAGAAATCCCGTACCCACCTTGTTGGCTGATGTGTATTTTTCCATCCATCGCAGAAGCCGTCATGGAGTTGGACAGATTGAGTGTTGCACCGTTCTTCTATACAAGTGGTTTATTTGGCACTTGCCAAGGCTTCCAGTACTCTGGGATATGCAGAATGGACTCTCATGGACAGAGAAGTTGTTGTTACTCAAACATTCAGATATTAAGTGGTATGACCCTATGTATGGGGGGATTGCCATGATTCAGAGTTGTGTGGATTTCCCAAATGTACCACTTATCAGCATTGATGGTTGCATCAGCTATAATCCCATTTTAGCTCGTCGCCAGTTGGGACACCCAATGAAGAATGAACCAGACCCAGTTCTTTTGAGAAGTTTCTATATTGAAGAAGGGAAAGATCCAGCCTATAAAGCTCGGACTATGTATGCTTGGCGTCACATCCACACAAGGGGAATGACTGCTTTGGATTACCCTGACACCGCTGTTTCAAAATCTTACTTATCATGGGTGAAAGAAGCAGCATTGAAGATGTTCTATACCCGTTTTAAGCCTAACTCAACAAAACTTACTCTTGTGGAAGAATTGAAAGATGATTTAACAAAAGCTGAAAGAGAAGGAAAAGCTTAGAGAGATAAGTATTTCAAGGTTATGCAAGAGAAGGAAGAGTTTCAAGAGTTGGTCCGTCAAAGTGGAAAGAAGAGTCAGCCAGAAGACGAAGGACCCTCCAACCAGAAGATCTAGGATCTTTTTGTTTTCAGTGTTTTATTGTATTGGAGATTTGTGTTTCAGTTTTGAATTGTTATTGTAAAACTCTCAGTTATTAATCTATGAAGACTTTGAATTTGCTTTATTTCCCCATTGTTATAATTTTTGCAAATATTTCTTTGGATTCCTTGAATGATTAATTTGGCATTTTTGCATCTGCACCCATAGCATTTCATGTGTTGTGTCTCATCTCGCTGTCTTATCTCCAGAATCATACTGAATCCTCGCCATCAATACAACACACGAGTCCAAGCTCGTCAAAGAATAGAAGAACACAATTTGGCTCTGGATAGGGTTGACATCAAACTTGAAGATTTACGAGGAAGCGTAGGACGAATCATGGAAGTCTTACAAGTCATCAATACAAAAATGGACACTCAGGCCACTGTAGTTTCTGAAATCACTAACGTAGTTTTGGAGCCGATCCCAACGGCAGTCACTGTTGCAAGTATACCACCGTATGGATTAATACCAGGATTTGTACCTCCGCCACCGGTCAGTCAACAATCAGTTCCTCTAGGGGCAAAGATTCCCCGAGCTGTTCCGACTTATACTTCAGCCTCTGTACAAACTCAAGTACGCCCTATTTTTCACAGCCATCCACAAGTGTTTGAAGTTCCTGATGGGTCTGAAGAAGGAAGTGGACGACATGAGAAATTGAAGGAGAGTGTAGAAACTATAGGGAGGAAGGTTAGAGTAATGGAAGGGAATGATATCTTTGGTACTGATGCCAGAGATACGTGTTTAGTGTCTGGATTGGTAATTCCGCCAAAATTCAAAATCCCCAACTTTGATCAGTACACCGGTGCTACTTCTCCTCGGATGCATTTGATCATGTATTACCGAAGAATGGTTGCACATGTAGAAGATGATAAGATGATGATCCATTGTTTATAGGATAGCTTGAAAGGAGCCCCTGCTAAGTGGTATTTCAGCCTAGATCAATCTCGCATTCACAGTTTCCAAGACTTGGCTAATGCTTCCATAAAGCATTACAAATACAATATGGATTTGGCCCCTGACAGAAGACAGTTGTTGAGTATGACACAAAAGAGTTCTGAATCGTTCAAAGAGTATGCACAACGATGGAGGGAGACTGCCTCTCAAGTGGAACCTCCTTTAAATGAGAAATAATTGACATATTGGTTTGTAGATACGGTAAGACCAGAATTTTATGAGAAGATGATTAGCAGTGTAACATCGAGTTTCTCCGATATAGTGGCTGTGGGGGTAAGAGTGGAATTGGGATTGAAGAATGGAAAAATGACTAGTAGTGCCAGTGGTTCCAACAACAACAATGTTAAGAAGTTCGGTGGTAATTTTCATAAAAAGAAAGAGGGAGAAACAAACGCCATAACAGTGGGGAAAAGGAATCAGACTTGGAAGCAGCCCTACCAACAATATCAACGGCCTCCACAAGGTTATATTCAGCAGCCTCCACAAGGCTATGTTCAGCAATCTCAGCAAAATTTGACACAACAATCGATGTATCCAGTACAGTATGCTCAATAACCATATGTGGCAGCTATAACGCCTGCTTTCAATCACCATGTTCTGAATTATCAGACAGTGCAACTAGCACCCATGTATCAACCAGTTCAACAACAAGGGTATCAATGAGCACCCAATGCTCCACCCTATCAGCAATATCAGCAGCCCAGGGCTCAGGCACAAAATTACCAAAATCGAAGACCAGCAACGAGGCCTCCATTTCCTCAGATACCAATGACTTATACAGAGTTGTACCCAGCTTTGGTGCAACAAGGGTTGATAACAACGCGACCATTGAATACACCTTCAGACACTTCATCACCTCATTACAATCCAAATGCTCATTGTGCCTTTCATTAAGGTGCTGTCGGCCATGACTTATAGGGGTGTCTTGCCTTAAAACATATTGTCAGGGAGCTTATAGAGAAGAAGATTTTGTCTTTTGATGATGTACCGCCTAATGTTAAAAGTAACCCATTGCCAAATCATGGAGGAGTTAATGATACAGAAGAGGCTTCAGATGAAAGGTTAGTTTGTGATGTGTCAGAAATCAAGACTCCGTTGAGGTCACTTCATGAGAAACTATTGAAAGCAGGACTGATTAAAGGTACCCATAGTGACTGTGAGGAGTGTTCTGGTAATCCAAAAGGGTGTAGTATGGTACAAAAAGATGTGCAAAGTTTGATCAATGATGGATTATTGCAAGTGGGAATCAAGGTAAAGACGGAGGAAGTTTCGGTGGTTGGGCCTGTTTTCAATCTACCAAAGAAAAGCGAGAAAGTCCCTGTGTTCAATATGATCAGCAAAAATGTGAAGCCTGTTTTTGACAAATCTGCTGCTGATCAGCCTCGACCAGTTGTTATTCAGAAACCGAGATTGTTTCCTTTTGAGAATACAAAGGCAGCCCCGTGGAAGTATGATATGGTTGTGTTAGACCAAAGATCTGGGAAGATTATTCAGAACGAAGAGGTGAAGGATGACCAGGTTGATGTGACAAATATTGCAGGAACGAGCAAGATGACCCGTAGTGGTCGAATATATCAACCTAAGATAATAGTGGTTACTCCAAAAGAGGTTACCCCTGCCGTGACAGCCAAAGACAAAGAAATGCCCATCACTGAAGGAGATGCTTTAGAGTTCTTAAGGATTATCCGAAAAAGCGATTACAAGGTTTTGATCAGCTTCATCAAACACCCTAAAAAATATCAATTTTGTCTCTTCTGATGAATTCCTCGGTCCATAGAGAGGCTCTACAAAAGGTGTTAATGCAAGCACATGTGACAAAGGATATAACCCCTAGCCAGTTTGATTCGGTGATAGCCAATATTACAGCCTGCAATACTCTAAGTTTCAGTGATGAGGAGCTGCCGAGGGGAGGACGTAATCATAAATGTGCTTTGCACATATCTATTAGATGTCAAGAGGACACGTTGGCGCGAGTTTTGGTTGATACTGGATCTTCATTGAATGTGTTGCCTAAAAGGTCGCTCGCAAAGTTAACATATGCAGGGGCAGAGTTGAAGTCGACGTCGTTAACTGTGAAGGCTTTTGATGGTTCGAGAAGAACGGTTGTTGGGGAAGTGGAGTTGCCAATCATGATAAGCCCTCACGTGTTCGATATCACATTTCAGGTAATGGATATTAACCAGACTTACAGCTGTTTGTTGGGACGACCTTGGATTCACGCAGCAGGGGCAGTGACTTCCACTTTGCATCAAAGGATGAAATTTGTTGTAAACGACAAACTGGTAATTGTGCATGGCGAAGAGGACTTGATGGTGAGTAATTTATCGTCATTCAGGTATATTGAGGCAGATGAGGATGCGTTGGAAACTTCTTTCCAAGCGCTTGAAATAGCTAACGCAGTAATGATAGAAAACACAGTGGCAAAGAGTGGTACGTGTTTTGCATCCGCCCAGAGCATTAAGTCTACATTGGAAGAGGGTACTCCTGCAGGTTGGGGAGAGGTTATTGAAGTGAAAGCAAGACTGGGTCGCCAAGGGTTGGGTTACAAACCAACTCATGTCGAAGCATCAACACACGCCGAAGGACGTTCGAAGACTATCCAAGAAGTGTTCATCAGTGGAGGATTCCAAGTTAATGCCGTGGGAGAAGAATTTGAAGACGAAGACATTGAACATTTGGTATATCATTGCGAAACTGCTTTAGGCAATTGGGAGGCTGTTGAGATTCCCGTGATCTTTCCTGTGTCGAAGTAATTTGTTTGTTTTCTTTACTTGTTGTTGTTTTTTACCTTTAAACCTCCATAGCCATGCCAAAGGCTATATGATGTATTTTGTAAGGGCCCCGTGCTTTCAAGAATATTATGATTAATGAACTATTTTGTTAAATCCTTTTGTTGTTGTTTCCTTAATTATTTTTGCTTCCATGTTTAAAAAGAAGATGGCATTTTTCTAAAAAATCATCAAAACATTTTTCCTTGTTGATGCATTCTTCCTTGTGTGTTTTAATAAATTAAGTCATTCCAACATGCAGTGACACCCCAAAACCTGTTGAATCCAATGAATTTGCTTTCCCTCCTGACTTTGACTCACCAATATACCAAGCCGAAGATGAGGACGAAGATTTTGAGATCCCTGATGAACTGGAAAAAATGGCATGTTACGAGCACCCAGAGTTTCAACCTTACAAGGAGCAGGTAGATGTTATTAATCTTGGCACCGAAGAAGACAAGAGAGAGGTCAAGATTGGAGCAACACTTGGCAGGCATTTTCACATATATAGTGACTAGAAGAGTTTTAAAAACCTTTTGGTTCAGACTATTCAAACTCCTGAACACCAAAAATGGGATGATAAGTTGTAAGGCTTTAACTTTGACATTTTTTATAAACCTGGAAAATCTAACCAAATTGTTGATGCCCAGAGCCATATTCACACTGAAGATGAAGCCATTCTCCTTTCCATCTCTTCTCCATATCCTCTATTGATCACACAGCTAAAACAGTACTACAAAACAGACAAAGATGGTTAAATTCTCATGAGTAAAGTCTTATCTGACCCATTATTTCAAGTAAAGGATGCACTTTTGTAGTACAAGGATAAGATTTACATACCACCAGTTGAAGCATTGCGACAGAATCTCTTACAGGAATATCACTCCATTTCTGTTGTAGGTCACTTCGGGCTTTAACCCACCTTGGCTCGTTTTTCTCTCTCATTTCTCTAGCATGGCATTTAAAAAAACACAAAACATTTCATGAAAAACTGCGTTATCTGTCAACAAAAAAAATATCTACCACAGAAGAAACAAGGCCTGCTCCAACTGCTACCAATACCAAACCAAGTGTGGGATGAGTTAACAGTGGACTTTATAACATACTTGGTTTTTTCACTGTTCTGCCCTCATTTGGAGGAAAAAAATCCCATAATGCCCTGGTTTGAAAATTATTTGCTCAAGTACCCCCTTTTCTATAGGAATTCGTCCATTCAGTGGACGAGGGGGTGCATGTGAAAATTTTGGAGTTGAAGTTCGTCCAACTAGTGGGCGAGCCAGTGAAAATCAGATTGGGCCAAGGCAAGCTCGTCCACCCAGTGGACGAGCGTATGAAGCGTGCTTTTTTTATTTATTTTTTATTCAGTTTTATTTATTTAAAAATTTTGATAAATATAATTTTAATACATTATATAAATTATATAATTAATAATTAAATACCATAGTTTTTAATAATTTTTAATGTTAATAATTTTTTAATTTTAAATAATTAATGATAAATTATGTAATTAATAATTGAATACCATAAAATTTTAACTATAATTACAATTTTAACTATAAATTATGTATTATAATTTTTTAATACCATTTTTAAAAATTTTAATTATAAAATACTAATTAATAATAATTACATTATAAAAGTAGATTATAAAAAATGTAAATAATTTTAACTTTACAAGATTAAATTACAACAATAAAATTGATTAAACAAAAATACGCGTATGAAGCGTGCTTTTTTTATTTATTTTTTATTCAGTTTTATTTATTTAAAGATTTTGATAAATACAATTTTAATACATTATATAAATTATATAATTAATAATTAAATACCATAGTTTTTAATAATTTTTAATGTTAATAATTTTTTAATTTTAAATAATTAATGATAAATTATGTAATTAATAATTGAATACCATAAAATTTTAACTATAATTACAATTTTAACTATAAATTATGTATTATAATTTTTTAATACCATTTTTAAAAATTTTAATTATAAAATACTAATTAATAATAATTACATTATAAAAGTAGATTATAAAAAATGTAAATAATTTTAACTTTACAAGATTAAATTACAACAATAAAATTGATTAAACAAAAATACATTTCATCAAAGATGACCCCCAGTTCCACACCTAATGGTCCTTCACTCTTTATATTCCCTGCCCAAACGCTCATTTCTAGGTGATTGAGATGACTCAGAAGACATTTCTTCATTGTGATATGTTGTAGGGGGTTTGTCTGACATGAAGAGGGTCCTGGTTGCTCATCGAGAAGATCATCAATGTTAAAATTCGGCATGTGCATCAGTTGCTCGTTTGTCAACAAAAAATTTTGGAATGAGTGTGGTGGTTGCAGGTAGGTTTCGGGTTAGGTAGTAAACGTCATCAGGCGTGAAGGTCGAGGTGGGTTGAGTTAAGAAAGTGTTGAAGGTCGAAGTGGGTTGGGCGATGGGACTGGGGTGAACTGTATGGGTGGTCGGAAGTAGGGTTGGGGCTGATATTGTTGGTTGTAGTGGTAGTTATAGTTTTATTGAGGGAATGGATTGTTGGGGGTTTGTTGTTTGTATGTATGTTGAGCTGACGAGGATGCGTGCCCCCTAAATTGAGATGTGTAGGTTGGTGGCACATCCTGATGCACTGATGCGGCAGTCGGTTGTGTTGATAATGATGCTTGCGTGCGTGGGTCGGTCAAAAATTGTTCTGGAGCAACATGCACATAAGGAATGACACGAAACCAAGCTAAATACTCTTGGCTTGCCTTGCGTTCACCTAATGCAGTGTCCCCCTACAAAATCACATTTCTTTTGTGTCTTCATTCTCTCACCTCCTCCTTGTTTAACTCTCGCCAATGAACTTTTTGGGCTTTTCTCATGGTCATTGCGTAGTGTTCCCTTAGACACCTTGGCGGGGGAGGGATTTGTTGATCTAATCCAAACTGAAGTGTTACCCTATTCGTTTGATGCATCTCAACGGTATATAAACAAATAAGGTAAATTGTTGCACTCCAGATTTGGCGATCTCTATGATTGGGCACCGGATATTGAATGTACGACCTCCATATAAACTGCCACATAAAAAAGAAAATTAAGATACAATTAACAAGTAGAACCGACAACTATTTTCACATGGTTTCAAACTTACATCTTGTTCTTGCATATGGTCGAATGCGTTTCAATATCCTTGAAAATGAAAATGAGGATTTACATGGTAATTCATTCTTCTTTGCTCCCATCTTGCATAACAAAAAAATATAATATTGTTAGGCATAGTTTAATAACAAAATATATATATATATATATATATATATATATATATATATATATATATATATATATATATATATATATATATATATATATATATATATATATATATATATATATATATATATATATATATATATATATTATGTACACATAAATGAGTGTTTTAATACAAAAATACATTTATGCATATGGAAACGAGGGTTCCATTGTGCTGACAGGAGCGAACAATGGTATACGTGTGAATGCCCAAGAAGTTAGTAGGAAAGCACAATCACTCATGCTCCTAACATCTTTGACAGCTGCCTTGCACATTTCTCTGTACAGTTTTGCAAGGCATGCATAACCCCAACTATAGGTGTCGCATGCGACAAGATCCCCTACGAAAGGGATCCAAGAAGAATGCAATAGATTCAGACTTTTGTCAGGAAACAAAATAGTAGCGATTACAAGTAAAATATAAATTTTGCCTTCTAACAGAACTTCTTGTCTGGGGACAGGTTTATTTTTTAAAGTTTCATATAAACTCTCTATAACCAGGTTATCCTAACAAAACATTTAATTTTATCCTCTTCTGTAGGTTCCACCCCCAAGTTTTCCATATAAACGTTTGTTACCTTGGTGGGACCGTTGATAGTTTTTCTATCAACTCGTAGACCAAGTAACATATACGCATCTTCAAGCGTTATTATGCATTCACCTATTGGGAAGTGAAAAGTGTGTGTTTCGGGTCTCCACTTCTCCAACAGAGCCACAACTAAACTTGAGTCGACTCTTAAACTATTTATTTTTTATATATGTGCAAAACATGGTATTTCAAGATAAGCCATTATTCTCTGACTCGCTTGAATAGGAGCATGTGAATGCACTCTAAACCTTGGGGCATTAGTCTGCAACAATATTAAACCAACAAAACGAAATCACGATTTTTGCTACAAAATTATATTTAACCAAACAATTATAATAGACATTATTTTTGCTACGAACTAATAGAGGAAAAACTTACACTAGCTCGGATATTTTTTTATGTTCCACGGTGTTCATCGCCCATCCACAATAATGCCATGTTACGATTGCAAGTTTTTAAGAGGAAGTAAATAATATTTAGAAATGTTATATAGTAGAGGAAGTAACTAATATGTGTGTAAAAATCTGAATTTATAGTAGTGTAAAAATCTAAATTTAGATGTAAGAAATTTGAACCTAATTTTGTGAAAAGATCATTGCATGCATGCAAACTAAGGGTTCTTATGTCTTGTCGTGAGCATACAAATTCTGCATGAATATGACTAGCTCGTCCTTGGAATGGACGAGCTCCTAAATCTCTCCACTAGCTCGTCCTTGGAATGGACGCACACACATACACTAGCCTTTCACAAGCTCGTCCTTGGAATGGACGCACACACACTAGCTCGCCCTTCACGACCGTGTGTGTGTGTCCATTCCAAGGACGAGCTTGTGATGGGCTAGTGTGTGTGTGTGCGCGTCCACTCCAAGGACGAGATAGTGGAGAGCTTTAGGAGCTCGTCCATTCCAAGGACAAACTAGTCATATTCATGCAGAATTTGTATGGCATGCACACGATAAGACATAAGAACCCTAGTTTGCATGCATGCAATGGTCTTTTCATAAAATTAACTTCAAATTTCTTACATCTAAATTCATATTTTTACGCTATTATAAATTCAGATTTTTACACATTACTTACACACACATTAGTTACTTCGTCTACTCTATAACATTTCTACACACATTATTTACTTCCTCTTAAAAACTTGTAATCGTAACATGACATTGTTGTGGATGGGCGATGAACACCGTGGAACATAAGAAAATATCCGAGTTAGTATAAGTTTTTCCTCTATTATTTCGTAGCAAAAATAATGTCTATTATAGTTGTTTGGTTAAATATAATTTCGTAGCAAAAATGGTGATTTCGTTTTGTTGGTTTAATATTGTTGCAGACTAATGCCCCAAGGTTTAGAGTGCATTCACATGCTCCTATTCAAGCGAGTCAGAGAATAATGGCTTATCTTGAAATAACAGGTTTTGCACATATATCAAAATTAAATAGTTTAAGAGTCGACTCAAATTTAATTGTGGCTCTGTTGGAGAAGTGGAAACCCGAAACACACACTTTTCACTTCCAAATAGGTGAATGCACAATAACGCTTGAAGATACGTATATGTTACTTGGTCTACGAGTTGATGGAAAAGCTATCAATAGTCCCACCGAGGTAACAAACGTTGTTTATATGGAAAAATTGGGGGTGGAACCTACTGAAGAGGATAAAATTAAATATTTTGTTAGGATCACCTGGTTATAGAGAGTTTATATGAAACTTTAAAAAATAAACCTGTCCCAAACAAGAAAAAGTTCTGTTAGAAGCCAAAATTTATATTTTACTTGTAATCGCTACTATTTTGTTTCCCGACAAAAGTCAGAACCTATTGCATTCTTCTTGGATCCCTTTCGTATGGAATCTTGTCGCATGCGGCACCTATAGTTGGGGTTCTGCATGCCTTGCAAAACTGTATAGAGAAATGTGTAAGACAGCAGTCAAAGATGCTAGGAGCATGAGTGGTTGTGCTCTCCTACTAACTTCTTAGCAGTCAAAGATGCTAGGAATATGAGTGGTTATGCTCTAATATTATGTACACATAAATGGGTGTTTTAATACAAAAATACTTTTGTGCATATGAAAACGAGGGTTTCACTGTGCTGACAGGAGCGAACAATGACATACGTGTGAATGTTAAGAAGTTAGTAGGAGAGCACAATATATATATTTGTTATTCAACTATGCCTAACAATATTATATTTTTTTTGGTTATGCAAGATGAGGGCAAAGAAGAATGAATTACCAGAACAATTTTTGACCGACCCACGCACGCAAGTATCATCATCAACAAAACTGACTGCCGCATCAGTGCATCAGGATGTGCCACCAAGCTACACATCTCAATTTGGGGGGCACGCATCCTCGTCAGCTCAACATACATACCAACAACAAACACCCAACAATCAATTTCCTCAACAAAACTATAACTACCACTACAACCAACAATATCAGCTCCAACCTTACCTCCAACCACCCATACAGTTCACCCCAATCCCACCGTCCAACTTTGACCAGACCGACCAACGTTTCCAATATCAAACCTTCAATACTACATTCTCTCAACCCACATCGACCTTCAACACTACCTTAACTCAACCCACCTCGACCTTCACGCCTGATGACGTCTACTACCCAACCCTTTAACAAACCCAACCCAAAACCTACCTGCAACCACCACACTCATTCCAAAAAATTTTGCTTACAGACGAGCAACTGATGCACATGCCGGATTTTAACATTGATGATCTTCTTGATGAACAACCAGAACCCTCTTCACGGCAGGCAAACACCCCTACAACACATCACAATGAAGACATGTCTTCCAACTCATCTCAATCACCTAGATATGAGCGTTTTGGCAGGGGATATAGAGAGCGAAAGACCACTAGGTGTGAAACTGGGGATTATCTTCGATAAAATATATTTTTTGTTTAATCAATTTTATTGTTGTAATTTAATTTTGTAAAGTTAAAATTATTTACATTTCTTATAATCTACTTTTATAATGTAATTATTATTAATTAGTATTTTATAATTAAAATTTTTAAAAATGGTATTATAAAACTAAAAACTTATAATACAGAAGTTATAGTTAAAATTTTAATTATAATTAAAATTTTATGGTATTTAATTATTAATTATATAATTTATATAATATATTAAAATTATATTTATCAAAATCTTTAAATAAATAAAACTGAATAAAAAATAAATAAATAAAGCACGACTCATACGTTCGTCCACTGGATAGAGTGGACGAGCTTGCCTTGGCCCAATCTGATTTTCACAGGCTCGCTCACTGGTTGGACGTACTTCAACTCCAAAATTTTCACATGCACCCCCTCGTCCACTGAATGGACGAACTTCTATAGAAAAAAGGGTACTTGAGCAAATAATTTTCAAACCAAGACATTATAAGATTTTTTTTTTCCAAATGAGGGTAGAACAGTGAAAAAACCGCATTATGGAATTTTTTTTTTTCCAAATAAGAGTAGAATAGTGAAAATCTCAACATACTTACCCGTTTCTTTTGGACACGTTATGATCTAGGTTATCTGTGACAGACTCACAAAATTTTATCATTTCATCGGGCTTTCCACTAAATTTTCTGCTAAAGATCTAGCCTTGCATTTCTCTATTGAGATATGTAGATTACGCGATATTCCAAAGTCCATCGTCTCCAACCGTGCTCTCTATTCCTCAGCATTTTCTGGAAGGAACTGTTTCGAGCCAAAGGCACCACCTTGAAGTTAAACATTGCGTATCACCCTGAAACGAACAGCCAAACAAAGGTGGTAAATCGTTGTTTAGAAACATATCTTTGTTGTTTCATAAGTGACCAACCTAAGCAATGGTTCAAATAGTTACATTTAACATAATTCTGGCGCAATACGGCTCTTCACAGTTCCATCAACATGTCACCCTTTGAGGCTCTCTATGGATGTCCCCCACCGTTTTTTCCTCATTACGACTCTAGTTCCTCCTCTCTTGGAGCCGTGGATATCTCCCTGCAACAAAGAGACAAACTACTTAGTATTTTGAAACGAAATCTAGAACGCAACAAAAAGCAAATGGAAACTCAGAGCAATAAAAAACGACAAGATTTTACCTTTTCAGAGGGCGATCTGGTTTTACTCTGACTTCAGCCATATCGCCAAACTTCAGTGCACCGCCACATTTCTCAAAAGATTTCCAAACATTACTTCGGTTCCTTCAGGATTCAACGCCGGATCGGGAATATGGTGTATCAACTAGACCTTCCTTCATCCTCAAAGATCCATCCGATTTTCCCGTCTCTCAGCTACGAGCTTACCATGGTCCTACTTCCATATCACGTTTAACTCTAATCCCATTTGAGTTTGAAGGCTCAAATAAAGCTACCGAAAACCCAGCAAGCTCAACAATCTCTCATTTACATGCATCGACTTCTTAGTTTTCAGAAGATAACGTTAAAGAATCAAGCATTAAGTTCAATGAGGGTAATGTGTTTGTTCAGAGTAAATAAGGAAATGAAAGTATTAGTAAATAAGTTAAGGACTTGAAGAATGAGGAAAGTAGAAAGAGGGCTGAAGACTTAAAGTCAAATGAGTTACACTTCCAAAAAAATAAGTCTTCTGTTTATGTGTCACGTGATGCTACTTTAAGTGATAAGTTGCTTCCCAACGTTAAACCCTCTTTTCAATATGAACCGCATGATTGTATTGGGCCTCCAATATTAAATATCAACTCTCGGATTCCTTCCCACTTACACAGCCAGATTCACGTGCTAATACAACCAGCATCCACCAACCGGTTTCCCAGCCTGCCATGCTTCCTCATGACCAGTCACGATTTGACTTCACCCTACCCCCTCATGTCCCGCATACACCACCCATTTTCCCCATTTCTCCATGCCATTTACTACCTTCAGCGCCAACTATCCCCGCCCATTTTCATTCCAACCTACCTAATTCCATCCCCATTGATTTAGTTACTCCATATCATAGTGAACCTTCCAACTAGGCCACTTCTTTCCAACCATCCAAGGCACTTCTCAAACCCAACCTTGAGGACAAGGAGATTTTTGGGTCAGATAGTAGTGATAACAGATCCATACGAATCATAACGAAGCCCAAGTAGAGGCAATACTTTGTTTCAAAATAACATGATTTCATTATCAATTGTTATGTTTATTTGTTATTACTTCAAGTGCGCTTAGCCCATTAATCCAATCCTTTGGGATTCTATTGTGTATTTAAATCATTTTTGGCTTTATGAAATGGTAGAGAATTATTCAGAAATTTTTTTTATCTTCCTTCTTAGTTTTGTGTTTATCTTATGGTGAAACCTTAGATCTGAAAAATAGAAGTTGACCACTTTATCAAATAAGCATGCTTTTTTCCGAAGGAAATTTCTGGATGCAATGTTTTCCTCTTCCCAAAATAATCTTGAAACACATTAAAGCTCATTGTAAGTCATCTTTATGGAGGGTGGAGAAGGGATTACAGGAAAAGCACTAGTTGCATGGGATAAGGTATGTTCTTCTAAAGAATATGGTGATCTTAATGTCATCTCTATGATTAAATGGAATGTTGCATGCATGGCCAAATTATTGTGGAACTTATATGGGAAAGATGATAGATTATGGGTGAAATGATGTTATGGCAATAGATTACCTTATAGCTGCTCATGGAAATTGAATATCGTGCTGAAGTGTAGAACAAAAATCCAAACCTTGGATAGTTAGTAGCGTGTGCTAGGAGGGAATAAAAACAATACTTTGGTGGTTTATAGAGAGCTTAGAGGAGAAAGTGAGATTATACAATGGAGAAAGTTGTTATATATTAACCAAGCTAGGCCACGAGCATAATTCTTCTTGTGGATGGGATGCCATGAAGAATTGGCTACAAAGGATATACTACCTAAATTTGGCGTAATATGGGAAATGTTATTTTTGCGATGAAAATGAAAGCACACGACACCTATTTTTTTTGCGTGTGAAGAGACAAGAGATATTTGGCTTTATGTACTTAATTAGCTACAAATAGTACGACAACCAGATGGTTAGGATAATAAGAGAGCAAGATAAAATTGGCCTTTACAAAAACTTTTTATGGAGTCTCGAAGTACAAGAATGATGTGTGCTTTGGGAGCACTGTAAATGGATAACATTTAAGATATTGTTTTATAGAGCTTAGATGAGCCCAAAGCTTAAACAACATTGTGCTAGACTCATGTTAAGATATATTTTTTATAATAGTTTGGATTTCTAGGTGTTTATATAGATAAGCTGGATAACTTTAGGATCATTGTGTATGTACTTGTTTTGGATAATAAGTATTGATACTAGGTTAAAATATATATTAAAGTTATTCTTGTTAGAAAAATCGGTAAAGTTGAATGGATCCAGAACTAAATCTTGAACGAAATTACTTTTCTTAAAAGTATTTCAAGCACTTTCAGATATTTCTTAGAATTGGAATGCAATAATACCCCAGATAATTCAGCCTTATATCGAATTTGCACAAGACCGACGAAAACTCGATTTGTAGCTGAAGGCTCTAAGATTTAACTAAATTTTGGTAAAACATGATATTGAACAAGATGTTCTAATAAGAAGAAATCTGTAAAGAACAACATGTCGGGAAAGATGTCCTATCTTGAGGACTCGACATCTTGGTCTGATACAACAGGTTTGTTGCAGATCTGCTCCAAAATTTAAGGTGCAATCAGAACATGGATCAAAGAATGATTGGACAGAGATTTCGAAGCCCGTGGATAGCTGAAGATTATAAAAGGAAGACCAAGACCTAGAGAAAATTACTAGTCTTTGTTAATACTTTTGTAAAGCAAAAATAAGGGTTTAGGATTTTGAGAGTCGTGTTCTTTTCTTGTATTGTAAGTTACCCTTTGTATCAGTTTGATACATTATGGTAGACATAGTTTTGATATTCAGAAAATTGTAGGTAATGAATTATATATTGTTCTTGGATGAAGCTTTTAAGCAAATTCAAGTATTAGTGTTAGTCAAGAGTATTGACTAAATATTATGTTGAAAGGGTTGTCTTTCAATTGAACAATTTGATACAATCACATGAGGTTGTGACTGTTAGATATCATTGAGGTAATTTAGGATTTGAGATGGGTTTCTCTTATCTAGATGAGTTTCTAGGTAGAAATTACACTAGATAAGGAATTAAGTGATAAGTTACCAAAGGTTGTATACTTAGAATTAATACTACTGATAGTGAATTCATTCCTGGCTTGATAGCCTTCATATATATATGTTGTTGTACACCGAACTGGGTCATCATATCTTGGTGTTATTTATCATTCTGCTATGTATAATTCAGTTTATTCTTATGCTCTAAAATATATGTCTTAATAGATGTTGAAATATCTGTCATGACACTGTTATGACTTTGAGACATCAAAATATTCTTGTTCTGTCCTTGTTTAGTAAAGCAGAGATCAATGTCTCAATATTTCTTGGGACATATGTTATCTGTATACCATAATTTTAATTGGTATTAGAGCGGACATCTTGTTCTGTTTCTAGATGAGTTCTAGGGAAGATACTTTCTGGTCTTTTGAACAAGGAAGGAGATTGTATGATCAGACCATCCATTACTGTTGTGTTCAAGGGGATTAGAAGCTAGGATGATAGCTTTTTGAATCCAGCCTGACAACTATTAATGGTTGACTAATACTTATGTGAAGATTCTACCTTTGCTGCTGATAATGATGTTATTGTTATGCATGGTGCCTTATAAAATGTTCTGACATTTTACCTGGCGCTTGTTAAAGATGGTGTCAGCCTCTATAGATGTTCAAGCCATCACTAGCTGGGAGTAATATAAATGAGAGAGCATTATGATCTGGCTTCCACTAAAGAATCTTCCTATGTTGCTTAGGAGATAGTTTCAACCAGGTACCATGAAGGGTAATAGGAGGAAAAATGTTGAGTCAAGGTTTTGTTTATCAAATTCATGATCTATGGATTTGGTAAACACTTTATGTCACGTTTAAAGTAGCCCAAGATACTTGAGTTTTCTCTCAAGTCCACTCACAAAGGCACTTCTGAATGTGTTTGATAAATAGATTTCAAAAGAGAAGATGGTCAAGAAGAAGATCCACGGGTACTTATTTAAGAAGTGTGACATGAGAATGTCATACCATTGAAGAAAGACAGGAGCAATTTATTTTTTCTCTCATCCCTATAAGATATTGTTTATGTTTAAGGGTTCTCTTTCAAAATTCTTGGAAGGCGTTCTATTCTAGAATAGAAAAGAAGGAACGGTATGGTTGTTCAATTGTCAGCACAATTGTACTGACATTCAACTAGGATGGAATTGGAGTAAAATTTGATCAATGTCAAAGCATTCTTATAAGTGTGAAGACATTTGATCTTTGTGGAGAAATTTTCCCTACTAATCTCAAGAGCAACTACATGAGGTTTCTAACTCTTAGAAAGTGATCTGTGTTATCCAAGGATATTACTGGTTTGTCTAAAGATGGTCTTCTAAGGAAAGGTTTATGCTTTGAATATTTCTTCCTAGGTTGTGATGGATGTCTTATTTCTGATCTGGTAGTTAGAGTAAGGAGGGGTGTCAACCTGAAGAAATATGAGTCTGTAAGGACTGAACACTTGTAGAGGGCTCATCTAGTGAAGAGGTTTTTGGAGGATTTAGGAGGATATGGTTTTACTAGTATGAACACCAAAGAGAATAATGAACTGTCAAGAGGTTGTGTATCAAGAAGCAAGTTAAGTCATGGATGTTAATCCTAATGTCTCAACATTGTCATAATTATTAGGATTCTCTAGCTAAAGGGGAGTCTAATGACATTTGGTGACTGAAGAATATAAAATTGGGATTTAAAATCAATTGTTATTTGTGGCCTTAGCAAGTATTTAATCGATTATCCTTTTGCTTGGTGTTCAAGAAAGATGATGTCAAAATGTCACACCAGAAGGTGCAGCTTCATACAGATGTAAGAGCTCAATAACCTATTCTATGTATCTTATTTATCTTGAAGAGTAGATATAGTCGGTATCATCTGTGAAGTTTACATCATAGTTTCACATCTAATTGTGAATTTTTGTGGAGATTTAATCAAGAATTGATAGATAACTTGTAAATCAAGAAACAAGGGTAAGTGAAAAAACCCTAACTTTGATCAAACTTCAAATGGTCATAACTTCCTAACCACACATCCAAATGAAGTGGTTCAAAGCTTGTTGGGAAGGTCTTAAGGAGCCTTACGAAAGTGAACTAATGACCCATGAGCAAAAAATTAATGGATTTGGAGTTATGAGCTCATCAATTTGTGAAGGATTTCAAACACTTAGAAATTTCAAAGTTTCTTGACTTGTAAGTCAAGAATTCAGCATTTTCACAAAGGGTTTTGACCTAGTTTCAAGTAGAATGGGTTCCTAACTCAAACATAAATATTGTAGTACCTAATGAGGGATTTCTAAAAAGTACAAGTGGGTTCCACAATTCCTCATGGTTAGGGAGAACCAAAGCTCACAAGTTGCCAAAAACTTACTGCTGCAAAACCAGTTCAACATGGATGTCTTGATTCCAAAGCTTCTCAAATCAATTCTAATCAAGGATTAAGCCTCACTTATGATCTTCACATTTATAATGGAAGTGTTTAGCATCAACCCCCACGAATTTGGAACAAGAATTGAAGAAAACCATTATTTAATGCAAGTTGGAAAAGTGAATAGTGAGGAAAGAGAAAAATGGTGGCTACCCTCATCAGACCACCAACTATACGGAAACCAGTCACTTCCTATCCCCTCAAGCATGACGAAAATGACCTCTAGGATATGGAGAAGCTCTTGTTAGGGTGGCTTGAGGTCAGAAATGAAGATTTGCATTGATTGACACAAGATTTCCAAGAAGTGAATGCCAAAGTTAGCATTTTGCATCATTCTGCTCATGCTTCTTGCTCAAGACTCATGGCTATAAATAGAATCTCATTCTCACATCTAAAAAAACACCAGTTCAATGCTAGAAACCAGCTAGAACTCTCTCCCTCACTCAATCACCAACTTCTTGCAAGTTTGCATCAAGTTTCCAACCATTTCCAAATCTGTTTTGCAAAATCCCTTCCAAAACCATTTCAAAAAATTTTCCAACTCAAACACATCATAAAAAATGTACTAGATCTGTACAAGACCTCACATTAGCGAGAAAACCATCCAAGCAAGAAGTCAACTGTCAAAACCTCATTTGTTGACTTTTCTGCATTTTGGAGAGCAGCCATCAAACCACTAAAATTCCTTGAGTTCCAAGACCATTCACACCTCGAATATGATCTATACAAACCATTCATGATTGATTCACACTTCTGTAACAAGATTTGAGCATGTTTGGTTTTGAAATCTTTGGATTTTTTGGTGATTTCTTCACTATCAAGACATTCTAGCCACTAGCTTGCTTGGAGGCTACTTTGAGCATCTACTCATCATCATTGGAGCATTTTTAGACCATTAAGAAGCTTGTAGGATCTCTGGCTTTCTTGTTTCTCAAGCTTACATCATAAGGCTACAAAAGGTAAACCTACAACTTGCATTTCTCATGCCACTTTGAGTTTTAGCCATGATTTTGAGTTGAATATTGCTTAGACATGTTTTATGTATGTTATGTGTCATGTATGAACCACTTCTTGCAGCAAAATATGTGTTTTTGGGACTGTCAAAATTCAGGTCACAAACTAGGTCCAAACTTGTCACATTTTGCATTTTGATTCCAATCTGCCAAAACACTTGTGCATTTCTTGTTTTCTATTGTGCTAACCTCTATATATGATGCATATGTGATGTTTTTACACTTGTTTCACCAATCACACCACTACACAATGTTTTTCATATGTTCTTGCATTTGGTTGTAACCAAACTTGCCCTACCAATGATGTTATCGGGTTTTCTTGTGGGTTCATGGTATGGAAAAACAAATTATACCATTGAATTCCTTGTTAAAAAACACATAATTTTTACTTTTGTTTCACCTCATTTGGTTAAGTTTTGACTGAGATCCACTTCTTCATGCAAATGGCCTTAGGTTACCTTACCTTGCCTTAATCTAGTTTTTCCCCTTTGGTGCACCAACTTCCCATGACCATAACTTGCTCATTTTTTATGTTATTGATGCCATTATTTTTGAAAACTAATCCTTAACATGTCTATTTTCATTAAGTGAATAAATAATTCAAGGGTTGTTATCCTAGAAATACTTTGGTCCACTTGAATGGCATGTGTTTTTAGGGTTTTCTCCATGGTGTTCTTGAACTTTTTCAACATGTAACTTGATTTTTCTTGTGAGAATTGTCTTGTATGATTCATAAATTTTTTTAACATGTTTAAATTTTAAAAGTTTTTTATTCATTTCCTTTCTATGTTCATGCTTGCTTTTGTGAATGCATATATGTGAAAATAGCCTGTTGAACTTCATCTGTGACTTATACCATGATTCTTGATGTTGTAACTTCTTGAATATGTTTTTCATGCCTCATTCTACTTATTTATATGTCTTGTTAGAATCATAAAATTCTAGGGTTTTATTTTTTACTTGGTTGTTACCATGAAACTTGCTTACTTTTCCCCATGAAGTCATGAACAAATACTTGAATTGTTGTAACATTTCTTGTGTTTTTGCTTGTTTGATTGTTATCAATACATGTTTAGATGATCTTATGTTGTTACACTTGATCTCATTTGATCCTTATAACATGTTTGTTTCAAGTTGTAACTTGTTTGCATCAATCTTGTTTGAATGTTATAGATGAACTTGTTGTTGTTACATATGTTCTTTACTTGCATTGATGGTTGTTACCTCTATGTCTCTATGTTGATCTTGACTATTGTTCATATGTTGTTACATGTTCTTGCTTATTTCTTTAACTTTGTCAAGACTTTCCTAATTGATGGAACTTGTTAGTTCTCTCATCCAGTAGCCTCGTCTTTCTCCTATTCCAAAGAAAAGTTTCCCATTTACCCCCAGGGTCATAGTTAGCTCTTAATCTCCCTTTGACTTTGTTAAGTCACCTTGAACTCTAGCTTAGTTAAGTTAGAACCTACTAGCAATTAGACTTTGATTAAGTCTAAAAGACACACCTTTACTAGGAGTGTTCTTCAACTAGAACCGTAGGTTAGAGTTTGTCAACTCTATGTAAGGATCGTTGTCATGATTACTTACTTCCCTCCTAGCTTTTGTCAAAGTCAATCCCCTTGAGTGTACCACTTAGAATGGAGAGTTTTATTAAACTCTATACAAGCATTGTTATGTTTGTTCCCCTTTGAACCTTGATCATAATCAGGTGTTCATCCACCCTTAGTGAGGTGAACTATGATTGCTCTGATTCTATCCTAGACATGATACGTAGGCAAAAGATGCGATATCTTTGCGAGCAAACTTAGAAAAATCAACCCTAGGTATTTACCTCAAAACCCCAACCTTGTTCCCAAACCATAGCAAGTAGTATAGTATACAAATATACAAAAGGTTCTTGTAGAGTACTATAAATGTTTAGGATGTGAAATACCTACCCTAAGCATAATCAACCCCCGATCCCTAAATCTCGTAGCATTGTTGTTACATCGCGCAAATGGTATTTCTTTATTTAACCTTTCCTTTGGATAAATCAAAGTCTGGTTGTAAATTTAATGAACTAAGATTCAAGTTAATCCATAGTTTGACATCCGATTCTCACCGCAACAATCTTGTTCAAGTATTCTAGCGAGATGTCGTGACATGTTGGTGCGGTACTGAAGCAGACATGGTTTTGTATTTTGGAAGATTTGGTTTTATTACTGAAGATTCTTTGAAGATTTGATTCCAGTTTATTACAGTTCAAAGAGCGTGTGTTTTTATATGCAAAAGATGTCTTTATCTTTGCAATGTTTCCTAAGAAAGGATGGCATATCATCTAAGGAAACATGAGATTTGATGAGATTTAATTTGATTTATTTTTGTAGAAGATTTGATTTAGATCTGAACTTTAAGAAATAATATATTATGGATTTTCATTTAATAATATATTATTTTCCAGAATATTATGGATGTGCTATTTAATTTAGCCCGATTTGCTCATCAATTCCATATTTTTTCGAAGGCTATTTATAAGAAGACTCTAAACCTAAAGTAAGAAAAGGGAAGTCGTATATTTTTAGAGATCTTTAGGTTTTTGTTTGTTCATTGTTATTTGTGAACCACTCTTGTATCCCCTTGATACTGGAGCTGGACTGTTTTTAGTAGAGTTGTAGTTGTTGTCGCTACGTGAAAAATGACACAGAGTCGCCACCGGATTTTATTTATCCCAATGAGGGAAAGGGAAATAACAATAAAACCTTTAGGGAAATAACATGGTCATCGCAACCAAGTCTTAGGGTTCGGGAGTCGGTTATGCAAGGGGAAGGTATTAGCACCCCCTCACGTCCATCGTACTCGATGGAAACCTTCTAGGTTGTTTAGCTTGAATGGGTGTTTTAATTTAAAAGTTTGCTTGCTTAAAAGAAAAGAGGGTTGGTTTTTTTATTATAGTGCTCGCCAAGGATTGTGGCCCTTGTGCCTACGTATCCTCACTTAAAAGAAGTGAAGAATCAGAACTTCGTAGTTCGGAGGCTTGTGAAATGGTTGTTTGTTGGTTGGTTTTACACCTTGAAAAAAGATAGAGATGAATGTTTCGAATTACCAAGTCGAGCGCCTTGTATTCAAAACATTTAGAATAAGTGTAGGAGGGGTTCCATTCTCGTTCCTTCTCCACCACTTTAAAGTTCATTGCGTATAACCCCAATCGTATCTTTATTATTTTTTTTTTGGATTTTTTATGAGAAAAAATACCACTTGATGTGTGGATCAAGGGTTTTATTGCTTGTAAAAATATTTGAAGTGATGCGAACAAGGTCGATGGCGACGCATAAGGCAATCGACTTATAAGGGTGAAAATGGCTCGATAAAATTGAGAGTTTATTTTTGAAAATAATTTTTGGAACCAAAAGTAAAAAATGACCGTAATAATATTCACATACAATGGTCGTACAACCACATCGGGTTTGTCGGCTTGAAAAAAAACAAGTCATGAAAAAAAAACACAAGTTCGCCGTGTGAACTTCTTGAAAAAAAATTTTTTGGAAAAAACTATGGGAAGTTCGCTGTGCGAACCTTGCAGCGAAGCTGCCCAGAAAACGACAAGAAGTTCGTCGTGCGAACTTCCTAGTGAACATGCACTATTCACAAACAGAAGTAAAAGGCGCTGAAGTTCGCGGTGCGAACCTTGCAGCGAAGCTGCCCATAAAAAACAACAAGAAGTTTGTTGTGCGAACTTCCTAGCGAACACGCACTATTCACAAACAGAGGCAAAAAGTGCCAAAGTTCGCAGTGCGAAGGTGCCAGCGAACAACTCGCTAGCTAAAAACAAAGGAAAATTGGTTGTCTAGTGGCACTTTGAGTACCATAAAAACGTGTTCGTTAGGCGAAGGGGATGTTCGCAGTGCGAACATGACAATAAAAATGAGTATTTTCAACTTATTTCACAATGAAAACTACACTATGTTCTTTCTTTCTTTCTTTGTTTTTTACAGTAGTTCTTGGTCACTCTTAAGACCTTACTACACTATGTACAACACAAATATCACTTAAAAAAGAGAAAATAAAAACATGAAAAAATATGTAAAGAGATAAGAGTTTGAAAGAAAAGATACCCAAGAGCTACTATTCTCCTTCTAATCACCAATGGCTTTTGTTGGATGTGCTCTATGATTCACTTCCTCCTTCTGGTTTTCTATCCCTCTCTTGTTCTCTCAATGGTTTTTTCTTTCTCTTTTTTCAATCTCTTTTTTCTGATTTTTTTCAATGCCTCTTGCTCTCAATATCTCTCTCCCTTTTGTTTGTTGCTGCTCCCTCTCTTTTTAAAACTCAGCACATTAGGGTTTTCACTTGTTTCAAAACTTCATATTTTTCATTGAGAAATTCCTCTTACCACTTTCTTGATGTCACTCTCAATTCTTTCCATTTCCATGAATCCTACTTTGCTGTATTTTTGCTGCTACACTTGCCTAGCATGTCTTTTTTCTGGTGCACTTTGTATTGCTCTCAAATCTTAAACCCATTTGTTTGTCTGTGCTTGGACTGCCCTTGTGGTCAAATTTTCTACCTTTGACATCATTTTAAAATTATGATATTTGATATGTAGATGCATCACCATGAGTTCATTCCCTTGGTTTTGTGACATGAATTGTTTGGTTATGAGGCAATTTGTCACTTCTTGCATGGGACTGTTTTAAATTACATTAAAATTGCCCATGATTAAGCATGCATAGTCTTGATCTTGAAATGTTCCAATTTTAATTTGAATCTTAATTATTTTCCTTGGATGTTTGTAGGCATAATGAGGAACATGTGGACTTGATTGTGCATAAAGGGTACCATAGCATGAAGTTGATTAGAAACTTGAATTAATATTAGAAATAGCTTGATTTTCTAAGCATTACTTAGAGTTAGAAACTTTGTAACAAATGTGACATTCTTGCAATGTCATGACATTTCCCTTTGTGATATTCTTGAATCTAATCTTGAATTCATGAATCTTGAATTTGGAATGATAGATCTCCCTTATGCCATTGAATTTGAAATGAATGAAGTCTTGAATTACGAACTTGTGATCTTGACTTATGTCTTGCAAATTTGAATTCTACTTGAACATAGAATTTAAAACAAAGTTGGATGAAGAAATTTTGAATTAGGCCTTGCACTTCATGTTCATTAGGAATATCGATCTTGAATATCCTAATATTTTTCAAGTAACTTCTCCTTGAAGGAATCTACATAAGTAGACTTTCCAACTTGAACCAAACCTTAGATGATGAACATTTTCTTCCATGTAGCCCATGATAGGAACTTTCTCTTATTTGAAATGGAAAACAAATGACCTACCCAATCCTTACCTTGTGAGCCCACATGCTCGATATGCAATAGAACGATGTATGATATGACGAGCGTAGGGTATGAAAGGTTAAAGGTGAAAATGAGGGTGTGACAATTGTGAATCACTCATAAGCTTTTAAGAAAGAGTGCATTATATTTCTTGAAGTGTGTCTTCTTCTTTGGTTGTTTTCTTTATAATCATTGTTGAGGGTGAGAGATAGTGGTCTCTTATTTAAGAGTGTCTTAGATAGAAATTGCACGGGTAGTGATTAGGTGTGAAGATTATAAACTAAAGGTTATTTACGTAAGAGCTTCAAACTAATACTATTATAGTGAATTTCCTTCCTGGCTTGGTAGCCCCTGATGTAGGTGACGTTGCATCGAATTAGGTTAACAACTTCCTTGTGTTATTTACTTCTTGCAGTTTTGTTTAAATTGTTCATTGTTAATTTGGTTGTCACAACATCGTGACATCGCATTCGACATTCTGGTGTCATGGCATATGTCCTCTTAGTGTCAGAATTTCAATTGACATTAGAGCAGGCACCCTGTTCTATTTTGGGTGAGCTTTAGGGAGATATTTTCTTGTACTATGGATAAGGAGGAGGATTTATCAACAAACCACCTATTTTTAATGGCATCGACTATGATTACTTGAAGACATATATGGTGGCTTTTCTAAAATCTATGGATAGAAAAACTTGGAAAACAGTTATCAAAGGTTGGCAACACCCTGTTGTGAAGGGAAAAGATGGGAATGACGCAACTGAGTTGAATCCAGAAGAGGAATGGTCTAAGAAAGAAGATGATCTTGCTCTTGGAAACTCAAAAGCTTTGAACGCCTTATTCAATGGGGTTGACAAGTGTAACACCCTATTTTATTTTAATTAATTAAAATTATCTGATGATGTGTATATGTATGTGATTATGCGTGTTTTGTTGTGTTTGGGGTACCCTTGGTGTGGGGTAGTAACTTTAATACTAGACCTTAATAAAATGGTTAGGTGTGTGTGACCAATTGCATAGAGATGAGTGGTGTGGTTAGTAACTAATTAGTAATATTAGTTAGTAATTATTTATTTGGATAATAGTAGGTGAATATTATTTAAATTAGATAATTACTATTATTGTTATTATTTATTTTGGAAATAATAATAATAATAATAATAATAATAACAATAATAATATAATAAGAAAGATTTGGGAATAAAAGTGTCAGTATGTGTTTTGGAGAGAAAGTGGAGAAGAGTAGAGCTAGGGAAAAAGGGAAGATAAGAAACATTGTTGAGGTAGAAGAAACGTTGTCGTAAGAACTTTAAGGTAAGGGTGGGATTCTGATTCTCTAAGGGATCGTATGATGAATAGTGGTAAGGGTTTAGGTTTTTGCATTGTTGGATTGTTGTGTTTTCTTATGCTATGAACGTTGATCTATCTTTGCTGATAAATTGTGTATTTTTCTCAATAATACTATATGAATTGACCTTCAGTTATGTTTGCTGATAATGTTATTATAAATGATTTTTAAAAGAACATGTATTATGTAACACCCCGTTCCCCAAAATCTCATAAATGCAATTAAAATAAACAATCATCAGAGTTTCACACCAAAAAACGGGGTGTCACAGAATTAAACCACAAAACATTTTCCATTAAATCATTTTCAAAAATATAACAAGGCAGAAGTCCATCATCATAAATATATATATATATATATATATATATATATATATATATATATACACATAACATCATCTGCATGTCATATACATCATCCTCGGCCACTGCCCAAAAAATACAAAACATGTTCACCCAAAAGATTCATCAAACACGATACACCACAGAGGCACACAAAATCATCAGATAACAAAATAACTCCCCAAAGCCCCGGTGTTACGTATCAGACCATCCCTACGACTTGCCACAAACCAAGCTAGCTACGCACCTGGATTATCTATACTTCCGAAGAAGCACGGACCACAACAAAAGCAGAGGGGTGAGAAATCACGATCAAAATATAACTGTAATAATGTACATGAATAGAAGGTAGTAAATCACACAATTATCATTCTCATACATCTACCCGGACCTGTTGTCCCACACAACCATAACATATAAAATAATGCAACACATGCAACTCAACCCATGTTATGCGGTACCGACTCAACAATATCAACGATGGGCACCGGGCCATCACCCTTCCCGAAGAAACACATTATCATCACCGATGGGCACCAGGACATCACCCTCCACACAGGAGCACATCACAACAGGATAGATCACTTACGCTCCCCCGAGACATGATCTATCCCTTACAATCACCGATGGGCACTAGGCCATCACCCTCCACACGGGAGCAAAATATCACTACTGATGCCATGCATAACCCCAATGCACAACACACAACCTCAGATACACTAAGTGTACACAACTCCACTAATCACAATTCATCACACATCATATATATATATATATATATATATATATATATATATATATATATATATATATATATATATATATATATATATATATATATATATATATATATATATATATATATATATATATATATATATATATATATATATATATATATATATATATATATATATATATATATATATATATATATATATCACACATCACCACATTCATAAACAATCACATACACCGATTTTTCAATCATTTACATTAAACGAATATCAAGGACATCATATGCCACACTATGCATATACTCTCCATAGCTCAACATCAATCTCATAATCTATCACAACCAACAAGGATCCAACAGCACAAAAGCACAGAATAACACAACACAAAGAAAGCAAAACACTGTCATGCTCACTGGCTCACTCGCTAGGCGAAGCATCAGCGAACACTCGCTACTTGCTCGCTCAGCGAGTACCCTAGCGAAGCCAACCAGAGGCATTCTGGAAGCATTTGCTCAGTGAAACCCTGGCGAAGGTTCGCTACCTGCTCGCTCAGCGAAGCAGTTGGCGAGCGTCTGCGAATCCAGAAAAATAATACCACTGCTCAGAGTCGGCAAAACACTCTGAACTCAGCCGATTCTATTCCAAACCAAACCCCATCATATCAGACCATTATTCCACAGCCTAACTACTACATCTACCCTCGATTTAACCCGATTAAATGTCAGCTCTACACGTTTACTCAGTTTCGGCATAAACTTCACACTATCCGAAATCCCCAAATCGAGCAAACAACACATGCAATGAATTCAAGCATATCAGCATCAAACCCAGAATCATAACATCACATAAAACATAATCATCAACCTATGGGATTAAGGGAAATCCCCTTCTACCTAATATTCATGCATTTACCGAAATTTAACCGATGCTTCCCCCCCCCCTCCCCACCCCCCCCCCCCTTACCTCAAATACGTAGCTTGATCGAAGTAGAACTTCCAAAATCTGGTAGCTTAGACCTTCTCCTTCCTCTTGATCGTCTCTCAAGCTTGCTCTTCACTTGCTAGACCGTGTCCTTCTTCCTCTTCCTTTCACGATCGTTGTTCCCTTTCTCAATTTCTTCCAAATGCCACTATTGCCCTCAATACCCCGAAATAATTTCAATTAATATAAATCCTCCTTTTTCTTTTTAATTTCCAAAACATTAATAATATTTCCTCATTTTCTTAATTCCAAATTAATATTAAAACCTCATAATATTAATAATAATAATAATAATAATATCAACATTAATATTAATTATTAATTACTATCATTATCGTTTATATAATATTAATACTATGCTCCTTATTTCCGCAACAACTTCCACACAAAGCACGTCAAAACAAAACAACACGGGAAAACTTAAATAATTAAAATGGGCGTTACATGTTACATATCTGATTGAATGAGTAAATGTTTGTTGAAAGTGTGACATTCTTAAACATGATTTTATGGATAATTACTCTGATTTTATTTATGTTACGCGGGGGATTATTTAGGGTGTTCCATAGTGGTATCAAAGTAGGTCGACCCGTCCGACCAGTTTGTTTAATTATGAGTGTTCCCTAGTATGCGACATATGTGTGAAAACACTATCGATGCTTGTTTTGTTTTTCATTTGTATGTTGGGAATGAAACAAGTGGGGGAGAAGCGTCTGTTTCTATTGGATATTCCAACTGTTGAGAGTTTGGGTATTCTGTTGTTGCATGCGATAATGCATTGTTGGATAGTTCAACTGTTTTAAGAATGGTGTGGTCCTTGAGGGGAGACGGTCAGGTGTTCTCATTGGTCGCTTCCTGGTGACGTCTTTCCTAAGGATGGGGCAGAATTTGTTTTTAGTTGGAACCGGTTGATGTTAGTCTTGGAGCAGATAAGTGAGAATTAAACCATTTATTTACCAATCATTTGGATGATGGTGTGGTGTGTTGCTGATTACGAGAGCTCGGGCAATGTCAAAGCTATGTTGTTTCTGACACTAAAGATGTTATGGATTCAAGACTCCTGTATGCCGGATAAGTTGGGATGTCTTTAGGGAGAACGGTCAGGTATCGTTGATGTTGGATTCTCTGAGAGTAGAGAGCGATGTGATGGCTAGTGTTATGCCAGTGGTGTGTGATCCTTGATGTTTTCTTGAAGGATATCTACAACTTGCCTTTAGACCGTTAAGTCGAGTTCGATGAAGGTAAAGAGTTTTTTCCATCCACTATGCAGGTAGAAGGATTCTTGAGAGGTGGGACTTGTGTGGAAAGGCTAGACCTTGTTGTTTCTTCTATGAAGGGAGAAATGGTTATCGTAACTCCTGCTAAGGGATTGGTGACTACTTCTCTAATTTGTTTAAATTGTCCTCTGTCAATCTTTGATTGAGACTTTGGTGTTGATGTTATTTGTTTGTCGTTGGGAAACCTTGATGTTATATTGGGAGTGAACTGGTTGGAGTTCAATCATGTTCATATAAATTGTTATACCAAGTTGGTTCAGTTTCTTGCTCTTGATAATGAGGAAGAAGCTGGGATTCTTATCTGCTAAAGGGTTGAAAAAGCTTTTGGAAAAGGAAGATCAAGTGCTTGTGTTGTTTGCGTCCTTGTCTGTGGAAAGTCGATCAGTGATTGGTGAGTTGCAGGTGGTGCGCGAATTCCCAGAGGTTTTTTTTAGATGATATTTCAGATGTGTCGCCAGAGAGAGAGGTGGAGTTTTCTATTGATCTTGTCCCTGGTACCAAACCTATTTATATGGCATCATACAGGATGTTGGCATCAGAGTTAATAGAGTTGAAGAAGCAATTAGAAGAGTTGTTGGAAAAAGGAATTTGTGAGACCAAGTGTGTCGCCTTGGAGAGCTTCAGTGTTATTGGTAAAGAAGAATGATGGTAGTATGAGGTTGTGTGTGGGTTAAAGAAAGTTGAATAAAGTGACGATTAACAATAAGTATCCACTTCCAAGAATAGATGACTTGATGGATCATTTGGTGGGTGCTCGTGTGTTTAGTAAAATTAACTTGAGATCGGGTTAGAATCAGGTTAGAGTGAAGGATGAGGATATTCAGAAGACGACTTTAAGTACTCGGTATGGAAATTATGAGTATTTGGTGATGTCGTTCGGAGTTTCTAATGCACCTAGTGTATCAATGGAGTATATGAGTCTAATCTTTCATACTTACTTGGATCAATTTATAGTGGTCTTCATTGATGACATTCTGGTCTATTCTTAGTCAGAAGAGGAACATGCTAGACATTTGCGGATTATGTTGCAAGTGTTAAAATAGAAGAAGCTTTATGCTAAATTGTCAAAGTGTGAATTCTGGTTGAAAGAGGTGAGTTTTCTTGGTCATGTTATGTTAGGCGGTGGTATTGATGTGGATCCATCCAAGGTAGATGTAGTTCTATAATGGGAGGCTCCGAAGTCGGTGACTAGGGGTAGAAGCTTTTTGGGTCTAAATGGTTATTACCGTAGGTTTATTGAAGGCTTTTCTAAGTTGGCACTTCCGTTGACTCAGTTGACTTGTAAAGGTAAAGCTTTTGTGTGTGATATTCACTGTGATAAGAGTTTCATTGAGTTGAAGAAGAGGTTGAGTACAGCTCCAATTTTGATTCTACCTGAATCGAATAGACAGATTATGGTGTATTATGATGCGTCCTTGATGGGTTTAGATGGTGTGTTGATGTAAGATGGAAAAGTTATGGCTTATGATTCGCGATAATTGAGAGTTTATGAAAGGAATTATCCTACTCATGATTTAGAGTTGGCTGCAGTGGTTTTTGTGTTGAAGATTTAGAGACATTATCTCTATGGTTCCATATTTTATATTTATAGTGATTATAAGAGCTTGAAGTATCTATTTGATTAGAAAGAGTTGAATATGATACAGAGGAGATGGTTGAAAATTTTGAAAGATTATGACTTTGGCTTGAATTATCATCCTGGTAAAGTTAATGTCGTGGATGATGCGTTAAGTTGGAAGTCCTTGCATATGTCTGCTATGATGGTTAGAAAGTTGGAATTGATTGAGCAGTTTAGAGACTCGAGCTTGGTCTGTGAGCTGACACCGCAGAGTGTGATGTTGGGTATGTTGAAGATCAATAATGATTTTCTTAATAATATTAGAGAGAGTCAAATGTTGGGTGGGAAGTTGGTGGATTTGATGATTGGAAGTAATTATACTGAGGATAGTGACTTCAAAGTGGATGAGCAAGGTGTGCTGAGATTCCGTGATAGAATCTGTATTCTTGATGATTATGAATTGAAAAAGATGATTCTAGGAGAAATTCATAGAAGTAGCTTGAGTATTCATCCAGGAGCTACACAGATTTATCAAGATCTGAAGAAGATATTTTGGTGACTTGGATTGAAGCGTGATGCGGCTCAATTTTTGTATGCTTGCTTGACTTGTTAGAAGTCGGAAGTGGAACATTAAAAACATACTGGTTTGATGCAACCGTTGGATATTCCAGAGTGGAAATGGGGTAGCATTTCGATGGATTTTGTGATTGGGTTGTCGAATACTCTGAGAGGGCATGATGTCATTTGGGTGGTTGTTGATAGACTGACGAAATCAGAGCATTTTATTCCAATTAACATTAGTTTTTCCTCGCAGAAGTTGCCAGAGGTTTATATCTGTGTGATTGTGAAGCAGCATGGAGTTCCATTGAGTATTGTGTAGGATAGATATCTGAGGTTCACTTCCAGATTTTGGGAAAGTTTGCAAGAGGCTTTGGGTTCAAAGTTGAGGTTGAGTTTAGTTTATCGTCCACAGACAAATGGTTAGAAAAAAAGGACTATATAGTCTTTGGAGGATTTGTTAGGGACTTGTGTTCTTGAACAAGAAGGTGCTTAGGAGTTGGAGAGCAGGATGCATGAGTCGTATTCTGAGTTGTTCGTATCAGATGATTTTCGAGGATGAAAATATTCTAAGTGGGGGAGAGTTATAACACCCTGTTTTATTTTGATTAATTGAAATTATCTGATGTTGTGTATATGTATGTGATTATATGTGTTTTGTTGTGTTTGGGGTACCCTTGGTGTGGGGTAGTAACTTTAAGACTAGACCTTGAGAAAATGGTTAGGGGTGTGTGACCAATTGCATAGAGATGGGTGGTGTGGTTAGTAACTAATTAGTAATATTAGTTAGTAATTATTTATTTGGATAATAGTAGGTGAATATTATTTAAATTAGATAATCAATATTATTACTATTATTTGTTATTATTTGTTTGGGAAATAATAATAATAATAATAATAATAATAATAATAATAACAATAATAATAATAATAATAATATAATAAGAAGGATTTGAGGATAAAAGTGTCAGAACGTGTTTTTGAGAGAAAGTGGAGAAGAGTAAAGTTAGGGCAAAAGGGAAGAGAAGAACCATTGTTGAGGTAGAAGAAGCGTTGTTGCAAAAACTCTAAGGTAAAGGTGGAGTTCTGATTCTCTAAGGGATTGTATGATGAATAGCGGGTAAGGGTTTAGGTTTTTGCATTATTGCATTGTTGTGTTTTCCTATGCTATGAACTTTGTTATATCTTTGCTGATAAATTGTGTGTTTTTCTCAATAATGCTATGAATGTTATGAAGGAATTGATGAATAATATGTGTTTAATCCCCTTGAATAATGCTTTATATGTTATTTTGTGTTTTGGGATTGTTGGAGGTCAAAACATGGGGTTTGGGGTCTGTTGCAAGGCTGAAAAATAAGAGAAACCGCACAAAAAAGAGGGTTTTCTGGGCCCTGCTACGGGCCGTAGCAGCTACAACGGGCACCCGTAGCAACCCCCTATACTAGGGCATCACGGGCGTGCAAAAAATATGAATTTTTGCTTAGGAGTGCTATGGGCCGTAGCCCATGCTACGGGTGGCCATAGTAGCTCTCTGGTTTTGTAACCCGAAATCGTTTTGATCATAACTTTTGATCCGTAAGTTCGTTTGAGGCATCGTTCGAAGCGTTAGAAAGCTAACGCATAGTGCTATAACATGAAAATGAATGGAAATGTTTGATTAATATTTAGGTGTCTATTATATGGATTTTTGTAAAGGCTTGTATGCTCGATTAGCGAATCGGGGAGTTATAATGAAGTAACATGATTGAGTGTATACATTTGTGCAAATGTAAAGTTATTACTATTGATGTTGGTTGTTAACTATTGTGAATGACAAGTAATATTATATGTTATGATGAAGTTTGATTATGTTATTATATTGGTGTTGTTACGATGATGTTGCTATGATGTTGATGTTGGTGATGTTGATATGATGTTGATGTTGGTGATGTTACTATGATAAGTGAAATTGATGATGTTCATGTTTAATGTGTATACATGCTATGTGATTATTTGTAGTTGTTGAGATTGCATAAAAGATATATATGTTGTATGAACTATATTTTATGCTTGTTGGCCAATTTGGGCGGTGTACAATAACCATGGTGGTGGGTTATTGTGCATGATGATGTTATCATTGTTGTATGCATAAATAGTTGTATTACATACATTTGTGGACAATGGTCCCTTGTTGAGGAGTCTAAAACTCCATTATGTAGATTGGGCCGGTAGCTGATTTCGAATGTGATGGATTAGTGAATGGTTCTAATCCTAGGAGGTGGAGATCAAAACGGTGAACCTGAGTGTTCAAGAAAATTGGTACCACATGCATATGCATTGAGTCTGGTTGTGAGTCTCATTGCATTATATATTAACTATGTCGCCATGTTGCTAATATGTGATATTGTTGTAATTAATTGGATTTTCTATCACGTGATTTCCATGTTGGTTGGTGGATAATTAGTGATAATGTTGTTGGTTGATTAATATGAGATATTTAGCATAATAGTTGTTTTGTTATCTTTATGCTTGGATAACTTAGTGTTGGTGTTGATATTGTCGGTTGATTAATATGAGATATTTAGCTGAATTATTGTTGTGTTATCTTTATGTTTGGATAACTTAGTGTAGGTGTTGGGTGTGTTGTAATGTAGAATGGGTGATAACGCATGTGTTAACCTAATGCATGTTGTTTATCATGTTTTCCTTTGTATCATCATGATATCTCACCCTTTCTGTTTGAATATTGCCTCCACGTGGATAATGTGCAGATAATCCGCAGTAGGAGCTCAGATGTGAGTGGAAAATAAAGTCTTCCATTTATTCTTTTAGTTTGGCGTCTGCTCGGATATGTAACACTGGAGTTATGGAATGTTGCATGCTTTTTTTTATTGTTGGTGGGTGATTGCCATGTTTTATTTCCTATGATTGTTGTTTCTTTATGACACTATCAATTATGTTATGCCTTGAGTTATTAATTTGAATAATTAAATGTTATTTCTGCTGCTATATGAAATAACCTTCAGTTATATTTTGGTGATAATGTTATTATAAATAATTTAAAAAAAACATGTGTTACATATCTGATTGAATGAGTAAGTGTTTGTTGAAAGTGTGACATTCCTAAATATGATTTTATGGATAATTACTCTGATTTTATTTATATTACGCGGGGATTATTTAGGGTGTTACATAGTGGTATCAAAGTCTGGTTCCATTGAGTAATGTGTCGGATAAGGTCTGAGGTTCACTTCCAGATTTTAGGAGAGGTTGCAAGAGGCTTTGAGTTCGAAGTTGAGATTAAGTTCAGCTTATCGTCCACAGATAGATGGTCAGACGAAAAGGACTATACAGTCTTTGGAGGATTTGTTGGGGACTTGTGTTCTTGAACGAGGAGGTGCTTGGGAGTTGGAGAGTAGGATGCGTGAGTCGTATCCTGAGTTGTTCGTATCAGATGATTTTCGAGGACAAAAATATTCTAAGTGGGAGAAAGTTATAACGCCCCGTTTTATTTTAAGTAATTGAAATTATCTGATGTTGTGTATATGTATGTGATTATGCATGTTTTGTTGTGTTTAGGGTACCCTTGGTGTGGGGTAGTAACTTTAAGACTAGACCTTGAAAAAATGGTTAGGGGTGTGTGACCAACTGCATATAGATGAGTGGTGTGGTTAGTAATTAATTAGTAATACTAGTTAGTAATTATTTATTTGGATAATAATATGTGAATATTAATTAAATTAGATAATTAGTATTATTACTATTATTTGTTATTATTTATTTGGAAAATAATAATAATAATAATAATAATAATAATAATAATAATAATAATAATAATAATAATATAATAAGGATTTGTGAATAAAAATGTCGGTACGTGTTTTGGAGAGAAAGTGGAGAAGAGTAGAGTTAGGACAAAAGGGAAGAGAATTACCATTGTTGAGGTAGAAGAAGCATTGTTGTAAGAACTCTAAGGTAAGGGTGGAGTTTTGATTCTCTAAGGGATTGTATGATGAATAATGTGTAAGGGTTTAGGTTTTTGCATTGTTAGATTGTTGTGTTTTCATATGCTATGAACTTTGATCTATCTTTGCTGATAAATTGTGTGTTTTTCTCAATAATGCTACATGAATTAACCTTCAGTTACATTTTCCTGATAATGTTATTATAAATAATTTTTAAAAGAGCATGTGTTACATATCTGATTGAATGAGTATGTGTTTATTGAAAGTGTGACATTCCTAAATATGATTTTGTGGATTACTCTAATTTTATTTATATTATGTTGGGGATTATTTAGGTTGTTACTTAGTGGTATTAGAGTCTGATTTCATTGAGTATTGTGTCGGATAGAGATATGAGGTTCACTTCCAAATTTTGGGAGAGTTTGCAAGAGGCTTTGGGTTCGAAGCTGAGGTTAAGTTCAACTTATCGTCCACAGACAGATGGTCAGACGGAAAGGACTATAGAGTCTTTTGAGGATTTGTTGGGGACTTGTCTTCTTGAACAAGGAGGTGCTTGAGAGTTGGAGAGCAGAATGCGTGAGTCGTATCCTGAGTTGTTCGTATCAGATGATTTTTTAGGATGAAAATATTCTAAGTGGGGGGAGTTGTAACACTCCGTTTTATTTTAATTAATTGAAATTATCTGATGTTGTGTATATGTATGTGATTATACGTGTTTTGTTGTGTTTAAGGTATCCTTGGTATGTGATAGTAACTTTAAGACTAGCCCTTGAGAAAATGGTTAGGGGTGTGTGACCAATTGCATAGAGATGAGTGGTGTGGTTAGTAACTAATTAATAATATTAGTTAGTAATTATTTATTTGGATAATAGTAGGTGAATATTATTTAAATTAGATAATTAGTATTATTACTATTATTTGTTATTATTTATTTTTTGAAATAATAATAATAATAATAATAATAATAATAATAATAATAATAATAATAATAATAATAATAATAATAATAATAATAATAATAATAATAATAATAATAATAATAATAATAATAATAATAATAAGGATTTGGGAATTGAAGTGTCTGTACGTGTTTTGGAGAGAAAGTGGAGAAGAGCAAAGTTAGGGCAAAAGGGAAGAGAAGAACCATTGTTGAGGTAAAAGAAGCGTTGTTGCAAGAACTCTAAGGTAAGGGTGGGGTTCTGATTCTCTAAGGGATTGTATGATGAATAATAGGTAAGGGTTTAGGTTTTTGCATGGTTGGATTGTTGTGTTTTTCTATGCTATGAACTTTGATCTATCTTTGCTGATAAATTGTGTGTTTTTCTCAATAATGTTATATGAATTAACCTTTAGTTATGTTTTGCTTTGCTGATAATGTTATTATAAATAATTTTTAAAAGAACATGTGTAACATATCTGATTGAATGAGTAAGTGTTTGTTGAAAGTGTGACATTCCTAAATGATTTTGTGGATAATTACTCTGATTTTATTTATATTACACGAGAGATTATTTAGGGTGTTACAACAAGAATATATTCAGGTTAATAAGTACTTGTACCATGGCCAAAGATGCATGGGAAATCCTCAGAACCACTCATGAAGGCACATCAAAAGTAAAGATATCAAGACTTTAACTTCTCACCACCAAATTTGAGAATCTCAGGATGAAAGATGACGAGTCCATTCATGATTTTCACATGAATATTCTTGATATTGCTAATACATCTAGTGCCTTGGGAGAGAAGATGTCAGAGGAGAAGTTGGCTAGAAAGATTCTTAGGTTGTTGCCTAAGAAGTTTGACATGAAGGTCATAGGGACTGAGGAAGCCCAAGACATCAGCAACATGAAAGTGGATGAACTTGTTGGGTCACTTCAAATCTTTGAATTGGCTATCAACGAAAGATCTGAAAAGAAGACTAAGAGCATATATGAAGGAATTTCTAATGCTATTGTGCTTCATAGGAGACAATTTAAGAAGGTGTTGAAGAGTATGAATAGGAAGCCAAGATCAGATGTCAAGAACATGTGATTTGACATCCGTAAGAATAATGATTTTCAAAGAAAAGCAAAAACATATGAGATTTTTGTTTTTTCATGTTTTTTCATAAAAAACTGATGTGATTCTTGTTTCTTAACTTATATTTTTATCGACAAAGTTCAATGACAGGTTTATATGCGATGATTTATTATGTTTTACAAATAATGTCATTTAAAAACTAAAAATATTGTTATTTTTAAGTGTAAAAATATGAGAGGAGTAACCAAAATTGTTTAAATTTAAAAATGGAATCAAAATTATTTAAATTTAAAATAAATTGATCAATTTCATAAATAAAATAAAATAGGGGGATAAAAAATGTAATCAAAAAAAAAAATAGTATAGCTAATGTTTTAGAATTAATTACATTTTTATGTTAACAATTTGAAAAAAAAATACTACTTTTATTCTTTAGTCATAAATATTTGACCTGTATATAATTTTATAATAGATAATATTTAAATAATATATTAAAGTTATACTTTTTATTTATTTATAAGATACAAAAATTATATTTAACTAGTTAATTTGTGACAATCGATATCACGCGTATAAATTTTACATCATAGTGTCATTCTTTATTGACTAATTTCTAAAAAAAATTAATATTAAATGGTAAAGTATAAAAAACTGTAACTAAAATATTTCAAGTATTTTTTATTGACGCCATTAAAAAATTCAAACTTTAAATAATATTTTAGTGAGAAGCATTTGTCTTGTCTATGGTTTATATTTATAGTAAATAATAATTAATTCAATTATTCTCATTTTTTGTTAAATAAAATTTTCAAATTAATTAACTTATTCAAAACAAATATATATTCTGTTTATAAATTATATCATTTAACAATTTTCTTAAAATTAATTGTCTAAAATAACGTGTCAACAAAAATATATATATAAATTATAATTAAATTACAGAATAAAACAAATATTAAAATTTTTACATTAAAATAATTCGATAAAAGAGGTGTTGTCAAAGAATTAGATGAGGATAATATGATAATATGTTATTTATTTTCAAAGTTATATATATACAAATAAAAATTTAACTATAGTTATTTACTAACGAAATATTTGTGCATCCGTACAGATAAATTAATTTGATACGATATAAATTTTATTTAAATATATATATGTAAATTTAAAATGAGTTATTTAATCATAAAATGAATAATAATAATATAATTCAATTTTGACATTTAAAAATAAGAATTTTGTGTTTTAAATAAAGACAATTGTTAATTTTAAAAAAAAAGTATTTTGTTGATAGTAGTTCATGAAAAAAATAGAAATTTTGTGTCTTAAATAAAGACAATTGTTAATTAAAATAAAATATATTTTTTGTTGATAGTGGCCGGTGAGAAAAATAAAAATTTTGACATTTGAAAATAAAAATTTTACATCTCAAATAAAGACAATTATTAATTAAAACAAAATAGTTATTTTGCTGACAGTGGTCCGTGAGAAAAATAGAAAATTTTGACATTTAAAAATAAGAATTATGTATCTCAAATAAAGACCGTTGTTATTTAAAATAAAATAGTTATTTTGCTGATAGCGATCAAAATAGAAATTTTGACATTTTAAAATAAAAATTATGTGTCTCAAATAACGAAATTATTAATTTAAAAATAGGTATTTTGCTGATAATGACTCATGATAAAAGTAAAATTTTGATATTTAAAAATAATTTTTTTTAATAATTATGAATAATTTTTTAATAATTATATTTCGGTTGAGTCAATTTGTACGTATTCCTCTTCATTCAATTAAAAAGATTAAATTTATTTATTCATCTATGGTTAGAAAAATAAAAAGCAAAAGAGAAAATGGAAGGAGAAAAAAATTAAAAATAAAAGTGAGAAAGTGTATGAAAGAGAAATGGTGAGTGAAAGAGTGAAAAGTGGAGAAAAAAAGTGAAAGTTGAAAAAATATTAAATAAGAACTTGACATTTGGTAATATTTGGTTGAAGGTGAATTAATTGAAAGATTATACTTTTACTATTTTATCTTTTGTGAATATTAAAAAAATAAAATTGAAAGGTATTATTGATAGTTTGCAGATATGTTCTTTTAATAGATTGATAGTTGATAAATTGTATGCTTTGGGACTTAACTCAATTTTAAATAAAAAAATATTAAATATTTAAAGTATGAAAAAAAAATACTATAACTAATATTTTATAATTAATTACATAACCATTTGAAAGAAAAAAAAGCTACTTTTATTCTTTAGTCAAATATTTGACCTGGATATAATTTTATAATAGATTATAAATAATATTTTAAAGTTATTATTATTTTTATTTATAAGATATAAAATTTAAATTTAACTAATTAATTTGTGACAATTGATACTTCCATGTATAAATTTGAATTTGGATCATCTCGTTGTTTGTCTCATATTTTCATTCAGCTCTAATCTCAACTATTCATTCACTATATTTTGGTTTTTCTTTTTTGTGTGTTTTTATTTTTTCTTTGATAACCAATCAATCATTGGATTAAAAAATTAATATTAAATAATAAATTATAAAAAAAAGTAACTAAAACATTTCAATTATTTTATAATGACGATATTTTAAAATTTTTAAAATTTAAATAATATTTAAGTGAGATGTGTTTGTCTGATCTACGATATTTATAGAAAATAAAAATTTATTTAATTATTCTCATTTTTTGTTAAATAAAAAACCAGTACAACACAAATAGCAAACAACAATAGAGCACTAAGTTCTCGTTTCTTCTCGAATCTGTTTCTTCTTTATAGCTTTGAATCAAGTTGAGAAAATATGATTCAATCATTTTTTGTGACGAAGAATTTCGCTGTAATCTTTGCACCGGTGTATCTAATCATGGTGGTGCCATGGCTTGTTAACTCACAAGAAGAACAAACGCTTCTAGTGAATATGACGCTCGTTACGAACGCACGTGATATTGGTGCTTGTAAGCTCAATTTTAATTTATTTACTTTATTTTCTCTTTGGATATTATTTAATTTTATTTATTAAAATTTGATGTGTTGTGAATTTGTAGTTTGTTTGGATGGAAGCTTACCGGCTTATCATTTGCATAGAGGTTATGGAGCAGGGGAGAACAATTGGCTTTTACAGTTTGAGGTATATTCATATTCTTTTCACTTTAAAAAACAAAAAATTAGTTTAAAAAACAACTAAATGATTTATAGTGATTTTAAATCATAAATCATATAATTGATGTTTGTAACACCTTAATATAATACGCGTCTAGAATGACATTACATTAAGTGTTATCTTGGTACTGAGTGCATATATTTAGTGTCTAGATGGCATCTCCAACATGTACGAGACAACATATAACAAAATATTATACATGAATTACAAAGATGTCTGTATAATAATTCCATACAAGATCACATAACGGAACAAAACATGATACAACAAAACTTCAAACCTTCATTGCCTTTACCCTTTTCCTTCTTTGAGCTACCTGAAAGTCAACAACATGAATGGGGTGAGATATTATATCTCAGTTGAATTTCTTTATCTTATGAGTCTGCTCGACTCTAAAAGGTCTTCATTCATAATCTTATTCCACTAATATTACACTTGCATAGTACGTTAGAAATAACATACTCGAAGCTTAATCCCACTTCATACATGCATCATGTGATATTTGATTTCCTATGTACCCTTTCCATGTAGAACAATAGAAGCTACCCTTACAAGTTTCACCATTTTAAGTCACATAAGACAAACAAACAAAAGAAAATTTAAAGTTTCAGGGGGTGTAATCGATTACGCCAACTTTCTGCCCCAAAAAATTCAAAATATCAGGTTTTTTTAAAGTAACCCATTACATGATGCAATTTTTTTTTTATAAAAAAAATCATTTTTAAACTCAATTTTCCCGCAACCAAAACATGATCAAACAAATCATAATACTGTGTAACATGTTAAGAGGATCTAAACACAATAGACACAACTCATGCAAGTTCATCCACTAGTAATCTCAACAAATATTTTGGCATGTCACGTATTCATAAAAATGAGATATTATCATATTTTCCAATCACAAAAGATCAATATCCTCCCATGGCAAGAAATAAACACAACTCAAACAACATTCGCAATAGTCATACTCATATTTTTAGAGCAAGTAATAGTTAGAGGGACATGAAATTCACAACAAAGGCAAATTTTCAACATCCCTAACCTAACCCAACATGCATTGCTTATCTTAATCTAATTCCCAAGAAGTTGCTAACTAGAAACCCTAGCATTAAGAGGATGAAACCTGAATTTTAAGTGAGATGATGATGAGAAATGGTGATCCAAAGCTACCTTGATGCCTTTTCTTTAAGATAATCCTCAATAATCACACATGCAACTAGATTTGGGGTGAAGCTTAACGAGAAATCCCCTTTTCTCTCTCTCTTTCTCTCTCTCTCTTTCTCTCTCTCTCTCTCTCTCTTAAATTTTAATTTCAAGAGTGAGAATACTAGTGTGAAAATGGGGAAAAGGACCCACTCTGACTTATATAGTAACATTGAGAATTGTCGCTTATGCCCTTGCCATTTAATTAATATTGTTAATGAACGTCGGCATCTCTTAATCAATGATTAGAATGCCATTAAGGTTTGTAGTTTCTTCATAGTATATTAATCATTATTATCATAATGATACATTAAAAAGACTAACAATTTGAGAAACTTAAGAAATTACATCCTCCTCCCCCCTTTAATTTAAAATTTGTACTTGAATTTAGGAATTTACCTTAATAAATGAGGGTATGAATCTCGCATCTTCGATTCCAGCTTCCACGTGGCTTAGTCCGGATGCGATTCTTCCCATAGGAATTTTACAAGAGGGGTCTCTTTCTTCCTTAATGCTTTAACAACATAACCCACAATGCAAGTTGATAAGGGTTAAAAAAAGAGACCAGCTTCAACTTCATGGAATACATCATGAAGCATGGATAGTGAAAGTGACAATGCTACTGGTAAACCACTTCACCTATTTGTCTTATGATTTGATACGGTCTAATGTACCTCTGGCTCAACTTTATTGTCTTGAACGACCCCTTTAGCCTTAGCTTCGGGGTGACCTTGAAGAAAACATGGTTTCCCTCTTCGAACTATAGGGGTCTTCTCTGCTGATGTGCATAACTTTTTTGGAGGTCTTGGACTTTTTTTTTATCTTGTCTCGAATCTATCTTATCTTCTCAATGATTTCTTGGTTTATTTTAGGTAAAAGAATCCTTTTTCCTCCCAACACAAATGCATTCTAAATCTTTTTCAATACATCGCTTCATACGAAGCCATCTTGATGCTTGCATGGCAACCATTGTTGTAGCAAAATTCAGTGAAGGGTAAGTAATCTTTCCAATTTTCCCCGCTTTCTAAAACACATGCTCGCAACATATCCTTGAGGTTTAAATAATCCTTTCAGTCTTCCCATCAGATTAAGGATGATTCCACATACATCAGTGTGAATCAAATCTAATGGCTCAAGGGCATGTGAGCTAGAAGACTTAAATGGTAACAAATGCATCTTCCCAAAAGTGCTAGACAAGCTTCACATAAGGTAGGATGGTCACTATCACTAGGTGGTGCCTTGATCTTGCAGTTCTTCAAGACTTTGTCTAGCACTTTATTGTTGGGATATCCAAGTTTTCTATGCCAGCTTTCCTTGACTGAAATGTAGGCACAGGGGTTATTAGACTTATTATCTGATCCTGTGAGTTGGTACAATCCATCTTTAAGTCTCCCTCTTAGGAGTGCCTTCCCTGTTATTTTGTCCTTCACAAAACAACAATCAGCATCAAACTCAACAGTGATGTTATTATCATGAGTTAGTTTTGATATACTAAGCAGATTTTTGGTAATGTTTGGTACATACAGCATGTTATGAAATTTAAGTGAATTTAGATTGGATCAACCAGTTCCAATAATATCCAGCTTAGCACCATTTCCAACAACAAGAGAATTCTTACCATTATGCTCAGTTAAATTTTCAAACTTGTCTGTTTGATGTGCGACATGATTGCTTGCACCACTATCAAAGTACCACTCATAGTCTTGTGCATAGTGAGGTGAGTCCAGATATGCACTGTGTGGACCACTTTTGTTTGCATCAGTTGATGAGTTTGAGTATGATTTGTCAAACCTGTGGAAGCAATTCATTGCTATATGACCTGTTTTGTTGCACACTTGACATGTTGGTCTGAACATTCTTCCTCTGCCTCTGCCTCCTCTGTGATTTCTGAAATTGGAAGCTCTCCAATTTGAATTCTGTGTGTTTGGGTTGAACTTGCTGCCTTTGTATTTAGTTTTGTTGACTACATTTGCAGAAGCATTGAGAGACATGCTTGTGAGTTTTTTGAGTTGATCGAGCCTGCTTTCAAAGGCTAAGAGTTGAGCTTGTAGATCAACCCAAGTGAGTGATGGTTGATCTGAGAGTTTGACTACTATAGGGTTGTAGTCAGAGTCCAAACTATTCAAGATTTGAATGATTAGGTCTGAGATTGTGACTGGATTACCTGCAAGCTTCAGTTGGTCAATTAGCTTTTTCATCTTAGTCAAATACTCCTCCATTTTTAGATTTCCTTTTCTTGTACCATAAAATTCGGATTTCAGGTATGTGATCTGAGATCTGGATTGAGCACCTGTCAAACTTTGAGCCTCATCCCAAAGTTGTTTGGAGCTTTCACAGTGCATCAACTGTGTTGCAATGTCAGTGGTCATTGAATTCAATAACCACCCAAGCATCATTTGATCATCTGCTATCCATTCTTCAAAGCTTGGATTTTTGGTTTTGTTTGAACCATCAGTGATGATGAGCTCTTGAGGACATTCCTTTGTTCCTAGTATATAGCCATCTAGTTTACAGCCCGTAATGATAGGTAAAACTAGTGATCTCCACAAGGGAAAATTATTTATGTCACGCTTGACAAAAACTGATGTTGGTAGATCATTTTTCTTTGAGTTTGCAGCGGTTGTCATTTTGGGATTTTAGTGCATCGAGAGCTTTTAGAGCTTTAAGCTCTGATACCAAGATAGAAATATGAATTGAATGGTTTGAATTATCTGTATTCTCATTACACGATGATGTACTTATACACAAGAGAGAGGATCATTATCCTAGAATAAAGGGAACATCCTAGAATAAAGGGAACTTAATGTACAAGCTACTAATAAGGAAACAAATAAAGATCAAAATCAAATATTCTAATTACATATGATTTATATGATTAATACTATTAAGTCTGCATTAAGTGACTTGTCTAACTCCGCAATGAAAAAAGAACAAACAAAGGCTAATTATTCAAATAACATGTATTAACTATCAGATCATTGTTACCCTTGGACTTTTAGCATCCAAGGTGTACATCGACCTGCTCCTTTTCTAGCAACTTCTTAAGCCTTCCGATTTGGAAATTCCTTTTCCACGTGGCCTATCTCGTTACAGCAGTAGCACTTCCACGACCCACTTTTACACTCGCCAAAGTGGAATCTCTTGCAACTAGAACATTGAGGGACTTGAGATGGTCTTCCACCTTGAGCTTGCTTTACCTTGGACGAGAGACTCCTGGCTTTCAACTGATGACTCGCTCTTCCATGTTCCATTAGGCCTTGCTTGTATTTCTCTTTATCAGCTCTAATTTTCTTCAAGTTATTCTATGCCACATAGCATTGCTGCAAAAATTTAGTATAAATATCAAACCATTTTTGCACAGCATTATGCTCAATTTCTCCTCGCAAACCAAACATGAATTGGTTTATATTTAATTTTTCATTAGGTGCGCACATATCTTGGTTGTAGTAAGCAACCATATCTTCAAAATTTCTACATACTCAGCTACAAACATACTTCCTTGATAGATTTATTGGAATTCATACTCTTTATGTGCTCTTAAGGATATCCGGGAAATACTTGTCGAGGAACACTACTTTGAAACTTTCCCATACTTTTGGAATTCCTTATGTAAGCATGCAAGCTGGAAACACTAACCTATCATCTGGATGCCAGACCTTTCAGCATGTGGGTAGCAAAAGTGACCTTCTCTTCTTCACTAAAGGGAACCACCTGAAATACCCTCTCCATACCGGTTAACCAATCATGTGTCAGGAGAGGAGCGAGACTAACTCAAAAATCGGGAGGGTTCATCATGTAAAACTCATAGAAGCCTCCACTTCCCACATTCTGTGAAGTGGGTTGGGGTTGTGAATGAACCTGCATTTGATGCATCATCTACATCTTAAACTATTATTGTAGTTGTTACAACTGCTGCATAAATTTGGGCCATTGGTTTCATTCATTTCCCATCTCAAGTTCTAGTTCTACATTCTGGTCTCTATGCGTCCCACGTCCTCTACATCTCTCATCCATAGAATACATGTCATACATATATAAATCAACTAGATCAGGTGTAATACTATATAATATGACATTATAGATTATGCCGAAAAACATGCATATGAGGTAGAAAAGAATTTACTAATGAGGTTGGGTCAATGATCAACCTACTCTAATACCAACTATAACACCATAACATAATATATGTCTAGAATCACATTACATTAAGTATTATCTTGGTACCAAGTATTATCTTGGTACCAAGTGCATACATTTAATGTCTGGATGACATCTCAAATATGTATGATACACCAGATAACAAAATATTGAACATGACTTACAAATATGTCTGCACAATAATCCTACACAAGATCACACAATATAACAAAATATGATAAAACTGAACTTTGAGTCTTCATGTCACCTTGCCTTTACCCTTGTCATTCTTTGATCTACCTGAAAATAAACATTATGAATGAGGTATGATACTATATCTCAGTGGAGTTTCCCTATCTTACGCGTCCACTCAGATCTAAAGGGTTTCTGCCCGTATTCTTATTCCACTAGTACTACACCCGCGTACTACGACAGAAATAACAGACTCGGAGCTCAATCCCGCTTCACACATCACATGAAAGTTGATGTCACATCACTACAAGAAACATTGCGTTTTCCCACATGCTTTTCACGTCACTAAGGCAAAAAACACTTCACTAAGCAAAATTTGCGATGTGGGTAAAGCACGTCAAAAAAGCAATGGTGAGAACATTTTCCCACGTGAAAAACATGTCACTAAGTTGTGACGTGTGATTCACGTCGCAAACAACCAAAATAATAGAAAATATTCCCACGTGAAAACCAAGTCACTAATTAGTGACTTGATTTTCACGTGGGAAATCACCTTTCTTAAGATGTCTGGAGCACGTTATATTGAAATGTTCCCATGGGTTTCCCACGTCACTAATTAGTGACGTGGTATGCATGCCACAATTAAAAATATATTTTATATTAGTGACATGGTTTCCACTTCACTATAAATTTTAATAATAATAAAAAAATATTAACGGAAAAAAATGAATTAATAAATAATAAAATAAAAAATTAAAATAATTTTCAATTAAATATTTAATATTTTTAATATATACATTAAAAAAATATAAATATTTAGTCACATAAAATTCACATCACAAACATTAAAAATAAAATAAAAAAGTTGTCACGTTATATTCACGTCACAAACATAAATAATAATAAAAAAATGTTATTCATCGTCAGTACTAAATATAGCATCTTCGTCTTCTTCATCATCTTGGACAGAATAATTTGATTGTGAGGCAAAAAATTGACGCATTTGTGCCTCCATGTCTGATTGTCGCTTCCTCATTTCCTCTATTTCAGCATTTTGTCTATTTCTCATATTCTCCATTTCGGCCTTTAGGGCCGCCTCACGTGCCTCCGCCTCTCGTGTCGCCTCAGATAGAGCTAACTGTCTCATTGTTGCCAACATTTCTGGTGTCAATTCTGTCGGACGAGATCCTCCTTCCCCATCATCGAGTCTTTGAAATAAAGTTCGGTCCCCTTTTCTATAATCGCCATCCAAAGACCCTAGACCAAAAAAATATCCATTGACTCCCTTCCCGCCTACTGTTAAATTCCAAATATAAAGATCGACGCGTGGATCAAGCGGTGCATTCCCAATCGGCATATATTGAGAATTTTCAGTTAGAAATTGGGCAAGCAAGGTCTGGTACAACTCCTACACACACATTAAAAAAATTAAATTAAATATAATTTAAACAGCTTAATTATATACAATAATTATGAAATAAAATAATTCAACTATAAACAAGTTACCAAGGTTGATTTGGAACGGCCGTCAACAAACTCCCCCGATTTTTCGGTTCGGGTCTTCACAAATAGCTCATTAATTCGTGGCTTCCTCCCCAAATCCTTTTTCTAATTAAAATAATTAAGTTTAATTAAATATATAATAATACAAAATAGAACTTTAAAAAATAGTTATAATTACCATTCATCGACGATGTTCGCCGATACTGATACTTCCAACTATACTAAGACAACCACCTGCTTCAGATGCCCTCATCTTTTTAGCATGTTCAGATCTTCTCTAAAAATCTTCTGTCTCCCACCACTCAATAAGTTCCACAAATATTTCCTCGCCTATCCAGTTAGGACGAGTTTGATCTCTTTCCCAATGTTGTCTAGCATTCCTGAGCATGTCAGATAATCTGCTAGATACCTTACTTCTAATTTTTTTTTTAATTTTGAACTCGTCAAATTTTTGCCAAGTACACCTTTCCTGCAATTTATATGACAGTCAAATAAAATGTTAGATATATATAACAAAAAATAGTTATAAAATAACATATCTATAATAAAAATACAATTTACCTTGAATTTATCAAACCATATATCTTTCTCAGTATCTGAGAGCTCTCCGAAAGACTTAATGAGTTTTGTATACATCAATTGAATGACCCAGTTTACTGGTTTTGCAGCAGGCCGACACAGATCAAAACTAAATAACAATAATTTGAATAAGTATTAAACATAAAATGGCAATATATAGTTAAATAAATATTATAACTTAAAAACATACCCAGATCCCTCAGGCTTAATCAAATGTCGTCCTTCAACCACCAAAAGCTCCCCTGCAACAGGATTTGTCTGCTCCTCCTGAACATCGTCATCCTCCTGAATAGTGTGGTCATCCTGCTGCTGACGCACAAATATATGTGTGGGGTGTGGAATGCGGGAGCCAGATCCCCCTGGCTGGTGCGTGAAGGGAGTCTGCTGAGGAAAACTAGATCCTAGAGGTTGCAGCATGAAGGAATACTGCTGAGTAAAACCAGATCCCCCAGGCTGTGTGAAGGGAGTCTGCTGAGGAAAACTAGATCCCCCAGTACACCTTGCTAAATTTGAAGCATAACCATTCGGCATTCTCAATTCATTTAACCATCGACAAACCGCTTTAGCATCTTGGGAAGTTAGACTGTAACAAGCCTTAGGTTTTAATAATTTTCCATTAGGCTGAGGCTTCAACTCCAACTCTTTTCTATCACACAAAATTTTCATGTCCCTTCTAGCCTTCTCACTATCTTTTATTTTGCCATGAACATCCATCACTGTGTTAAATATATTATCGAGGAAATTCTTTTCAATATGCATAACATCAAGATTATGTCGCAATAAATTATCTTTCCAATATGGGAGGTCCTAAAATATACTTCTTTTTGTCCAATTGTGTTTGACCCCATATCCTTGAATTCTGCATGCTTCACCATAATCTGTAAATTTTGGCAGTTCAGAAACTCGATTCCATATTTCCTCTGGTGACAATCGCAGAGGAGGCAAATCTTTTACTCGTACATCTTTTCTAAAATCAGTCTTGTTTCTTCTAAAGACATGGTCTCGTGGTAGGAATCTGCGGTGGCAGTCGAACCACAAACTTTTCCCTCAAAATTCCAAAGTAAAAGCCTTTGTAAATTCCATGCAATGTGGACATCCCATTTTGCCATGCGTACCCCAACCAGATAACATTCCATAAGCGAAAAAGTCATTAATAGTCCACATCAAGGCAGCTCGCAAAGTAAAATTTTATTTGTGAGATATATCATAGGTCCATTCTCCAATCCACAACCTCTTCAAATCATTTATTAAAGGTTGTAAATAAACGTCGATTCCGGCTTTAGGACTTGACAGTCCTGGAATGAGGCAAGTCAAAAACATGTATGGTTTTGTCATGCACATCTCTGGAGGGAGGTTGTAAGGGGTTACGATAGTAACAAAAATATTCCATACTGCCCATTTGTACTATCATTATATATCATTTTAATAAAATATGTGATTTTAATATGCAAAATAATATAATTCTTTTCACATTAATTTAACAAATTTAAATCTATTTTTTCTATTTCTACACCAACCTAATAAAATATGTTTACTAAAATCTATTTCGATACAAATTTAAATCTATTTTTCTAAAATAATATAAATTATGTTTACTAAAATATACTACATATTCTCAAAATATAATATTCTAAAATATAATATATAATTTTTTTATTGAAAATAACACATTTAAAATATAATATATATATATATATATATATATATATATATATATATATATATATATATATATATATATATATATATATATATATATATATATATATATATATATATATATATATATATTCATTATTTTTAAAAATATATTTTTTCTAAAATAATATAAATTATGTTTACTAAAATATAATACATATTCTAAAATATAATATATAATTTGTTTACTAAAAATAACACATTTAAAATATAATATATATTCATTATTTTTAAAAATCTGTTTTTTCTAAAATAATATATATTATATTTACTAAAATATAATAAGTATTCTATAATATAATATAATATATAACTTATTTACTAAAAATAATACATTTAAAATATAATACATATTCATTATTTTTTAATAAAAATACTTTTTCTAAAAATAACACATTTAAAAATAACACATTCTAAATATAATACATATTCATTATGTTTTTTAAAAAATACATTTTAATTTTTTCTATTTACAATTTTGTTTACTAAAAATATTTTTAAAAATTCTACTTTTTCTAATATATTATATATTCTGTTTTTAAAAATTAAATACATATTTAAATACAACATTATATATTTTATTTCTAATATATATTCTATTACATATTTTTCTAATATATATTCTGTTTTTAATTCTAAAAATATATATTTTGTTTCTAATATAATATATCTTCTAATATTTTTAATTTTATCTTTCAAACACCCAAACAACATTACATATTTACATACAACAACAACAAATCTAAAGTTTTATAATCAATAACCAAACATTTCATATATCACTATAAATCTAAAAAATAAATATATTTAATTGCGTAAGTACCTCAATGGAGCAAATTCCTAAAGCTTCAATGGAGCAAGTTCTTAATCTTCGATCTGAAGAAAAAATTAATAATTAATAATAAGAAAAAATTAAAATTAATTGTAAAACAAAAATCAAAACAAGAAAAATAACATTTATCTCAAAATATTTGTGTAGCTTTGATTCAAAAATGGAGGAGATCAGTAACACGTAGAAGGAGAGAGAGGAAAGGAGCAAGAAAGAAGGAAAAGCAAGAAGAAAGGAGGATGCGTGAAAGGATTTTGGGCGTTTAATATATAGTGACACTTGCGACGTGGTAGACACGTGGGAACGTTCCCTCGTGAAAACCACGTCGGAACCCATTAAAGTAATGCTCATTTGCAACGTAATTGCCCCATGGGAAAGTTGCCACGTGAGATGCACGTCGGAACTTTCCCAGCATTTAATATATTAATGTTGCATTATTAAAGGTCAACCCAACTGTATAAAAAAAGAGTTTAAAACATTTATGTGTCCCATTTGCGATGTGGAATTCAGACGAGAACTCTGTAACAGTCAATTTCATTATTAATGTGTCTGAAAAGTAAAAGTAAAAGTTGACCACCTTTATTATTTTTAAACTTGTGATGTGTTTTCCATGAGGGTAGTTTGTGACATGTTACCCACGTCGCAAATGAAAAGACTTTTTTGAATTTTTTGTTCCCATGTGTTTAACACGCCACAACTAAATTTTTGAAAAATTCAAACTTCCCCCCTCTTAAAAACAACACTCATCGTTGCAAATTTTAATATATTAATTAAATATTATAGTGACGTGGGTTACACGTCGCAACTTATTTTTTTCCCACGTGTTTACCACGTCACTAAATCACTAGGGAAAATTCAATTTTTCTTGTAGTGCATGTACACGTGCCACGTAGAACAATAAAATCTATGTATCTTGGCCAAGTTGAATTGAATCAACGAACAACTAAATATATTGCCCCTATGGGTAAGGTTTTATGAATGCTTCTGTCCATTTCTAATCGGTCATGTCTGCTAAGGTGGTTTCTAGAATTACCTGCCCCATTCTCTAAGGACCATGTCTAGTAAGGCGGTATCCATCGTCTATCATACCTTTCCTTTTATCGGTCTTACACTCATACATTTCAAACTAAAAATTAGACAAGCCTTAGGATATTCTCTTTCACCTATTAGATTCCCTCTTAATCGGAATCATGTTATTGATATTCTTCTTTAATCCTCTTTACTTGCTTATTGTTAGGGGTGGGAATAGGCGATGTCAACTAACAGGGGCTTACGACCTAACCTACGCAGGCCTAGGTCAAGCCATGTTTTTTTCTTAAATAGATAAGGCCTTGGATTTTTTAAGCCTACTTAGCTAAAAATGGCTAGGCTGCGGGCCATAAAAATTCATTTTAAGCTTATCTAGCTGACCTTTTTAAATAAACATTGATAAATTTATTACTATCACATTGTATTTTGTACTTTGAATTAAAATATGAAAATAAAACATAGTTTTCTTGAAGAACTTGTGAAAATAAGTTTAAAAACCTTATGAATATTGTTAAAGGTTATTGCCATTAGTTGTTTTTCTAAGTTCTCTCAAACAAATAATATCACAAAACTTATGCTAATAGGTAAACTCCAATGATTCAATGAAAACAAACATTAGTCTCATTGATCTTTTATTTTATTAGTCTATTCTACATTAGTTGAATTGCTTATTCACGAATATTTAAATGAAACATTATTTTCAGTAGGCTAATAGGTCAATCATGCCTTGAAAAAGGCTAGGCTTAAGTCTAAAAATAAGCATATGATGGGCTATATACCAGGATTAGGCTTTGAATTTTTTAGCAGGCCATGCCTAGGCTTGGGAAATCCTAGTTCAGGCCATACTAATCCCGCTCCTGCTTATCATACATGATTATCAATAGTTTTTTTTATCTCAGTAAACCGCACTTGACCTCTCATGACACCACAATACAAGGATGCTTAGGTTAAATCAACTAGGGCTCATCTAGCTTAATTAGACTCATTGAGTTTCTAAATGCTTTACGTCATTCAATTATACTACATTCGCACACCTCTAAGAAGCTCTCATGATTCATATGTGATTCACATGCTAATACAATCACAATTACTCATGAAATTAGCATACTTAACATAACACTACCCTACCTTTACAAGCTTCACCACTTTAAGTTACATAAGTGAAATTTCAAAGTTGCAGGGGGTGTAATCGATTATACTTTGGGTATAATCGATTACATAATCTTTTTGTTCCTAAAATATTCAAAATATCAGGGTGGTAATCAATTACACTTTTAGTGTAATCGATTGCATGCTCCAATTTTCCAAAAATTCATGTTTAAACTCAGTTTTTCAACAACCAAAACATGATCAAACAAAACCTAACATAATGTAACATGTTGAGAGGATCAAAACACAATAGAAGCAGCTAATGCAAGTTCATCCACTCATAATCCCAACGAAGAATTTGACATGTCATGTATTCCTAAAATTGGGATGTTTACAAGTTTTCCAATTACAAGAGATCAATATCATCCTATGGAAAGAAATAAACACAACTCAAACAACATTCATAGCAACCATAATCAGATTTTTAGAACAAGTAATAATTAGGGACATTCAATTCACAACAAGGCAAAATTTCAACATCCCTAACCTAACCCAACATGCATTTCTTGTCTTAATCTGATTCCTAAGAAGTAACTAACTAGAAACCCCACCTTTAAGATGATGAAACCTGCATTTTGAGTGAGATGCTGATAATAAATGATGGTCCAAAGCTGCCTTGATGCCATTTCTTCAAGATAATTCTCAATAATCACACAAGCAACTTGATTTGGATGAAACATCATGAAAAATTCACCTCTCTCTCTCTCTCTCTCTCTCTCTCTCTAAATTTTGATAACAAGAAAGAGAATTCTAATGTGTAAATGAAGATCTATTTTGACTTATATAGTGACATTGAGAATTGTCACCTATGCCCTTGCCAATTAATCAATATTGTTAATGATTGCCAATATCTCTTAACTAATGTTAGCACTTGATTAGGGTTTGCATTTTCTCTTTAGTACACTAATCATTATCACACTAATACATTATGAAGCACTTTGAGAAAATTAGGGAATTACAATGTTGTTGATGCATATATTGAAATTTTACATTAATAATGAATGAATATATGACGTATGATCAATTTTAGTATAAGGTCAATTATGAAGTTCATAAATTAAAGTGTATAAAATGATGGAAAATTGAGACATAATAACATACCAATACACATTGGATATAAAGTTCTCCACACTTGTAGGAACCTTGATGATCAATAACAAATATAAGACGACAAATCGAACAAATAAAGACACAAAAGAAGACTAATATTTTAACATGGAAAACCCCTCAATGTAAGAGTAAAAGCTACAAGTCATCCAGACAAAAGGAATAACACCACTATAATCAATTAAGGATACAAGAGAGTCTTTAAGTGGTTTACAAATTAGTGCTAGCAACCGCAAATCACAAAACAAACTAGCTTACAAATAAGAATAAAAAAAATGTAAAATTACCCAATTCTTCAACTTCAATGCAAATAAGATATCTCTTGGCTAGTACTTTGTTTTAAAATTCTGACCGATCAAACGTTAGATACAGGCGTTGCAAACATGCCCTATAAATTTGACATTGATCCGACGGTTAATGAATCTGGGATTGTCGATTTAATGAGTCTGATTGCAGTAAAACAGGAACGATTTCTCTCATCTTTTCTCTCTTTTCAATTCTTATTTTCTCTCTATCACTCTCAATTCTAAATTGATCATTTTCACTTAGTAAGTGAGATAAATGGGATAATCATATATAGGTCTTTCTCCATATAGGAAGGGAGCTCAAACCCAACATAAAATGGTGTCAGTCATGTTTTTTGCATTTGAAAGATGGTGGCGGTGTTGTTTGTTGGTTTTGTGAGCTTAAAAGGTAGTGCTTGGCTAGTTTGAAAATGCCTTGCAATACTGTTTTTATGTTGACTACGCCCAAAGTTTTGCGCATGCATTGCTTTTGGCAAACAAAGATACTCGTATTTTCTTTCTGTTATTTTTATTTTATTTTATTGTTAGTACTTCATTAGTTTAGTATTAAAATGATAGTTTATTTTTGTTTTTATAATTTTACAAAGTGTAATTGTGGTAAGTACAAAAGAAGATATCATGTATGCGAAAAGGTGTATAAAAGGGTTTTTTTTTTTATAAAAAAATTATGATATGTAAGGAAGTGATCAATGTTTCAACCGCAAAGTTAATGTATTTATAGATTTGGTTTCTCATTTGAGTGATTGCTTTGAGAACCCGTTGAAACTCCGGTAAACCCAACCGCACGTTTCTCGACGTTGACAAGAAAATGTGAGTGGGTAAAGCTAGTCATCCTCCATAACAATGAGTGTAGTTAATCTCATGATGACTTCAAGAGAAATCTTCCTGTCACCCTCTAAATTATACTTGACACCTCTACACCCCTTATATTTTTTATCATATACCGCTTGTGATTTTTTTTATGTTTTTGAAAATTGTGTTTTTTGAATTTTGATTTTTTTTAGTTTTTACAGAATTTTTGAAGAATTTCACTAGATTTTTCAAAATTCTATGAGTTTTTTTCGGATTTTTCAATTAGATTATTGAATTTTTAAAAAAAGTATGAGTTTTTACTAGATTTTTCAAAATGTTTATAAGTTTTTACCGGATTTTTTTAAAAATCTATTAGTTTTTACTGGATTTAAAAAAAGTATGAGTTTTTATCAGATTTTTCAAAAATTCAATAAGTTTTTATCGAATTTTTCAAAAGAATGAGTTTTTATCAGATTTTTCAAAGTACGCTATCAGATATATCAAAAAACTATGAGTTTTTATCTGATTTTTTAAAATACACTATCGGGTTTTTCAAAAAACTATGAGTTTTTATCAAATTTTTTGAAAAAAACCGATATTGTGTTGGATTTTTAAAAAATCCGGTAGTGTTAATTTCAATTTTTTTGTCTATCAAAATGAACTACTGATTTTTCAAAAAACCAGAAAATTATAAAACTTATCGAATTTTTGAATTGTACTACCAAATTTTTTGTTACCTCTTTTTAATTAAATTTTGTTAAAATTTTAACAAAAAGGTATTTTTGTCATTATGAAAAAATATTGGGATGCTAGGTTCAATTTGGGGTGGAGAGGAAGAACCCACTGACTTCAATTAATTCCCTAATACATGGATTACATGGATTGACATGTTCTACCATAATTCATAGTGTCTCAAACGCGAGGTCTAAAAGAGTGTGATTAAGAGAAAACATACTAGTTCACAAAATATACTAATTAAATTTATAAAATGTGTCAAAAAATTAATAATAAAAAAATATTTGAAATTTGACTAAAAGTATTATTATAACTCAAAATTAAAAATTTAAATTTTACTATATATCGAAAAAAATTATTGTTATCTTTTTGATGTATAAGTTTTAATTCTTACATAATACTTGTAAGGAAATGAATAATTTATGTATACTTTCTTTACTATATTTTTAAAAATAATTTATTATTTTTTATCAAAAATAATTTATTTAAAAAATAGTCATTAGATGCATTTATAAAAAATTTATATTCTTTGTTTTGTTTTTTATGTATTTTTTAAAATGTTTATATTTAACATATGATTCACGTTAGATGTTCTTTATAGATATTTATATTAAATGTTAATATATTACTCAAATTTTGATATATTAAATGTTATATATATCAAATATCTTCCATTTAACCCAACTTTTGTTGATAAATTTATAATTTTACCGTGCATACTAAATAAATCCATAAAATTTGTCTAAAAATTAATAAAAATATTTTAAATTTAACTAAACAATATTATTGTACAAAACTTTTTATACAATGAGTTTAATGGCTATACATTAATCATATGAAATAATTTTTCCACTATTATTCAATAGATTCATTATCCAACCATATGAAATAATTAATTTAAAAATTATAATTTAATATGGCGGAATAAATAACAATGATTATATATATATATATATTCTCTTTACTATTCTCTTTACTATTCAAATTAACCATTAACATTGTAACAATTGGTACATATATATATTCTCTTTACTATTCAAATTAACCATTAACATTGTAACAAAAAAATAAAATAAAACCATGAACAAATGGCACAGTATGGTGCTCTCTTAAAAAACTGGCATATGGTTGCATGTTCAAAACATCACATGGGGCCGTGTTGGTTTCACTACTGCGGTCCAACTTCCACATGCGCGGGTTGACCTTTTAAATATTTTTTTCAATGTTTAAAAATTTAATTGTTTGATCAAACAAATAGTTTTTGTGAGTTTTTAATATTTTTGATCCTAATTTTTCACATAAAAATCAACGTCTAGTAATTGTTCACTTCACCTACAACTAGAAGTTGTCAGCATGGTTCTGGTTCATTGGAACGACCCACGAACCCTATATTTTATCGTGGGTTAAACCGTAAAATTTTTTTAAAAACACAGTTTTATTTTTTTGACTTAATTTATCGGGTTTATGTTTTTTATGAGTCGAGCCGAACTGAGCTTCAGATTGTCCATTAAAGATATTTATTAATTAATCTTAATTCATTTTGAAAGAAATTTTTTTAACGTTTTAAGTGAAAAATAAAAGTTAAAGGAAGATATGCTCAAGTTGATGTGATTAAATTGATAGGTCAATATGAGAGGGAAACATTCATATTGGATCAAACACTCACATAAAGGTCAAAGAATCACACAAGTAAGTGATCGACATACTACATATTCACCCAAAATTTTAAGGTGATATGTTTATGCATCCTCTTACTTATAAAGTGTTCAACCTCCACTTTTCTAAGCAACGTGAGACTTAGAATTCACACTTGTTTTTCAACACAACTCACACTTGTTTCTCAACAATCTCCCCCTCAAATGTGAGTCCATCCATTATGCTCCCCGTCAAGCAAAAACTATTTCATCCACATGCTTGTACTGCCGTCGAAAGACACCATTATCTTGTCATGACACTACAACGAGACACGACACCATCATCTTGTCATGGGCACTACAACGAGACACGACACCTTACCACCATGTCAGGAAGATTTTCAATACAAGGAGTCAATCTCTTACTCATGACTCTGATACCACTAATGGGTCATCATGAGGGGGAAACATTCACATTGAATCAAACACTCACATAAAGGTCAAAGATTCACCCATATAAGTTAGAGAGACACCACATATTCACCAAAAATCTTAAGGTGATAGATGTATGTGGGATTTAGATCCTCTCCTTTTTTATATATCATGTCATCTCTCATGTTTCTAATCTAACGGTTCAAAATTTATAATGAATAATTAAATAACAAAGACAAAAATAACAAAGACAAATTACTTATCAATTTCTCTCTCCTATTAAATGACTCTTTTTATTTAATTATTCATTATAAATTCTAAACCGTTAGATTAGAACATGAGAGATGACATGATATATAAAAAAGGAGAGGATCCAAATCCGTGTATGTGTCATCTTACTTATAAAGTGTTCAACCTCCACTTTTCTAAACAATGTGAGACTTAGAACTCATACTTGATTTTCAACATAACTAACACTTGTTTCTCAACATAAATAAATGGTTGTGAGATGAAGAGAAAGTTTAATAAATATTAGAAATAATATTCAGTTCCTCTATACTTTTACATATATATCTTTGTGGTATTCATATATATGGATGTTGATTTGATGAATATTTTAAATATCATTTAGCTAAGTTTATGATTACTCTCTACTTATGTTATGTAGCTTTTATCTATTATATCATTTTTATAAATTTAAAACTATAATATTAAAATAAGGGACTGACTGACCCATGGGGCCACAAAGCCCATTAAAAATTGGGTCGGACTCATTTTTTGTAGTTCATGAAATAATCAGGCTGACCCGCTTCAGCCCTTTATATGTTTTGGCCCTCTAGGCCAAAGTCGGCTGAGTCGGGCCGACCCATTTGACAACTCTACCTACAACCTCCACGCTGTAATTCTAGACGTTGTTCATTATCTTGTGTTTTAAATATCTGCCTAAACACTAGATAGGGATGAAAATAGGTTTATCCTTACCAATAAAATATAAGTTATATTTTTTTAATAAAAAAGATTTAGATTTTTTAAATGTCTATTCAGCTAAATAGATCAAGTACCAAGCAATAAATATTAAATTAGAATTGTGAAAGTTATCATTAACTTGCCATGAAACACAAAGTAGCGGGCATCACTGGGGAAGCAAGCAATGTTGCAACTAACTCTTAATTAACTAACTAAGAATGCTAAAATAACCTTAACAATTATATACAAAAACTTCTCTCTTACTTTGACTTCTCCAAAGAAATCAAGTAATCAAGTAACACTAATTAATGTCTTTATTCTTAAGCTCTCCTCCATCTTGACAAATGACTCAAATTTCAATGGCTTGGTAAGAATGCCAGCCGATTAGTCTTGTGTATTGCATTACTTCAACTCAATGACTTCGTCTTTAGTCAGGTCCCAAAAGAAATAAAACCTAACATCTATGTGCTTGCACATTCCATGCTGATAGGATTCGTTGACAGTTTGGTTGAGGAACCGTTGTCACAAAGTATGATTGATCCTTGCTTTTGAGGTACTTTCAAATGAGCTAGCACCTTCCTTAACCAAACTCCTTGGCAAGCACATGAAGCAGCTGCCACAAACTCTACTTATGTTGTTGACAATGTGACTATTAGTTGTTTCTTCGAGGACCATGATATTGACTTTGACCATATCTTGAAGACATGACCTGAGGTGATTTTCCTATCATCTCCATCTCCTGCATAATCAAAGCCAGTCCATCTTAGTAGTTGTAAGATGATGGTGCCTCATTGCTTGTACAGAATACCAAAGTCCAAGGTGCCTTGTAAGTTCCTCATGATTCTTATGACTACAACAACATGTACATGGCCATTAAGCACGCAGAAAATTCCAAGTCTAGTCTTATTGCTATAAGGTATATTAGGCTTCATACCATTTGTTTGTAAATGGTGGCATCAACAGCTTTACCATATTCATCCTTCACTAATTGCAACCTAGAATAATAGGAGACCACACCTTGTTGTATCTTTCCATGCTAAATCTTAATAAAATATATGTTGCACAGAGTACTTTTATTGATGTATGAAGATCCCATCATTGTTCTTCTTCACCTTAATTCCAAAAAAAAAATATCTCATCCTTCCTAAGTCAGTCATGACAAATTTTCCTTTCATTGAATGCTAGAATTCATCCATCACTTGAAGATCATTACCAGTGTATAAAAGATCATCTACATACAAGCTGACATTGAGAATCTTCCCTTTAATTCCATGTTTAAAAAAGAGAGTATGCTCATAAGAACATTTCAAAAGCTTGTTAATGCAGAAGTATGAGTCAATCTTGTTATACTAGGCCATTGGAGCCTGCCTTAGGCCATATAGTACTTTTCTTCGGTTTATGCACAATTTCAGGATTGCCCTTATGATGTCCTACGGGCTGGCTTATATAGACATCTTTAAACAGTTCTTCATGTAGGAAAGCACTCTTCGCATCTATTTGAAACACACACCACCTTTGATTTGTTTTTATTGTTACTATGGCTCTAATGGTATCCCACCTAGCGATAGGTGCAAACACTTCATTAAAATCAATACCATGCTTTCGCTACATGCCTTTGAGAATATCCATTTTCCATCAACCTTGCTTTGTGTTTATCCACTTCTCCTTTTTCATTATACTTTGTTTTGTAGATCCATTTTAATTCAATGTTTTTTAGGCATTTAGGTGCCGTTGTTAACTCCCAAGTATAATTCTTCTCTATGGACTTTATTTCACTATGCTTGGCTTTCCTCCATTACCTTTGATCTGACAGCTTCCTCATAGTTAGTAAGGTCTACATTTGAGCTGAAAACTGCAAAGTTATGCAGTTGATCCTCCTCTTCATTTTCCAAACCAGTCACATAGTCACAGAGACACCTTGGAGGTCTTATAATTCTATGAGCTGGCTCATTAGGTTCTTCGGCGCTTTCTGCTCTTCCATCATTCTCTTCATCTATATGACCATCTACAAGTTCTTCGTTTAAATTTTCTGTAATTGCTAAAGTTGTTGCACCAGATCATTCCTTCATTTCACTTTCACTCTCATTTGTAACTTGAACTTGTGAATCTTCAGAGTTTGTTTGACTCCCTTTATTCCAATTCCAACTCTTTGTTTCTTCAAACACAATATCTCTACTAATGATGACTTTACCTTCAACTGTTTCATACAACTTGTAGCCTTTGGATTCCTCACTAACACCAAGATTCACTTGCACACTTTATCCATCCAATTTGCTTCTTTGTGTGTCAGGGACACGAGCATGAGCCACACAACAAAACACTTTAAAGTGATGTACTAATGGCTTTTTTTCCACTCCAACATTCTTTAGGGGTCAATGTTTTTACTGAAAATGTAGGACTTTTATTCATGACATAAGTGACGCATCTTACTGCATCTGACCATAAATGTTTGGGAACATTTCTACATGATAGCATGCTTCTGACCATATTCATGAGTGTCCTATTCTTCCTTTCATATAATACATTTTTCTATGGAGTATATGCAGTAGTCACCTATCTCTTGGTCCATTGTAAGCTGCAAAATTCATTAAACACATTTGATGTGAATTATCCACCTTTGCTAGTCTAAGACAATGAATTAGGAAATTGGATTCTTTTTCAACCAATGCCTTGAAATCATTTGTGAAGGTGATGAAATACATGTTTCCTCCAAGTGACTCAGGCTTGATAGGCCCATAAATATCATAGTGGACAAGTTCCAGCTTTGCATTAGCTCTCCAAGTAGCATACTTGGCACTTTCTTCCCAGCTAGGACACTTACTTTGATAGTCACCTAGCTTGTGATATTGTAGCACTCCACAAGTTCTCCACTTTGTCTACCTCTGCTACACCTCTTTCTGAGAACTTTCCTCTTCCTCTCCCAACACCTCTTCCTACATTAGACAATTTTAATTCCTGCTCCTTAATGAAATCTCTTTGACCTTTCATCCTTTGCTCATTCACAAGCAAGTTACTTTGCAGTTCATCAATTGAAAGAGTTGTTACATCATTGAACTCTTCAATGGAACACACAACATGGTTGAATTTTGCTGACATCGATATTAAGATCTTCTCAACAACTAATACCTGCTTCAATTTCTCTCCATGTGCAGTCATTCTATTGGAAATTTTTTATTTCAATAAAACTCTTGCAAAATCTAACTCAGTTTAGTCTATTCACACTTGTAATAATCAAATCTACACCTTCATAAATTATTATGAGTTAGCTCAAATCTCAACAGCAGAAATTACCCTTTGAACTGGTTCTTTATTCATAAGTTATTATTAATGAGCAGCAATTTATGGTACTTGGCAGGGTGGTGAGTGGTGCAATGACTTGCAATCATGCTTGGAGAGAGCACCAACTTACAGGGGTTCAACAAAGCACATGAACAAGTTTGAGGTTTTCTCTGGTATTCTAAGCAACAATGCCACCCTTAATCCAGGTAAACCAATACTTAGAAAGTAGTTTGTTACAGGTGGTTAACCAAGTTGGAGTTAGTTAGATTAATTGATAACTTCTTTTCATGTTATAGACACATTGCTCTTGTATCATTTGGTGGTTAAGCACAACAATGAGAATGTATGCTTCAATTATTAAAAATCTTTATGTGATTATAAATATTAATAAATTCTATTCACTCTTTGTTAATAGTTTTCTATTTATCTTTTTAAATATTATCGGTTGCTTTTTAATTAAATTTGTGAATTTGTGATGTACCAGACTTTTACAATTGGAACCGAGTGAAACTAAGATACTGTGATGGAGCTTCATTTACTGGAAATCGAGTCTTCAAAAATGAGGTAACTTTTTCAGTGCGTCTCCCACTTAATCAAATCTTGAAAATATAATATATTTAGTCACATTTAATATAATCTTAATTTTACAAAAGCAGAAGTTCTAAATTTAGTGTATGTTTAGATTAGTGGTATATGCGCAACTGCATAAACTAATCAACTAACCAGGAGGATCATAATAACTGCATGCCCACGGTTGGGTTCAAACTCATCATCTCTGGTTAAGTTAGAATAGACTCCTACCATTTCAACCAAGTGCTCTTAGATGTATATAATGATTTTAAGTGAAACTGAAATGAAATAGGACAACATAAAATTTTAATTATATTTAACTGAATTGTTACTCTTCGCATCAGACAACAACGCTTTACTTCAAAGGGCAAAAGATTTGGGAAGCCATTATTGAGGATCTTCTACCAAAAGGTTTAGGAAAGGCATATAAGGTATAATTACTCTTTCATGAAACTTTAGATTCATTTCATTGATTATTATTATGTTTTATGATTTTGAATGAAATTTGTAGTACCTACTATGATTATGATTGTTGTATAGGCATTGCTTTCTGGCTGTTCAGCAGGAGGTTTAGCCACTTTCACCATTGTGACAATTTCACTAACTATTTGCCAACAAATGCTTCTATTAAATGCTTGAGTGATGCAGGTTTTTTCCTTGATGGGTATGTTCGGTTAATTTACTCTATCTTTCACTCATTTCAGCAATATCTGAATTTTAATTCAGCATTCCTTTTTGCACCCTTTTTTTCTTCCAGAAGAGATGTCAGTTTGAACCACACTATGAGGTACTTTTTCAAAAGTCTAGTTACATTGCAGGTAATTTTCGACATGTTATTACCTATATTGAATTTTCAAGTTGCATGACAAACAAAATTTCTTAATAGTAAACCTTCTTACTTGACATGTTTTGTTTTGTTTACACCAGGGGATAGAGCAGAACCTTAATGAAAACTGCACGAGCGCGCTTTCTGATCCATACTTAGTATGTTTCTTATGATATGGCATCATTATCTCAGGAAGATTTGATAAGATTCTGATACATGTCGGGTTTTTTTTCATGCAGTGCTTCTTCCCACAATATGCGTTGAAATATATATCAACACCGTATTTTATCTTGAACTCCGCCTATGATGTATTCCAAGTAATGGTTTTTGACGCAGTTTGTTCCTAACTTTCTATGTTGCACATTCAACTAAACTCATAGTTATTGAACTATGAAATTCTAATAGACTTAAAATTTCAACAGTTCCATCATATATTGGCGCCACCTTCAGCTGATCCCCTCGGGCACTGGAGTCACTGCAGGGTTAACAAATCGACATGCACGCCAGCTCAAATTAACACATTGCAAGGTTCCTCTTTCAACTTTTCTGCCATCAAATTCACATTTTTTGGTGTTTATAAATAGAACTGACTTTTCTTAATCCAATGCACCTTGCTCAGTTTTTAGGCTCAGCATGCTTGCAGCTTTGAGACCATTCTACTTTTATTCAAACAGTGAGGGAATGTTCATAAATTCATGTTTTGCTCATTGCCAAAGTGAATCGCAAGAAACATGGTTTGGAGACGATTCTCCTAGAATAAACAACAAGGTACCAATCTCTTTAACAACAATACATGATGATAATATTATCTTGTTCACTGTATGTAATCACACTAAACTGCTCTACCTTTTACAGACTATTGCAGAAGCAGTTGGTGATTGGTATTTTAGTAGAAACAGAAGCATGCAAATAGATTGTCCCTATCCATGTGATAAAACTTGTCATAACTTAATACCATAAGCTCAGGTAATGAGTTTTATAGATAGAGAGAGAATGCTAAGCAGATAGAGAGAATGCAAAGGAAAATCAATTGGCTTTTGTATGAAACCTCTTATCAATTAACTGTATGCTATGTTGTGACTCCCTAGTTTTTATCTTACTCCTACCAGCATTCATAAATAAATAATTTAAATGATCATGCATTTGAAATAATTGAACGAACTGCTTGAACAATATTTTTAACAACTAAACTACTAATTAATTATTTAACTTTAATTGGGTCCTCTAACACAATTTCCCCATAGTGCTTCACTTTTTTGACCAAGAATGGTATGGCCATTTAGATTTCAACTTTTCCGAAAAAAGCTTTAACCGAGAATTAAATAGAAGCACCATTTGGCCACCTTAAAAGTATTTTGATGGACCTTCTTGTCATGATAGATTTTGACCCTTTATTTGTAGAGCTTGCTTGAATGATAAGCATTGCTCCTCATTTCCTCTAATTCATGAAGTTGGAACTTTCTTTTCTCATCAGCTAAGTTAGAATCAAAATTTAACAATTTTAGCACCCAAAGAGCTTTATGCTCCATATCAATCGATAAATGACAAGTTTTACCGTAAACCAATTGAAACGGAGTTAAACCAATGGGAGCTTTGTAAGCGGTACGATACGCGCACAAAACTTCATCAAGCTTTTGAGACCAATCCTTTCTCGAACTTGACACGGTATTTTCCAAAGTTCTTTTCACTTCTCTATTTGAAACCTCGACTTGACCATTAGTTTGTGGGTGGTACGGGGTTGCCACTTTATGCTTTACACCATAGTGTTCCAAAACTTTTCAAGTGGTGCATTGCAAAAGTGTGAACCACCATCACTAATTATTTAAAAAGTTAATCATCGTTTTGCCATCAGCCTTTTGTAAAGCTATTACTTCCACCCACTTTGAAACATAATCAACCGCAACCATAATGTATTCGTTGGCAAAAGATGGAGGAAATGGTCCAACGAAATCTATACCCCAACAATAAAAAACTTTAACTTCCAACATACTTTGTAAGGACATCTCATCTCGTTTCCTAATTCCGCCACTTCTTTGGCAAATGTCACAGTTCTTCGCACGTAGGTTTGCATATTTAAAAAGGGATGACCAATAAAAGGCCGACTGGAGGACTTTTGTTGCCGTCCTCAAACCATTCTAATTACCTTCATACGGAGAATTGTAATAGTGTCAAAGGACACTTTTAGCTTCCTCACTAGTAACACACCTTCTCAAGAGATTATCACTACCTAGTTTTAAAAGCTAAGGTTCATCCCAAACATAAAAATTTGCATCCAACAAGAATTTCCTCTTTTGGTTCTAAGTTAGATCTTTCGGTATTAATCAGGTTGTCTTGTGGTTGGCAAAATCAGCAAACCAAGGTCTAACTTGGACCATAAACAGTTTTTCATCGCGGAATTCTTCTTGCACTTCACTTTTTTGATTTGTCACTTCCACAGTGACCAAACGGGATAAGTGATCTGCCACCAAGTTTTTAGACCCCTTCTTATCGCGAATTTCTAAATCAAATTTTTGCAATAAAAGAATCCATCGGATAAGTTTTTGCTTTGAATTCGGCTTGGTGAAAAGATACTTAATCGCCGAATGGTCAGTGTATACCACAATTCGAACCAATAAGATAATACCTAAACTTCTCATGAGCATACACTATTGCGAGTAATTCTTTTTCAGTTGTTGCGTAATTCACTTGCGCTTCTTTTAAAACCTTACTCGCATAATGTATGACATGAAATTTGTTTGTCTTTCTTTGGCCAAGCACCGCACCAACCGCATAATCACTTGCATCACACATTAATTCAAAATTGAGAGTCCAATTAGAGCTATGATTATGGGTGCGGTGATCAATTTTTCTTTCAAAATTTTAAAAGATTTTAAACAATCATCATCAAAGAGAAAAGACTTATCTTTATTGAGCAAATTGCTCAAAGGTCTTGCTATTTTTGAGAAGTCTTTGATGAATCTCTGGTAAAATCCCGCGTGATCAAGGAAACTTCAGATTCCCTTCACATTTGTTGGTAGTGGCAACTTCTCTATTACTTCAATCTTTGCTTGGTCAACTTCAAGGCCTTTGGAGGAGACTTTGTGGCCTAGCATAATTCCTTTCGTAACCATGAAATTGCAATTTTCCCAATTAAAAACCATATTAGTTTCCACACACCTCTCTAAAATGGTTTCCAAAATTTTCAAGCATAACTCAAAAGAAGCCCCCAAAACGGAGAAGTCATCCATGAAAACTTCCATGGTCTTCTTCTTTATAAGATCAGAAAATATGGCTTGCGTACACTGTTGAAAAGTGGCTGATGCATTGCACAAGCCAAAAGGCATCTTTTTATACGCAAAAATCCCAAAAGGACAAGTAAACATCATTTTCTCATGGTCTTCCAGATTAACTGTTATTTGGTTATACCCAGAATATCCATCTAAAAAACAATAGACCTCTTGACCCGATAATCTTTCGAGCATTTAATCCATAAAAGGTAACAAAAAGTGATCTTTTTGTATTGCTTATTTAAGCCTCTGGTAATCAATGCGCACCCGCCAACCTATTATGGTCCTTGTCGGAACCAATTCATTCTTTTCATTTCTTATCACAATCATACCTCCTTTCTTTGGAACTACTTGTACCAGACTCACCCATGTACTATCGGAAATCGGATAGGTCATCCTGACATCTAATAGTTTCACTACTTCCTTCCTCGCAACCTCTTTCATTGTAATATTCAATCGGCGTTCAGGTTGAGAAACCGACTTGAAATCCTCTTCCATAAATATTTTATGCATGCAATAAGACAGACTAATCCCCTTCAAATCAGAGAGAACCCAACCTATAGCTCTTTGATTTTTCTTCAAAACTTGAATTAAACGATGTTCCTCTTTTTTGGACAAAATGTTACTAATGAAAACCGGTTTGTTACAACCATCATCAAGAAATGCATATTTCAAATGGGGAGGCAACATCTTCAATTCAAGTTGGTATTTTTCATCATTCACTTATTTTTTCAACACTTCCACTTCATTTTCCCAAGGTTGAAATTCTTCCAAAGTCTCAAGTTCATTCAAGCATCTTTCATGTTCCATATCTTCTTCTTCGGTAAGAACTTCAAATGCATCACCAAGAACTTTTTTAAAGGGAGTTGACATGTGGACTTGCCTTGTTACTTCCATTATAGCTTCTTACGTTGCATCAATTTGAAAGCTATCATGTGCATCTTTGGAGTTCTTCATTTGCTTTGAAAAGATTAAAAGAAACTTCCTCATCTTGAACTCTCACTTTCATGAGACCATCATTGATATCAATCATCATTCTAGCCATCTTCATAAAAGTCCTCCCAAGAATCAATGAAGCATCATGGTTTTCTTCCATGTCAATGACAACAAAATCAATTGGAAAAAAGAATTTATCCATATTGACTAACAAATCTTGAGCTATTCCATGAGGATGAGTTATAGATTTGTCGGCCAGTTGCAATGTCATTTTTGTTGCTTTCATATCAATTCTCCCCAACCTCTTAACAATAGATAACGGAATAAAATTGAAGCTTGAGCCTAAGTCAATCAAGCCTTTACCCAAATAAACATCACCTATGGTAACTGGTAAAGTAACTCGACCCAGATCACTTTCTTTGATCGGTAGAGTTCTTTGAATGATTGCATTACAACTCGCATCAAGCGTGATTGTTTCTTGGTCCGTAAATCTCCTCTTCTTGGTAAGGATATCTTTCATAAACTTTTAATATTTGAGCATTTTCTCAAGAGCCTCGGAAAATGGAATATTAATTTGCAATTGATGAAATATCTCCATGAACCGAGCATAATGCCTAGGATTGTATTTCTTGGTTGAAGCATGAGCATAAGGCAAGTCTTGAATTGGAATTCGGCTTACTTTCTCCTTTCCTCTCTTGATTTTTTTCCTTTTCTCCTCTACATATTCTTTCTCATGGTTCTCATTTTCAACTTCTACCTCATCATTCTTTTTAACTTCTACCTCATCATTTTTTTCTTCCACAATCTCATCACTTCTCACATCATCATTTTTCTTGTCATTTTCTTCTCCTCCACCCACCTCTCTTCCAATCCTAGTCACAATGGCTTTGAAATGGTCCTTGGGATTGGTTTGAGTGTTTGTGAAAAAAGATGGCCTTAGCTGTTGATCGGCTAATTGTTTTACAAGTTGCCCAATTTGTTTTTCAAGATTCTTTATTGATGCCTCATTACTCTTTTGGTTGGCCATTAACATTTGAATGAATTGATTGAGAGTTTCTTCTAACTTTGAACTTCCACCTTGAGGTTGTGTAGATTGATAAGGATTTTGACGGTAACCTTATTGATAACCAGGATTGTTCCCTCTTTGTTGGTAACCTTGGTTATTTTGATAAGGTTGTTGAGCGTTGTTTTGGTAAGGTTGTTGTCTTCCTTGATAGCCTTGATTACCCATGAAATTTTCTTCTTAGTTAATCGGAGGATAATAACCAGTAGGGTGATCTCCTTTGCATAGTGTAAGATCAGAGTATGCCTAAGAGGGGGGTGAATTAGGCTTATGGAAACTTTTTCGGATTTTTGGTGTTCTTTAATTTTTCTTTGGTTATGTTCTTGGTGATGAATGCAGTAGAAAGCATAAAGAAAGTGGACACCAAGATTTATAGTGGTTCCCCTCACAATCCGAGAGTACTCCACTCCCCTTTCAACATGAAAGAGAATTTACTATAGTTTTAGAATTGTACAACCTATCACACCATCAACCGATGAGGCCTACTTTCTAACAACTATACAATCACAAGTGTGCAAGAACAATCCTCCTGCAGACACTTACCCTTGTGTCCAACAATCCTGGATCACAAGTCACAACACAGATACTACTGTAATTTTTGTTTTGAGAGAAATGAGTAATAGTATCAATACACAGATTGATCTTCTCCTTTAATCAGAATTCACTTCTTTAATGTCAATACAAGTGTTCAAATTTCTGGATATGAAAAAGTATGAACAAGATGAACACTTTTTTGAAAAATATTTGAAAATATTTGAATAGAGTGAATTTGATTCAATGATGGTTTTTGAAAATTGTTAGAGGTGTTTTTTTTTTTTAATTTGAAATCATCAGAATTTATATTATCCAAAACACCTTTTCAAAAGGGTATATTTGAGTATGAGTTAACACATGGAAAGGTATAACATTCAAATAATTTTTGAACTTGAAATCAAACAATTTTTTAGAAAACATTCAGTGTTAATCGGTTAACCATATAGGTTAATCGGTTAACACTGTAACGTTGGCCCAAAGAATTTAAAATTTTAGGGCGTTAATCGATTAACCTATATGGTTAATCGGTTAACACTGTAAAAACTTTGAAAAATAATTAATTTAAAGGTGTTATACCAATTCCAAAAGATTTTAAAATATGTTAATGCATTATGCAAAAATATTTTATAGTTTTGAACACTTGTATATCAATTAAATTAGAGAATTTGATATACCATAGCTTGTGTCCAAGTCTTGAAAGATGATCAAGCAAATGTACATGAAGCTTGAATGTTGATCACTTTCATAATACTTTGATCTTGGTCTTTTGAAAGCTTCTGACTTTTTGCACAGATGAAATGATCTTGAATCTTGTTGTTGTTGTTGTCATCAAAACCTTGAAACCTTGAGATGAAGCATGCTTCTACAATCTCCCCCTTTTTGATGATGACAACCACTTACAACCAATTGAGTCTTGTGCAGTGCTTTGACGATTTTTGGTTCTGGTCTTGTTTCTCCCCCTATGTCCATGAACTCCCCCTTTCTAAAAAACAGAGGCTAAGAACAGACAAAAATTCTGCACACATAGACATTAGAAAGCCAAAGATCTTCTCCCCCTTTGTCATTAGCAAAAAGGAAGGAGCTTTCAAACAAAACTAGAAATTATCGACAATTATGAAAGCAATCAAAAGAACAATCACGTAGGTAAGCAAAACATACGAAAACAGAATTAAACATGCAAAAGAGTGCAACCAAAGTAGTGTACGAGTACAACGCAAATGAAACAAAGTTAAGAACATGAACTTAAAACTTAATAAATAGAAAACAATAAAAGACAGCAACAGCAGCATATTCTCTAAATGTCCTCATCAGCCATATCTTCCTCGTCTTCTTCCTCTTGTCCTTCATTTTCTTCATCAGATACCACAAAGTTGTCAGTGTTGGTGCGGCGAGAGGTAAGTACAAGGTTTCAGAGAGAAGCAATGGCCCGGGAGGTTTCTCTATGTTGAGTCATTATAGTTTGGTAAAGGAATTCATTTGTAATGCCTCCTTCAGGTACGGGATAGGCTTGGTTAGCAGTGGCTCCTTCATCTGAATACTTATAAGTACCGTCAGTATCCTTAAAAATTCCAGTGTTCTTGACAATTGTAATTTCATTAATCTCATTGGTGGTTGATTTCATCTTGGTGGTTGGTTCATGGTTAAGATCTAAAGTTGTCATCTCTAAAATTCTTGACACCAGCCTTACATACGATAGACGGGTTGGAAGAGATAGTTGTTATTGAAGGTGATACATGATGGTCAGAATCCAGTTGACACGAATCTTGTTCTTGATGGCAAAAAGAAGTTGCATTTCCAGATCATTAATTTGGGCATGATTTGAATCCTTGGGAATCAACACATAACAGATTATGTAATGAAGTATCCGATCAGAAACGGTAAGATTCTTTGCATAGCACAACAGACGAGCAATGCGTTGGTTGGCGATAATCACCTCCTTTGGAAATCTGCAGATCTGATAGTAGAACTCCATCTTGTCGTAGTTGGACCAAGGCCCTTCCACGTGGTTAACTCCCTTTCTCAGAAAATACCCAGATGATGGTATGTTCAGCATTGCAGCAATATCAGACAGATTTTCTTCAACAATACAGTCTCTAACAATTATTTTCATAACATGCTCATCATTTGCATTCATAAACACAGACAACTTATGCAAAATGGATTTGACAAGATCCGGATAGCAGTTTCCAGAATCCGACACAAATTTATCGATCCTCTGACATTTGAGCAAAGCAGGAAAATCAAAAGATGATGCTGGAAAAGCCTTAAGATTCACATACTTTACCGGGAGGATGTGACGAACTCGGACTTTGAAATCCATTATGCGCTTCTTGGTTGTTTCCATAGGGATATCTTCTTCATCAAATGCAGAATGATGTTCTGGTAGCTTTCCCTTGCCACGATTTGATGTTGAAGCCATGGATGAGTTTGATGGAACTGAAGTTGTGGGTTCTGAGGAAGTTAGGGTTTGAGAAGATAGGGATGGTTATGAAGAGTTATCCAACTTTAGAGAGTGGGAGAGAGGTAGTGGGTTTTAAACTTAGGGTTTGAAGAGGGAAGTTCCAAATACTCTTTAAGAGGGAATAAGATTCAAAGGATATGGATTTTAGACACTTAGGAGAATATTGACCACATAAAAATGCATTTAACACATATAATATTTCAAAAAATTTAATTAATTTTCGTTTCTGATTTTTAGAAAATTTAACAGTGTTAATCGATTAACCATACAGGTTAATCGATTAACATATTAAAAAATTTAATTGTTACATAAAAACTTACAGTGTTAATCGGTTAACCCATATGGTTAATCGATTAACACACGCGAATTTTTGAAAAATGCTTAAAAACAGAATGCATACACATGAAAACACAACACAAATAATGCATACACATATTAGAGAAAAAGTCAGATGTCACCTTCATCAAGAATCCCAAGTTCTCGCCGAATTTTGTAGAATGGTTCTTTCGCCAAAGGTTTGGTGAAGATGTCGGTGAGTTGATTATGCGTGTCGACGAAAGTAACATCTACATCTCCATTCAATACGTGATCTCGAAGGAAGTGATGCCGGATATCTATATGTTTTGTTCTTGAATGCATGATCGGGTTCTTTGTAATGTTGATGGCACTTGTATTATCACATCGAAGAGGAATGCAGCCGAGGTCTACACCGTAATCGAGGAGTTGTTGCTTGAGCCACAGAATTTGTGCATATCAACTTCCTGCTGCAATATATTCCGCTTCGGCTGTACTGAGTGCCACACACGCTTGCTTCTTGTAGGCCCATGACACTAATGCATTCCCGAGAATGTGACACGTACCACTTGTGCTTTTTCTATCGGTCTTACATCCTGCATAGTCAGCGTCAGAATAACCAACTAAAGAACAAGTGCTACCTTTAGGATACCATAATCTGACGTTCATTGTCCCTTTGAGATACTTTATGATTCTCTTTACGGCTGTGAGATGTGATTCCTCCGGACTTGCTTGAAAGCGTGCATACAAACAAACGCTAAACATAATGCCAGGACGGCTTGCCGTCAAATATAGTAATGAACCGATCATACCTCGATATTTTGTTATATCAACTGGAGTACCGGATTCATCTTGATCAACGTACGTTCCGGATCCCATAGGAGTGGCCATCACCTTGCAACTATCCATATCGAATTTCTTCAACAATTCCTTGCAATACTTAGATTGGTTGAGGAAGATACCATCCTTTATTTGCTTGATTTGTAGTCCAAGAAAGTAATTTAATTTTCCCATCATGGACATCTCGAATTCTCCTTGCATCATAAGTGAAAATTCTTCGCAAAGCTCTTTGTTTGTTGATTCGAAGATGATGTCGTCGACATAGACTTGAACCAATAAAGTGTTTCCTTTGATTTTCTTTATGAACAATGTCTTGTCAACCTTTCCTTTTGTAAATACCTTCTCACATAAGAAATTGCTAAGGCGGTCATACCATGCTCTTGGTGCTTGTTTTAGTCCGTAGAGTGCCTTTTTCAGTTTGTAAACATGTGAGGTATTCTTGAAGTCTTCAAAACCCGGAGGTTGTTTGACGTAGACTTCCTCATTGATGTAGCCATTCAGGAAAGCGCTTTTGACATCCATCTGGAACAACTGAAAATTCATAGAACAGGCGTAAGCAAGTAGTAATCTAATTGCTTCTAACCTTGCTACCGGAGCGAACGTTTCATCAAAATCAATTCCTTCCTCCTGGTTGTAGCCTTGTGCAACCAATCTTGCTTTGTTACGAACTATGATCCCATTCTTGTCAAGTTTGTTCTTGAACACCCATCTTGTTCCTATGATGTGCTTATGGTCTGGTCTTGGTACAAGACTCCAAACTTGATTCCTTTCGAATTGATTGAGTTCTTCTTGCATTGCTATAATCCATTGGTCGTCGCCTAAGGCTTCATCAATCTTGGTTGGTTCAATTTGAGACACAAAAGCCATGTTGAGACAAGCATCCTTTAGATTAAGTCGAGTTGCAACGCCTTGGCTAATATCACCAATAACTTTATCTATCGGGTGATCTTTATGCGTTCTCCATTCCTTCGGAAGATCTTGATGTTCTTCAATGATTTGAGTGACATCTTCTTGTGGTATTTCTTGATTCTTTGAAATCTCTTCTTGTTGTTGTGAAGAACCTACTATATCATCATCATCATCCATAATAATATTATCCTCTTTCGAGGGGTTAGTCTCATCAAACGAAACATGAATGGATTCTTCAATAGTAAGTGTTCTTTTATTAAAAATTCTAAATGCTCTACTATAAAGAGAGTAACCAAGAAATATACCTTCGTCAGATTTCTCATCAAACTTACCGAGAATATCTTTGTTGTTGTTGAGAACAAAGCATTTGCATCCGAATATGTGGAAGAATGCTATATTTGGTTTTTGACCTTTGAACAACTCATACGGAGTCTTTTTGAGAAGTGGTCGAATATTGACACGGTTGCTTACGAAGCATGCTGTACTAACTGCATCTGCCCAAAAATATTTAGGAAGATTTGCATCGCTAAGCATTTTCCTTGCAAGCTCCACCAGTGATCTATTCTTCCGTTCTACGACATCATTTTGTTGAGGCGTCCTTGGTGCTGAAAAATTATGAGAAATTCCATGCTCTTCGCAAAAATCTTCAAAGTTTGAATTTTGGAATTCTCCACCGTGATCGCTTCTTATAGAGGCTATGGTGAGTGATTTCTCATTCTGAATTTGCTTTGCATATTTCTTGAATGCTTTAAAAGCATCATTTTTCTGCACTAAAAACAATGTCCAAGTGTATCGAGAGAAATCATCAACAATAACTAAAGCATAAAAATTACCTCTGAAGCTTTTTGTTCTTGATGGACCAAAAAGATCCATATGCAACAATTGAAGTGGCCTTGATGTAGAAACCACTTGCTTGGATTTGAAAGTTGTCTTGGTCAGTTTCCCTTTTTGACATGCATCGCATAACTTATCCTTGATGAATTTTATCTTCGGAAGACCAACAACTAGATCATGCTTTATCAACTTGTTTAAATGCTCCATGTGAATGTGAGCAAATCTTTTATGCCAAAGCCACGCCTCATTGTTGTTAGCCATAAGACATTTTACCTTCAAGGAAGAGTCATCAAAAGAGATCATAAAAATATTATTATATCTTTTACCTTTTAGCAAAATGTCATGAGTGACTTCGTGTTCTATCAAGCATTCCTCCTTTGTGAAGTTGATTCAGAACCCTTTATCACACAATTGACTTATGCTAAGTAGGTTGTGTTTAAGGCCTTCCACATAAAGAACGTCTTCGATGATTGTACAAGGAGGTGCACCAATGGTTCCAACTCCAAGAATTTTTCCCTTATTATCATCACCGTAAGTGACGTATCCTTTGGCCTTTAATGATAGACTTGAAAATTTGTTTAAGTCTCCCGTCATATGCTTCGAGCAACCGCTATCAAGATACCATTTATTAGACATTGTCTTGAAGCATACCTACAACACAAATTTAAGTAGTGTTAGGTACCCAAATTGCTTTGGGTCCTTGATAGTTAGTACCTTTTTCAACTCACACATAATGCCCTTTAGCAACACCAATATTGCGCACATAGCAAGCATTAGGTGTATGGCCTTTAATTCCACAATAAGAACACGTAGGTTGAAAGTGACTTCTATCTCTAGGAACATAATTCTTTTTCTTCTCAACTTTTATCTTGTTATGATTTTGATGCTGATTTTTAGAATTGCTTCCCTTTTCTTAGCAACTTGTCCACTTGCTTTTACAAAAATGGTCTCATTGGTAATTGGTTTTGAAAATTTAGAATATCCTAATCCACTTTTATCATTAGGATTTATTTGATGTTTAAGAATTTCTTCCAAGCCAATTTGACCTTTTTCGTATCTTTCTAAAACTCTTTTAAGTTGGACAATTTGAAAAGATAGAGATTCACAATTCTTACATACAAGACTTTGTTTTTCATTTATTAATTTCTGTTTTTCATTTTCAATATTTTTCATAAAAACAGAATTTTGTTCTTCTAAAAATGAAATTCTTTTCTTTTGTGCTGAGATGCTTTTATACAAAGTCTTGCATTCTTTTAGAAGTTCATCTATAACTTTTTGTGCATCATTATCATAAACAGAAAAATTGCTACTAACCTCATTTTCTTCATCGGAGTGGTGTGAGGCCATTAAAGCCATATTTGCACATTCATCGCTTTCTGATTCCGATGATGAACTTATCTCGTTATCATCCCACGCAACATAAGCCTTTTTGTTCTTGAAGTCCTTTTTGCCTTTGAATTTCCCTTTATTTGCGAGTTTCGGGCAATCCGGCTTTATGTGACCTTGTTTCCCACATTCGTAACATGTAACTTCTTGATTTGATGTGGATACCTCCTTTTTCCTGAAATGTCTATTCTTTTTAGAAAAAGAGGAATTTTTATTATTATTAAAAAACTTACCAAGCTTCTTTACTAGAAGCATGAAATTTTCGTCTTCGGAAGATTCGTCATTTTTGTCATCCTTTGTGTCAATCTTCAAGGCAATTCCTTTGGACTTCTTGTCTTGACTTTCAGGCTTCTCAAGCCTTCCAAGTTCCAGTTCATGCTCTTGAAGTTTGCCAAATAAGGAAGCGGATGTCATCGTTGAAAGACTCTTCTTTTCCGAAATAGCGGTCACCTTTGGTTGCCATTCTCTTGTTAAGGATCTTAGGACTTTTAAGTTAAGATCATCATTGGTGAAGGTCTTCCCGAGAGCAATCAGATGATTAATTAGATGAGCGAATCTCTTTTGTAAGGCAACAATGGATTCACCAGGCTGCATACGGAACATTTCATATTCTTGACTTAAAGTATTAAGTCTTGATCTTTTTACTTCGGTTGTCCCTTCATGCGTTTCTACCAAGGTGTCCCAAATTTCCTTTGTTGATTTACACTGTGATATACGGAAGAATTCGTCCATACTGAGAGCGCTTTGAAGTATGTTGATTGCTTTCTTATCATTCAAAATTCTCTTCTTGTCATCTTCATCATATGAGGATTTTATCTTTGGAGTTCCAACACCATTTACCACACTTGTAGGAACGTGTGGACCAGTTTCTACGGTTTCCCATATACCGTCTCCTTGAGCCTCAAGATGTGCCTTCATACAGATTTTCCAAAAATTGAAATATTCTCCAGAAAAGAGTGGTGGCTTGTTACTACTTCCACCATCTTTGAAAACCGGGTTGGTACTTGCGGAAGCCATACTGAATCGTTAGGAACAGGTCACCTTAACCTGCTCTGATGCTAATTGTAAGATCAGAGTATGCCTAAGAGGGGGGTGAATTAGGCTTATGGAAACTTTTTCGGATTTTTGGTGTTCTTTAATTTTTCTTTGGTTATGTTCTTGGTGATGAATGCAGTAGAAAGCATAAAGAAAGTGGACACCAAGATTTATAGTGGTTCCCCTTACAATCCGAGAGTACTCCACTCCCCTTTCAACATGAAAGATAATTTACTATAGTTTTAGAATTGTACAACCTATCACACCATCAACCGGTGAGGCCTACTTTCTAACAACTATACAATCACAAGTGTGCAAGAACAATCCTCCTGCAGACACTTACCCTTGTGTCCAACAATCCTGGATCACAAGTCACAACACAGATACTACTGTAATTTTTGTTTTGAGAGAAATGAGTAATAGTATCAATACATAGATTGATCTTCTCCTTTAATCAGAATTCACTTCTTTAATGTCAATACAAGTGTTCAAATTTCTGGATATGAAAAAGTATGAACAAGATGAACACTTTTTTGAAAAATATTTGAAAATATTTGGATAGAGTGAATTTGATTCAATGATGGTTTTTGAAAATTGTTAGAGGTGTTTTTTTTTTAATTTGAAATTATCAGAATTTATATTATCCAAAACACCTTTTCAAAAGGGTATATTTGAGTATGAGTTAACACATGGAAAGGTATAACATTCAAATAATTTTTGAACTTGAAATCAAACAATTTTTCAGAAAACGTTCAGTGTTAATCGGTTAACCATATAGGTTAATCGGTTAACACTGTAACGTTGGCCCAAAGAATTTAAAATTTTAGGGCGTTAATCGATTAACCTATATGGTTAATCGGTTAACACTGTAAAAACTTTGAAAAATAATTAATTTAAAGGTGTTATACCAATTCCGAAAGATTTTAAAATATGTTAATGCATTATGCAAAAATATTTTATAGTTTTGAACACTTGTATATCAAGTAAATTAGAGAATTTGATATACCATAGCTTGTGTCCAAGTCTTGAAAGATGATCGAGCAAATGTACATGAAGCTTGAATGTTGATCACTTTCATAATACTTTGATCTTGGTCTTTTGAAAGCTTCTGACTTTTTGCACAGATGAAATGATCTTGAATCTTGTTGTTGTTGTCATCAAAACCTTGAAACCTTGAGATGAAGCATGCTTCTAACATAGTTCACAAACGGCTATTTGCACATTCTTTCTTGGCAATTATTGCATCTCTTTTAGTTGTTGTGGAAGTTTTGACAATTGTTGAGTCAACAATTCCACTTGTTGGGATAGAAATTTATTTTGAGCAAGAATAACATCTTTAGTCCCCAATTCAAGCATTCCTTGTTTCCTTTGAGGAGTACCACGATTGTGATTTCCTTGGTGATCATTCAATGCCATCTTATCAATAATGGCTACCATATCTTCCATATTTTTTGCCATTAACGATCCACTCGCGGTAGCATCTAACAAAGTTTTGTGAACAGATTGAAGCCCATTTATGAAGATGTGCACTTATGTTAATTCATCAAAACTGTGACCCTTGCATTTTCATAACACAGATTTAAACCTCTCCCAAGATTCACTGAGAGATTCATTTCTGCCTTGAGCGAATACCACAATTGTCGTCTTTGCTTCCATGAATCGATTGTATGGAAAAAATCGATCAAGGAACTTTTCTTATAACACATTCCAGTCCGTCATCACCAAAGTGGATTGATCAAGGTACCATTCCTTTGCCTTCCCGATTAAGGAGTGCAGAAATATTCTCTTGAACAATGATTCTTTGTCAACTTCCGGAGCACCCATTGCACCCGCAATCTCATAGAATTTTGTGAGATGTGTGAACGGATCCTTATGATCCATACCACGAGAATTCTTATTTTCATCTCCGAGTGCCTACCATTTTGGACATTATATGCAAACTGAGCAGCGTGCCTCAGACTGTTAACACATGGTGTTGAAGTAGAGGGTAGTGGTGGTGGCAGTGGATCTGCCATGATCGGCGTAAATTGAGGTGTTGGTGTATAAATAGAACTTTCTCCTCTCTCTATCTCTCGTCTTTCCTTGGCAAGTTGCTTCCTCTGTCTAGTTTTTCTATTCAACTTACGCGCAGTTCTCTCAATCTTGGGATCGAAAAGAAGTTGATCTGCAGGTAACTTTCCTCGCATAAACAGAGTCTACAAAACTTAACCAAACAAATTAGGAAGCTTAAGAAAGAGTAACTGAGATAAACAAAGTTTAAAACTTATCAACTATTGCAATGGTTGCAATATCAAACAATAATCCCCGACAAAAGCGCCATTTTGTTGAAACGGTATTAATGTGGGTTTTTGTCATCATATCCGCAGGGATTGTATGATATTACCGCCGTTTTACAATTGGAATCGTTTTAAACATATAACAAAAAAATGGTTGGTTTGATTTCGTAATGCAACGATTGCATAAAAATTATAATCAACATTAAATTTTTTTGATTTTAAACGATTGGTAAAAACATGTTAAGATTAGGGCTTGATAATCCATCTCATACATATTTTCTTAACAAAGCATGTGAATTCATTAATAACAAATATAATCACATATCCTCTCAATATGTTTCATCTCTAAAACAAATTATGAATTTTTATCATATATATCCTTAGATGATCTCTCAACCTAACTATCAATATGATAATATTAAAGGTTTAATATTAGTGAATATAAACTCACAAAACTATCTCTAGACTTTGTTTATTGAAAGATGAAAAAAACTAGGTTAATAGTTGAAACATATTTCTAAATAATGATCCAACATAAATATACAATAAAAAATAAGGGTTTTCACCATATATTCATTATTAATTTGTTCACATACACATATCAAGAGAAATACATACAAAAGTAAGGATTATCTACCTCTAATATTGACACAAAGAGAGATTTAGCTATCCATAACCATGGTAGCTTGAGCAAAAAGTAACAAACAAAGCTTTTGGAGCATCAAACTTGAAAGGATCAAGAATTGAAGCTTAAAAGCTTTTATTTCTAAGTATAAATGAAGAAGATGACTTTTTTCTCTTCACAAACATTTATAGGTTATAAAAGATTCTTAAAATTAAGTTATGTTCCAAAACATCTCACAATGTGCTAAAATACACATGTTCTTCCCAGGCAATTTCGCCAGGCGAGCCACAGAATTCGCCTGGAGAAATCTTTAGTACAACCACGTGATAGCAACAGTGCAAACAAGCTGGAAAAAATATTGAATTCGCTAGGCGAAATAAAGCTTCGTCGGGTGAATCCATTTCGCCTCTCCTTCACCAGGTGAATCAGCCAGTGAACCAATTCCAGTAGCTACTGGAATTTCAATCTTCTTTCGCCTGGTCTTTCGCCTGGTCTTTATCGGGAAAAACTTCCCTTTCGCCTCTCCTTCTCCAGATGAAGGTCTTGATTTCTTTGACATGTGACTTTCTTTGTTTCTTTGCTTTTTCTTCCGATGTTTGCTGCACCCTTTTTACAAAATATGATGCAAAACTAAAAAATATATTAAAAATACCATATATATAAATTGATACAAGAATCACTTAATAAATAAGTTGTTTCGCAATTAGAAGTGTGGAAAAGAGCTTAAAAGTGTCGTAAATTGATACGAAAACTATTTTAAACTTGACACATATCAAGAACCCAGACACATAAGGCCTAAATGAATTATTTCCCACTGGAAGGGGGGGGGGGCACTGGTGGACCATGTGTTCCCACATAGGATAAAATGGGACTACTCTAGGCAATTGAATGCATATGCGTCGAACTTGCCATAGACAATATGGCTTCAGACACTAACGTTGGAACCAGACTGCCCCCTATCAAAAAAGAAGGGGTTGGTTCTTCATTATTTGGCAGATTTTGGTTATTTGGTGGATTTGGATTAACCATTCTCCCTATGTGTCTTCTCCTTGGTCTTTCCTTGTTGTTTGTGGCTATTCTACCACTTCTAAGTCTCATGCAACGAGGTATAGAGAGATAAAAATGAAGAACTTAATGCAAAATTGTAAAAACAAGAAAAATATTTTGACACAATAGCACTGTCCCACTGGGCATGCCAATTTGTTTACCGTGAAAATTGGTAAACAACCGTTGGTCTTCCAAAAATTGGTTTAATTGCAGGATCAACAAATTAATCCTAAGGACATAGCTATTGTTTCAATATATTTCTGGAAAACTGAAGAACACTTCGACAATATTCATTTGTATGAAAGATTATTTGGATTGTTTTAGAAAAGATAAACTTTGTAAAAGTTGATAAAGGAAATGTAATGAAGAAAACTTCAAAGTAAAAGTGCAGTAAAAAAAACAATTGGTAAATGAAAGTAACTTTCTATTGAAATAAACGTGGTGTTTCAAACGTACATTTCTCAATGAAAAACTCTTTTCTCACTTGACTTAGATACTTTCAGAGAATTTTTGAGTATTTGTACAATAATGAACACCTCGAAATCCTAACACTAAGACTCCTATTTATAACAAGTCGAAATAACTATCTTCAACGAACATTCCTCCAAAAACAAACACGTTTTGCTTTGCATGCCTTCATTTCGCCACGACTCTCCACACGTCTTTCCTGAGAAACAGATAAGGACAAAAGATAGTTATTTATCCATGTTTCGAATTTCAAATTTCTGTCGAAGGAAAGCTTCAAACATCCTTCATCGAAGTTGGTTTTCCATACTTAGAAAATATTTCTAAGTATTGTTTAGACATCTCCTTCATTGGAAACTACTTCAGCCAAGCTTCTTACACAAGCTCCTGTCGAAGTCAGCAAAAATTCAAGAAACTTGATTTTCACTTAATGTCTTTAAACAAAAATCCAGGCGTCGAAATTTCTAGCTAACAGGAGGTAGGACAAATTTTTGGGTAGGACAAATTTTGTGGTATGACAATGGTTTGGTTTTTATTCTCCTAAAAGGTGAGTCTTTATCAATGAATTTATCAAGTTTCTATCCCCTCACAATAGTCTCACTCTAATATTCATCCTCTATAGGCTTGGACTTTGGTTCCTTATCTTTCTCACTGCTTTGTTGCACCATACTTTAAGTTTGTTCCAAATGGGAGCGGCATGAACTGTGCAATTTCTCAATTCTATCGCGTCATAATTTCCTCTTTCCTTTGCTGGTGATGTGATTTGTTGAGATAGAATAGAAGTAATACCCCAAATTTTGCCCCGAGATTATTAGGTTCATTTCGCACGTCATCTCATTCGCATGACATTGTAACTAACCACTAACATGTTTGTGTAGTCTAGTTGGTTTTGCAGGGAAAGTCACATTGTGCGCTCTTTAACTTATGAAAAGCAAAATGGTCATTTAGTTGCAACCTGCTGACAATTTATGAGGCCGAAGGTTTTGATTGGAAGAGTTTAATCGTGGAGGATTTGATTCAGATGAATTGAATCAATTCAATTTATCAGAATTAAGTTAGTCGGAAGAGTGTGGTCATTTGAGTTTAATCGAACAACTTGGATTCACTCTAATAAGGTTATTCGTTTAAGTTACCGGAAGGATTATTCGAAAGTTTTATCGGAGATGAGATTTAATCGATTGAATTGGTTTGAGAATAGGGAATTAGTAAAAAAATAGAATTTTTATTTTATTATTGTGGTTGGATATCCAAATAATGAAATATAATTTTATTTAGGTTTTATTTCATTTTAATATCAAAATAATAATAATAATAATAATAATAATAATAATAGTTTCATTTCATTTTAATATAAAAAAAAAAACAATAATAGTTTTATTTCATTACAATATCCAAAAAAATGAATAATTTTATTTCAATATCAAAAAATAATTTTATTTCTTTACAATATCAAAAAAAATGACAAAATTAAATTACATTTCTTTTCTAAAATCCTAAATTCCTAAAAAAAACTTTTTCGACTTCTTCGAGTCTCCAATTTTATCCGAACCTGCAAATCAACAACAAACAAGTTTTTAAAACGGTTAGAAATGTGGTTCTGATACCCTCGGTTTAATTTCATCATCGGGTAAGTCGGGAGGGCAACGACGAAGTCGAAGCCAGCTCCCGACTCATTTTCTCGACCTCGGGAAATCAGGCAATATCTGTTCTAAGAGAGAGAGAGAGAGAGAGAGAGAGAGAGAGAGAGAGAGAGAGAGAGAGAGAGAGAGAGAGAGAGAGAGAGAGAGAGAGAGAGAGAAGTTGATTTTTGGAAAAGTGATTCTGAAAATAAGTACTTTTGGAAAAAGCACTTATTTCTAAAAAATGGTTTTGCCAAACATGGCCTTAACATATTTCCCAGAATTTTTTCCAAAGCCCACAGATCAAACAGCAATGGACAAAACGAGAAAATTGCAAAGCTTCAGCTAAATCCACGCAACAAATTATGTGTAACAATTCCTCAGAATCAACCATGATTTTCTCACCAGCAATCCCTGAAAGGCTGCCTGCTGTTGTACCCTAAAATTTGACCAACCTCTTTTCTTATCTTTGGCTTATGTTTCATTGCATTTTAGCATCTTACATTTGCATAGGATAGTCCTCGCAGGGGATCAAGTGTTGTTTGTGTATCATCCAAGAGGAGAGTCTTTATTGGCTTCAAGCTCAAGCAAAGAGAATGGTACAAGCCATCAAGTGGGTGTTATCATCATAAAGTTATCAAAGCTCCTAAAAGAGGAGAGATGTGCCATAGCTCATTGTCAAAGAACCATCAGGGGGTGGTCAGGGGGTCCATGAGGTTTCATTATTGGTAGAAGCATGAGGTAGGAGCTTGTTGAGTACCTCAGAGGTCATGGTGGAGTTGGAATGGTCACTCAGTTCATCTAAGCAATGCCTAGGAAAAAAGGATGAAATTAGGGTTTCATTTTTAATCAGGATAAATTCGTTTTTAGGAGCAAGACTTGTTTCCATGGTCTTCCATATGCCCTAAGGTGTTTGGGGATGGGATATTGATCATCAATTTTAATCAGAAGAGTTTCAATTGATCAATTAATTGAAAGTCAAAAAATTTGGGGGAAAAGTCAATTGTGCAGTGAAAAAGTCAACTCCTGACTTTTTGAGGTCAAGATCATGTTCTTTAAGTTCAATATGACCAATGGATGGAATTTGATCAAAAAAAGTCAAGAGAATCATGAAAAATCAAGAGTTGTTGAAAGTTGCCATTTTGGGGAATTAGGGTTTTAGAAACTTTCCATTTATGGAAAGTTTCATGGTTGAAGCAGCCATATTCAAGGCCATTTTTCTTCATGATCAAGGTTTCAAATGGACTTGGATCAAACATCAAAGTTGTTCCTTGTATTTCAAGCTTCCTTTTGAGTACCAATTCATCATCATATGATATTTGGAGCTCAAGTTATGATCAATCAAAGTTGAGGATTTCAATGATTTTAACATTGGCAAGTTCAGGCAGATTTTTGGACTCACTTTGCAAGCCAATTTTCAGCACTTTCTTGATGTCAAATGAAACTTTGTCCCAAATGAAAGTTATAGATCATGTTCCAAGCTTTCCAAAACGTTCTATAAGTCTTCCATATGATTTGTGAAGCTCAAGTTATGGATGTGCAAAGTTGGAGAAAAATAAGCCAAAATCCATAACTTAGAATTTTTTCTAAGTTATTTGTAGACAGCTTGCATGGCCTGATTTTCACCATCATTTTTCATGGTCTTCCAATCCTCAAATCAAGATGAGTTCAACATGAAAATTGTTCCTTGCCATGCCCTCTTTACTTAGAGCTCAAGTTTAGGGCAAATTGGTCTTTGTGCATCAAGTTATCATTGCCAAATTTGGTGGTTTGAACATATTTTCAATGCATGTGTTACAAGTTATTTTGGCATAGATTTGCATTTTAATCATACAGCCTGGTTCACTTCACATCCCATCCCATGCGCATGATGCTAGTCTTGAAGCACGCCAAACATTTCCCAAACAAGCCAAACACCCAATGTACCATTTTGTTCATTTTCAAATAACATTGCCTAAACAAGTGATAAACCAAAAACTTCCACAAGACAATGCCTCTCTCCATTCTGTTGCTGGCAGATACAAAAAGAAACTATCATTTTGTCCATTATTGCATAGCCCTAGCAGCTGTTGTCCTTGTTCATCACACACCATTGATTCAAATTCATGAAAAGATGCAAATCTGCCCCTTCATTTTTCACCATGGTAAAAGCTTGCCAATTCCCCTTTCTCACCTCATATTTAAGCTGAAGAGAAGCTTGAGAAAACCCTAGCCACCACTGTTGCAAAAAACCAGAATTTGAGCTTTGAAATCCTCCAAAACTACAAAAACTGCCTTGTGCAAATTTCATACCAGCATCCTTTCCAATCCTTCAGCCATCATAAAAATCATCCAAACAACCTCAAAATAATCATTAGAAGGTGTTCCAACCATTAGTTTTACTAGAAATATCACAAAACCAAAAGTCAACTTCTCACACCCCTTGTTTGACTTTTATGCATAATATGTGTAAACTCACTGCCTAGACCAGTTTGAAACACTTAGACACTTTGAACACCTTCCCTTTATGTTATTTCAACTGTTTGAAACCTTAAAAAGCAAGGGGAACCTAATTTGTTAGATCTGTCCCAAAAAGATCACTTGTTGCTTCAAAAGGAAGAAAATTCAACAATTGCTCAAAAGAAAAAGGGGGTACTGTCTGTTTGCTGCTAGCTTGCTGTTTTTTTGGAGGTCTACAAGAGGTACGTGGCCCTGAATCTCCTCATTAATGTGCATCATGTTTATGTTTTGTTGATTTTCTAAATGGTTTAAACACTGTTATGCTTAAAATGCAACTTTGTTGTCCAATATGTGTGTTTGCTGCTAAGATGCCGTTAGGTTGGTGTATGTGGTTATTACTTTCATGAAAGTATGAAGTTGAGCACTTGATGAATCTATGCCTTAAGCATTGTTATGTTTGGCAGTTATCATTGGTGAAGTTAAATTGGATTTGTCTAGCATAATGAGGGTTTGCATTGTGGACTGTCAAAGATTTCCTTGTTTTTATGGCTGCTGTTAGAATTTGTTTGAGGTTGGTTTCACATGTTAAGTTTTCAGGTTTATGTTTGTGTTTTCCATACAAGAGGATTTGATGGGAACTGAGTTTTTAACTTAAATGTGGTTGGCATTAGTTCAGTCTCTTAGGTTAGGAAATGTGTTTAAGCATTGGAACTGTCAAGAGCTTTAAGACATTAGAGTTGTCGTTTGGTTTGATGGTTTGTTGCACTTATGTTGCTGTCATAAGTCTTACACTAGGGATGACCTTTAGTCTTGAGCTTATCTTTTTCCACTTATTGGATTTACAGCTGCACTATTGAAGTATGAGATTATTAAGTCTTGATTGCTGGTTGTTTATTGTTATTGTTCATACTAAAACTGGTTGTGATTGTTTTAACAAGAATGAGAGTTTTCATCTAAAACAGTTTTTGGAATTAGTTTGTGGGTTTGGTTTTATGATAACAAGTTGGTACTGTCATGAAGGTTTAAGGCTGTTGTGTGCTGGCTAGATCTTTTGAGGATCAGCTGTCGATTTTTAACCTCAATCTGGTTGTCAAGTTTGTTTTGTTAATATTGGTGCATTATTATGCTGAGCATTGAACCTCTTACTAAAATCATGAGAACCTGATGGCATGAAGTTATAACATCTCATTTGGAGAAAATCACTTGAATTAATAAAATGCTTTGGTTCTGAAAAGCCATTTTGAGTTGGTTAACTCATAGTTGCTAAAAGAATTTCACTTGATAAGAGGAGATTGGATTTCACTATGTGAATTGATCATTGTCATAACTCTTTGTTGTTAGAACCTGGCTCACACTGATATTGATGTTGTGATGGTTGTTGAGGGTGTTTCCATTTGATAAGAGATTTTTTATTGTTGGTTTCCATCTGATGAGTGTGGTTTGAACTAGAGTTGGATATCAGTTAGAGGGCTGTCATGAGAGTTTAAACTGGTTGTGTGCTTCACTTATGTTTAGGACCACGAGAGCAGTTGGCTTTGGTTATGTGTGAACTAATTTTACTGTGGTTTATGTTGAGCTCATGTTAACCTTTAGAGTGTTGTTGTTTTTCTTTAGGTGGTTGTTTTTGTTTAGGTCTGTTGCTGCCAAACAATACTCCCATAGCTGGCCTTGTTAGTTTAATTCTTGAAAATGAGTTTGACAACTCAAGTTTGGTTGTTATCCAGATTAGATCCCTATGTTTAGGTGTTTTAGTTTGTATTGTGCTTGATGCTTAAGGATGTTGGTTTGCAACAGGAAGCAGGTTTGTGTTAGTGAGAAGGGCGATCAGGTGCCTGAAGTTGCAGCAGAAATGGTTATTCCACCCTTACCTGTGGAATCTCTCCCAAGGCATGATATGCCTCAAAGATCTTCTGCACGACCAGAGGTTCCAGAATTTCCCTATCAGCAGTTACCTCCTGTTCCCCAGGGTAATCCTAAGATTAGCAGGCAAGCTCAGAGGCCGAAGCAGCCCGACAGAATCTTCGACCAGATCCCTATGACTTATACTCAATTGTTGCAATTCATGCTTCAACTTCGTTTGGTGGAACTTCGGACTCTGGTTCCACTTACTGGTAAGCCACCACCAGGCTATGATGTAAGTGCCCATTGTGATTTCCATTCTGGGGCACCGAGGCATGATGTCGAGAACTCTAAAGCTTTTAAGCACAAAGTTCAGGACTTAATTGATTCAAAGGTAGTTGAATTCACGTCGGGAGGCGTGAGCCTACCAGGTGGTCTTATTACCTTCGTTGCAAAAGAGGTGGATGTTCCTATTCTTTCCCTTAAAGACGCATCAGGTCAGGAGTGTGTCTTACAATCTATGATTTTAGAATCTCCATGCCCACATCTGTTGCCAGTTCCTAGGCCAAGCCTGAGGATGAAAGCACTCGAACAAGGGAAGTCCCCGATACCTCAGGTTCAGTTTCTAGACGTTTCGAGTGTTCAGAGTCAACAGTCATACCGTTATCAGCTGCGTCAGCATGCCTGGCAAAGACTAAAGAAGTCAGAGAGGCATTTCACTCAGTTGCCAATGTCCTACAGTCAGATGTTTCCAAATCTGATCAGAGGTGGATTGATAGTTCCAAAGGAGATTAATCTAGAGATTCCTCCATATCCACCAGGTTTTAATGTCAATGCCCGCTATGACTACCATGCTGGGGCATAGGGGCATTCAACCGAAGACTGTAAGGTGCTTAGGAGCAAGGTTCAGACTCTGCTGGACTCCAATATATTCTCAATCACACCTCAGGGCATCCAAATCAACAATCCTTCTTCACCCGGTCATGTGGGTTCATCGGTTCATGTTATGGAGGAATTTATCGAGGGCAGATATTCAGAATAATGTCAGATCGACTTTGACGAGCAATCCTGAAGATGGTTGATTCAGCAACAAATCTAGATTTGAAAGCCCAGTTCCTAGAAGCTGGCAATCTTTTTATCATGTCATTTCTTTGCATTTGTAGTTTCTTTTCTGTTTGAGTGAAAATTTCATTTGTAATACGTGTTTGTTTTTGATTAATAATGAAAATGAAATGAATATGCATGTTTTAATTAAATCTATTCGTGTTCACTCAATACTTTTTTTATTGATTTTAAACGCTTGTTTAAGCGGAATCCGAGGGAGGATGACAAAGTTGAAAAGACGCAAAGCTTCCGATTATATACTTTTGAATAAAACCCCTGCTAATGATATACAGGCATTGTTTCAAATCCCTAAACAACAGAGATATAAGGACGATAATCCCTTGTCAACCCCTTTGAGCCTAGTAGTAGGGACCTCTTTATGAAAATGAAAAAACCTCAATCTTAACCTGGGGCAGGGTAGGTGTCAATTAATTCGACCGAACATCCAAATTGTAGAAGGAGTGTTCCCGTTCGAGGACCAATCACACCTGTAGAGGTCGTACCTAAAAAACCACAGTGGTTATCCCTTGCCGACCAAGGAGTGAGACAGTCACAACCCTTTCAAACAAGTCAGACAAGCTGGTGTCACACGATTTGTTCCTAGAAAAAATAATAATAATATAAAGCCCGCTAAGTTGATAACTTGAAAACAAGTGGCTTAGGAAAATATTAGGGCATACCGCTAAACTTCGAGAGAAGATAAACTCAAAAGAGTCAGTCCAGGAAAAAATAGGGAAATCGAAAAAATGACGAGGAACAAGTTGTGTGACTCCAGGCACCAAAGACGAGAAGCAAGTGTCTGTCACCCCGAAAACTTGTGGTTTCCTGAACCATTGCTCCTGTCATTCAACCTTTGAGAGGTGAGTGCTTATGTCAAATTAGCTGAATATAGGATTGAAGAACATCAAAGAGAGTGTGCGGGTTAAAATAAACTTAGAGCCTTATATCCTTTCATTACTATGTTACAACTTTTTTCCAGTGAACAGACTTGGATTTCAAAACTGTCATATGCATTGCATTAATATTATCATTTTCAAAATGAATTGTTTTACTTGCGAGTAAGCACTTGACATCAGGAAAGCTTCTACAATGCGAAGTTTGATCGAGATAAGGTGCAAAACACCGAAGAGCTTCGTCGAGCAGGGGCATGCTAAAGGATCATATAAGAGGAGTCAGTCATTCCAAGATTCCATTAATCTGGGGCAACCAGGTGGAGATTAATTAAATATATCGAAGGCCAGTCAAAGACGCCATTTCCTAAGGTCCGTTAATCTGGGGCAATCAGGTCGAGATTCGGTAAATCTCTAGAAGTCAGAGACACTTATCCACAAATTAGCCAGTCAGGGGCAAAGTCATTGCGAGGCTGGGGCAAGCTACCCCAAGAGCACGAAAGCCCTCCTTATCCAGTAGACAATTAACTTAAAGTACCTCTTCGAGGTTCAAAGTGCTAAAGCAGTCCATATCAAACCGTCAGGGTACATAAATTTTAGGTTTCCTTTCGAGGAAGGTTTTAGAGAATTCCCACAGGTTGGAACTCCTGCTTTATGCCATTTTTATTTTCATCTAACCATCTTATTTCTCTTCATCTCTGCTTGCTAATCCCTGATTTTAATCATATTTAAATTTTTCGGTTGTAATTATGTGAGGCTATCGTCGCACTTTATTCCGTCTTTATTTTGCACTTTTTATGGTTGTAATTTACGTGAGTGATCGTCGCATCGTATTTTTTTCTTGCTATTTTTGTATTTGCGTCTATTTTAAACCTGCCATGTAATAACTCATCATATGCATTATTCTCCGTTAAGTCCCTCCGAAGGATTAGGTCTAACAGTTTGACCGCCGAGTCAATAACCTTAACCTTTGAATGGTTCAAAACCCTAGTTGCCTAGGCATCCTGCCATGGACTAAATCACACTTCACCCTAGCATTAGGTTAAGGATTCGCCGCACTCCATTTTAGGGTTTCCTGCCATGGAACACTTAGTTTACCCTAATTTTAATTCAACTATTTTCAACGTAGAAATAGGAGTCGCCGCACTCCATGTAAGCGCTTCCTTAGGAACACTTATTCCCCGTTGAAACCTTGACCACAGTCAAGAAGTTTCTAACCTCCCTTTCAAGGGGAACTATGATTACTCTGATTCCATCCCCTACCTCGGATATGTAGGCACAAGATGCGAGTCTTGGCGAGTAAACTTAGGACTAACCCTTAGGTCTCTTTGTCACTCTTAACCCTTAGCTCAGTATATACCTTAAGCAAATAATCAAGCAAAATAGTAAACAGTAAACAAGAGGTTCTTGTAGAGTACTACAGAAGTTTAGGGTGCTAATACCTTCCCTATGCTTAACCAACCCCTTACCTAGATCTCTCCCCGCATTATGTTTACGATGCAAAATTAGGTTTTTCCTTTCTTTGACCTTTCCTTCAGATAAATTAAAGACCGGTTGTGAACTAAAGATGTGATTCGAATTAATTAATAATTTGATATCCTATTCTAACCGCAACAGAAAATGGCGACTTCACCGGGGAGAGTCCTATCTTTTAAGGGTTACCCCTACTTTGTTTATTGTATGCTATTTGCTTTATGATATGTTTTCTTGTATATAATATTGTTGTATCTTGCTTGGGGTACCTTCATCGTGAGATAAGTCCTACACCGGAACTTGAGTGGCATTATTATAGGAAGGTGATATATTCGACGAGGCTTATAGGGAGTGAGTCTCGACCAAGCTGACTTGAGAATCACCGCTCGGTTGAGACCTTTCGAAAATGGTTTGGTTGAACGAGTAGTCGTGAAAATTTTTACTATTGTTGATTGGAGTTCGTGATATTGGGGACCGCAGTACCTTAACACCACTTTGGCCTTATATAGAACGTAGTGCGGGAACTATGAGACAGTAGTCCCAAAATAGTTGTTATGCGATACTACACTCAAAAGAGGTTCTCTTGAGAATATTATTAATCACCGAGTACGTCAGGAAATTGATAATATCCAAAAGATGGACTAATGACTTTGGGTACTTCTTTAGAACCCTTGTTCTGCAGGTATAACTAACCTATAGTACATACCTTTGGGAAGGGTAGACTTTGACTCCACTCATTATACCTTTAACCTAGGACTTTTTTTATTTGTGTGTATATGTGCATTATATCCATAAAGCATCATATCATTCCTAGTTTCAAGGAATTCAACAATCCTTTGTAAATCCAAAAGTCTCACATTTTAAAGTATAAAACATTTTCTAGGGTTTCTTAGAGAATATTTGCAATCGACCGTTGAAGTTCTTGAAACCATTGCATCGCATTAACATCATGTCTTGCATTGCATTCTTTCCCCCGGTTTCTCATGTCCAGTTATCTTTATCTTCCAGTGTTCCTTGAGTCGTCAAGCTGATTCCTCAACAAAGATATCAGACTAGAGCTAACTGTAGACGCCTAATGTCAGAACAAGAGGAACATAATGCGGAAGTCCGAATGGAGATTGATGAGTTGAAAGCAGGCATGACCAGGCTTACGGAGATGCTTCAAGTACTGATTACCAGAGGAGAGCCACCTCAGAGGACCGTCATTCAGGAAGTTTCAAGTGTTGATCCACCTCCTGTTTCACTGCCTCCCTCTACTTGGCCGGAGTTTGGTTTACCTCATAACTACTCTCCACCTATTGCATCTACTGCTACGATTGGTCAGACTGTCAGACCGGTTTTTCAAGCTCCTGTCCTTACTGAGGCCAGACCTGTGGTCCACACTATTAACCAGACTGTCCAAGCTCCCTTGGAGAATCCTCCTTATGAGTACAATGTTGTCGGTGTTCAAGGGGGAGACCAGGAAGATTTTGTTGAGCCTGAGATTACCCGTGAACAGTTTCAAATCATAAACAAGAGACTTCAAGCTGTCGAGGGTACTGATTTCTTCATTGTTGATGCCGACAATATGTGCCTAGTTTCTGGTCTTATTTTGCCTGCCAAGTTCAAGACTCCTGAATTTGTGAAGTATCAAGGTCACTCATGTACAAGAGCACATCTAGTTATGTACTTCCGAAAGATGGAAGCTTACACCAACAATCAGAAGCTGCATATCCATTGCTTTCAGGACAATTTGAGTGGTGCTTCTCTCAAATGGTATATGAACTTAGAGCATAACAGTGTCCACTGCTTCCAGGATCTCGCCAACGCTTTTATGAAATAGTACAAATACAATTTGGATATGGCTCCCGATTGTCGTCAACTTCAATGTATGTCTCAGAAGGAAAAAGAGTCGTTCAGGGAATACACTCAGCGCTGGAGGGAGTTAGCTTCCCTAGTTGAACCCCCTATAGCAGAGAAGGAACTAACGAGAATGTTCATGGATACATTGTCTCCTTTCTATTAGGAAAAGATGATTGGAAGTGTCTCTTTAAGCTTCACAGATCTAGTGATTATTGGCCAAAGGTTAGAAGAAGGTTTAAAAAATGGGAAGGTGTCCAAAGCTGCCGAATCTTCTAGTGGGGCAAAGAAATCCTATGGGAATTTCCAGAAAAAGAAAGAGGAACAGACCAATGTTGTCATGACTGAATCAAGAAGGCCTCGCCATGGATCTCAACCTGTTGATCATCATGTTGTTACTCCACAGCCAGCTCAGACTCCTCAACATCCCGTTGTTAGACAAGACCAGTATCGAAACAGGAATCAATTTGATCCTATTCCCATGACTTACACAGAGCTTTATCCTTACCTGGTTCAAAAAGGGCTAATCACTACAAGGGCTTTACCACCTCCTCCTAATCCTCCTCCAGCTGGATTTAGGGCTGATTTCCAGTGCGCGTTTCATGAGGGTGCCCTAGGCCACGACTTGGAACATTATTTTGCACTGAAAGCTAGAGTGTGTGAGTTGGTTAAAACTGGAATCCTTGATTTTGAGGATAATGCTCTGAATGTCCCGAAAAATCCTTTTTAGCAGTGCATTAGAAGTGAAGCTTTAGACAGGACGGCTCACCCTTATACTGATTAAGTCATTAGGCCTTTTGTTTCTTGTTATTTGTACTTTCCTTATTTTTATATTAGCTGTTTGCTTTCAAATTATGTTTGTACTTTTACATTAATGAACTGAGCATTGCAACTTTCAATTTCAATTCATTTTGTCTATTATTTGCATCTTTATGCTTTATCTTTCAAATATTTATTTCTTGTCCAAATTTTTGATATGCAAATATCGGAGGGAGAATGACGAAAATGTTATACCCATAACTGCTGTCAATATGCTTTCAATTAAACTTTGTTGACGATGTAAGACATTGTTTTAACTCCCAAACACTGGAGAAATAAGGAAGTTATTCCTTTGTCACCCCCTTCGAGCCTAGAAGTTGGAGTTCCTTTCTTTACAAAAAAACCCGCAATCTTAACTTTGGGATGGGTAGTTCTCAGTTAACTCGGTTGTGCGTTCCTACAATACGCCTTTCATATAAAGGTTGCACTCACCAATTTTCCTTCGCACACATCAAGTAAGTGTCGAAGATGTTTTCCAAGTTAAAACGCCGATGATGGTTCACCGTGATCATTAAGCCAAGCAGTCACTTTCTTTCTTCCAAAAAAAATCAAAAGAAAAAGCACGCTGAGTCAAAACCTACGAAGGAGACTTAGGCAAAACTGGGGCATCCCGCCGACTGTGTGCTTTACAAGAAGTAGTTCAGGCAAAAGTTAGGGATAATAAAAAGAGGAGATCTTTAAATATTTACCCTAAAAATTCTCAATATCAAAACAACCAAATGTTATAGGGAAGTAGTGGTTTGCCTTTTCATAGGTCCCTTGATTTCTGAACCATCATTGCTACTATCAGTGCAATTCCTAACCTATAGGAACCTGAATGCATAACACGAGTTAAATGAGCGTAGAACTAAAGATTATCACGTAGATTGGGTGGGTACAATAAATTTTGATCCTTTATCCTTTGTTTCATAAACCGTGAACCAGGCCACGTTACAACCCTCAAAAGACCTAACTGAAACAAGGTTATTTTGAATGCATACTACAACAAGGTTGCATAAGCTGACTCCAAAAGATCTTTGCGAATCATTTATTTTGGCAGTACACCTTTGTTTTAATATTTGAGCGTCTTGAACCACTGTGTTCTAACCAACGACTCATTTATTTTTCATCTTTCAAAAATAATTTTGATTTCAAAAGTTGCATGAACTTTGCGTTACCATGTTTGTATGAATATTTTTGTTTACAAACTGGCTTTCTTCAAGGAATTTTCAAACAATTGAGAAACTTGGTAAAGTGATCTTATCAGGGGCAAGTTCATTTTACATCCTGTCTAAGAATCAGTTCAAGATTTGTTCAAGACAAAGTTATTCTCAGATTTGGTTTATCCATAAGATTTTTCAAGACTCAGACTGGGGCAGACCTTCCGAGGGTACAGTAAAGCAGTCATTTTCACAAATCAGAAAAGTTGAAGCAATTATCAGTTCATCTACAACAGACAACTAATCTAGGGCAGTTTACTTGAAGGATCCCCAGGCAGCTATGCATCCTTCCTACAAGGACCATCAACTTGATACAGTTTACCAATATGGCAGAGATGTGCTCAGCAGTAATATCTTTGGTCCCCAAACAAGTGGCAGTGATCTCTGTGTTGAGGGATCAGTATTCCAGTCTTGTCATCTCACCAAAAGAGTTGAGCCTTGTCGTTGGCATTTGCATTTGCATTTGATCATATCTCATAGCATAATTCATATACATATTCATATCATGAGTGTTTCATCCTCATTTTCATTTCTTCCAAGGTTGTGTTTTATCCATGTCTTACATTATGGTCGAAGTCCAACTTACTTGGCACCTATCAAACAAAGTTGTTATATCTATTTGACGTTCTTCCAGATATGACGTTTTTCTTATCCGATGGTTTTCTGGATATGCCTATTTCTCCTACGTTCAATACTCTTCTTATATATTGTGTTTATACCTTTCATTCAAAGCTATTATTGGATGTGTAGTATCCTTTTATCCAATGTCATTCTTGGATGTCACCCTCGTTTCTCTTTCTGATGGTTTTCCAGATTGAGTCTCTGTTCTGATGTTTCTTCCAGAACTTATCTGACGGTTTTCCAGATATTTCCTTTGATTCTGACGGTTTTCCAGAATCTTTTCGATGGTTTTCCGGTTACGTTTCTCTTTCTAATGGTTTTCCAGACTGAGTCTTTGTTCTGATGTTCTTTCAGAACTTATCTGATGGTTTTCCCGATATTTTCCTTCGATTATGATGGTTTTCCAGGATCTATCCGATGGTTTTTTGGATTTATTCCTCTTTCTGATGGTTTTCCAGATTGAGTCGTTGTTCTGATGTTCTTCCAAAACTTATCTAATGGTTTTCCAGATATTTTCCTTCGATTCTGACGGTTTTCCAGAATATATCCGATGGTTTTCCGAATTCGCTCTCTTCCTGATGGTTTTCCAAATCGAGTTTTTGTTCTGATGTTCTTATAGAAATTTACCCGATGTTTTCCGAATTTGTTTCTCTCTCTGACGGTTTTCCAGTTTGAGTTTTTGTTCTGATGTTTTTCCAGAACTCCTTTGTTGCTTATCTGATGTTTTTCCAAATATGTCTTCAAACTTGTCCCATACATTTATTGATTTCCTAAATGTTTCGGATGTACCTTCAAAGACCTTGTCGTCATTTCATGCTCTTATAGATGTTCTCATTTTGTTTCTTTGTCCCCAAGTTTATTCGATGTTTTTCTGAGTATCTCTGGTGTGTTTCAGAGTTCATTCGATGTTCTTCCGGATGTTTATGATGTTTGTTTCTCCCTGTGTATTTTCTGACGATTTCTGAAGATCCTGCTCGATCTCTTCGTTTAAAGGAATGTCCCAAAAACTCCAACACTTGTCGTTTACCTGATCCTACCGCTGTGTGGATCCTGTGGTACCATTTCATCCTAAAGTGAAAGCTGGCCGCGCTTGCACCAGTTGGCCATCGCTTTAGAATTCCCCAGTGTCATGCTGTCTTCCTAGTGTGTCATATTCCCCAGTATGGTCTGTCGTCGCGTCTGTCCCCTGTGTCGTCGTATCGTTTGCCTCCGTGCATTTAGCATTCCAGTATACACATCATATTAAAGTCATGGCATTGTCAACATTATGGTCGTTTTGTTTTGTCCATAGCATTGCGTATCACTGCATCTAAGGGCAAAATTTTCGGTTATCTGTATTTAAATCCCTCCACCGTGATTCCTCGAGTCACTGATGCTTAAATCATCTGGTGAAGCTATTTAAATAGGGGAAGCTGTAATACCCCAAATTTTTCCCTGAGATTATTAGGTTCATTTCGCACGTCATCTCATTCGCATGACATTGTAACTAACCACTAACAAGTTTGTGTAGTCTGTTTGGTTTTGCAGGGAAAGTCGCATTGTGCGCTCTTTAACTTATGAAGGGCAAAATGGTCATTTAGTTGCATCCTGCTGACAATTTATGAGGCCGAGGGTGTTGATTGGAAGAGTTTAATCATGGAGGATTTGAGTCGGATGAACTGAATCAATTCAATTTATTGGGATGAAGTTAGTCGGAAGAATATGGTCATTTGAGTTTAATCGAACAACTTGGATTCACTCTAATAAGGTTATTCGTTTAAGTTACTGGAAGGATTATTCAGAAGTTTTATCGGAGATGAGATTTAATCGATTGAATTGGTTTGAGAATTGGGAATTAGTAAAAAGTAGAATTTTTATTTTATTATTGTGGTTGGATATCCAAATAATGAAATATAATTTTATTTAGGTTTTATTTCATTTTAATATCAAATAATAATAATAATAATAATAATAATAATAATAATAATAATAATAATAATAATAATAATAATAATAGTTTCATTTCATTTTAATATAAAAAAAACAATAATAATTTTATTTCATTACAATATCCAAAAAAATGAATAATTTTATTTCAATATCAAAAAGTAATTTTATTTCTTTACAATATGAAAATAAATAAATTGACAAAATTAAATTACATTTCTTTTTCTAAAATCCTAAATTCCTAAAAAAAACTTTTCCGATTTTTTCGAGTCTCCGATTTTATCCGAACCTGCAAATCAACAACAAACAAGTTTTTAAAACGGTTAGAAATGTGGTTCCGATACCCTCAGTTTAATTTCATCATCAGGTAAGTCGGGAGAGCAACGACGAAGTCGAAGCCAACTCTCGACTCATTTTCTCGACCTTGGTAAATCAGGCAATATCTGTTCTAAGAGAGAGAGAGAGAGTTGATTTTTGGAAAAGTGATTCTGAAAATAAGTGTTTTTGGAAAAATCACTTATTTCTAAAAAATGGTTTTGCCAAACAAGTAAGAGCAACAATCACGCAAAAACGCAGCAACAATTGCTCCGTAACTTCCATAAAAAAAAACCACAAAATCAGCCGTGAGTTCATAGTAACAAATCCATCATATATCAGGCCCAAAGCATCAATACAAGAGGGGACAAGAACAACAAAGGATTCACGAACCCATACATCAGAAAGGGGTCGGAAGAATCGAAGAAGAAAACCCCCGGATTCAGAGAATCTTGAAGATTCATCATCACCATCCACCGAGGTTCAGAAAGACTCCGAAGAGCATCATCATCAACATCGCGTAAACGAAAGAAGAACCCTCCGGATCGCTTCAAACTTGTCGAAAGAGTGAGCAATCTGATCTATTTTGTCGTTGCTTTCTGTTTAGTGATTTTTCAGGTTAGAAGAAAGAGGAAGAACGACATATAAGCAGAAAAATAAAGAAGAGAAAAGCTTTGGATTTTCATCCATGGCCGTCGCGTGGGACAGAGAGAATGAAGAAGATGAAATTCCATGTCACAATGCAAGACACAGACGCCCTTCCCTCTTATCTACATTGTCGTTCTGTTTTTTCATTTTGCTTTCTTTTAGTTATTTTTATTTATTTTTTATTTTTTATTTTATTTATGTCGTTATTGGTTGGTTAATTACTACTTAGGTAGTAATGGTGACTAGTAATAATCTTTTTTTTTTATATAATCTTTGTTTTAATTTGTTTTAATAATAATTAGTCATAATAAAAAACCCATTTTTTAAAGATAAAAAAGAATAATAATTTTCCTTAATTTAAATCTAAAAAGCTAATTTTAAATCCACTTTGAAATAAAAACAAGTTTTTTCGACATTCAAATAAAAACCATTCTTTTTTAATAAAATAAAAGTTAAAACAACTTTTAATAAAACGTAAAACTCTGTTTTTTAATATTTAATACTCATTTTTTAAAAATAAAACTTAAAAACTTGTTTTCTTAAAAAACTTAAAAATTTATATTAACCAAATAATTCCATTTTAAAATTAAAACCATTTTTCATAATTAAAACAGTTAATTAAAATCTTTTCTTAATGATTAAAGATTAAGTTTTTTTTAAGTACAAATTAAACCTTTTCTTAACTTATAATAATTATTAAAAATATTTTGAGGATGATTTGAGTCCTTTGTTCAAATTAATTTTTCTTTTAAATAAAAGTTTAAAAAAATAAGGAACTCCTGCTTTATGCCATTTTATTTTTAACTAACCATCGTTATTTCTCTTCATCTCTGCTTGCTAATCCCTAATTTTAATCATATTTAAATTTTTCGGTTGTAATTATGTGAGGCTATCGCCGCACTTTATTTCGTCTTTATTTTGCACTTTTTATGGTTGTAATTTACGCGAGTGATCGTCGCATCATATTTTTTTTCTTGCTATTTTCCTATTCACGTCTATTTTAAACCTGCCATCTAATAACTCATTATATGCATTATTCCCCGTTAAGTCCCTCCGAAGGATTAAGTCTAACAGTTTAACCGCCGAATCAATAGCCTTAACCTTTGAATGGTTCAAAACCCTAGTTTCCTAGGCGTCCCACCATGGACTAAATCACACTTCACCATAGCATTAGGTTAAGGAGTCGCCGCACTCCGTTTTAGGGTTTCCCGTCGTGGAACACTTAGTTTACCCTAATTTCAATTCAACTATTTTCAACGTAGAAATAGGAGTCGCCGCACTCCACGTAAGCGCTTCCTTAGGAATGCTTATTCCCCGTTGAAACCTTGACCACATTCAAGAAGTTTCTAACCTCCTTTTCAATGGGAACTACGATTACTCTAATTCCATCCCCTACCTCGGATACGTAGGCACAAGATGCGAGTCGTGGCAAGTAAACTTAGGACTAACCCTTAGGTATCTTTGTCACTCTTAACCATTAGCTCGGTATATACCTTAAGCAAATAATCAAGCAAAATAGTAAACAGTAAACAAGAGGTTCCTGTAGAGTACTACAGAAGTTTAGGGTGCTAATACCTTCCCTATGCTTAACCAACCCCTTACCTAGATCTCTCCCCGCATTGTGTTTACGATGCAAAATTAGGTTTTTCCTTTCTTTGACCTTACCTTCGGATAACTTAAAGACCGGTTGTGAACTAAAGATGTAATTCAAATTAATTAATAATTTGATATCCTATTCTAACTGCAACACTAGACATTTGCCCTTCCAGTCTTCTCATTGACTCATCGTGATTTTCATTTAACAAGTTCTGTAATCTATTAACCTTCAAAAAAGATCCAGGTAAATGCAAATTGAGGAGCTTCTAAATGGTAAATGCAAATTCATGAAAGAGCTTCTAAATGGTAAACGCAAATTAAAGGAAGATGAAAATGTTGCTTTAATTGAGGAATGTAGTGCCATCATTCAATGCAAGCTACCATCTAAACTAAAATATCCAGGTAGATTTACTATTCCTTGCTCTATAGGTTCCTTGAAAATTGGTAAAGCACTATGTAATTTAGGGGCGAGCATCAATTTGATTCCACTGTCTATGATGAAAAACCTAAATTATGGAGAGCTAAAACCTATGAAAATGACTTTGAATTTGGCCAACAGATCAGTTACATACCCCTATGAGTACGGGGGACGTGTTGGAAAGGGATGATGATTCAACACTTTGATTGATGTAGAAAGAGGAGAATTGATTCTCCGATTTAATAAAGAGCATGTGGTATTTAATGTGTTTGAAGCCATGAAACATGATCATGAGGACTTGCAATGCTACCAAGTCAATTTGATTCACAAATTGATAGACAATGTTTAGAGAGAACATGGTCCATCATCTCCAATTGAAAAAGCTTTAGTGTAGTCTATCGAAGAAACAAGTGAAGACGAAGATAACATTGAGGTCAATGAGTTGGTACTGCAGTTGCAAGCAACATAACTAGATCATGCTTATAATGTTTTTTGAAGAATTAGGAAGAAATAGTAAGGGGAAACCCATGGATCCTAAACTAAAAGAGCTTCCTGGGAATTTAATGTGAAATCAAGATTCTCAGAGATGAACATTTGTTTTGATGAAGACAAATCACTCAAGAAGGCAAAGATGATCAACCATCAAGCATCAGGACAAAGATACAACTTTGAAGATGTTCTCATCTGAAGGTATAATGAGAATGTCCATTAAGCATTTAAGTCCTAATTTCTAAAATCTTTTAAAACATTTCTCATGACTTGTTACACTCTCACAAGCTTTTAAAACTAAATTTTTTCTAAGTTTTTCAAAGTGCAATCGATTGCACTCTTAGAGCAATCGATTGCATGATCAAATTTTTAACTATTTTTTGTTTCTGTTTTGAAGTGCAATCGATTGCTGCCTTAGTGAAATCGATTGCATGCTTAAAAAATTCTCAGTTTTCACTTCTGTTTTGAAGTGCAATCGATTGCTGCCTTGGTGCAATCGATTGCTCACTGAACGTTTTTGAAAAATCCTTCTGAAAAATTGCATCTCTTCATTCAAATGTCTGTTAAATGTTTCCTTTGAAACATGACAACTGTTCATCAATTTTTCTGAAGATTTGCATGATTTCATCAAGAGATATTTATGTAATATAAATACCTAGCTTTTCAAAATTCAAAAACAACTCTTACATCAATTCTTTAAAATCTCTTTCAATCAAAAACTCTTAAACATTTCTAAAAACAAATTTTCACAAAGAATTTTCTGCATCAATTTCATATCTTTTGAAAAGAAAATTCTTGAGCAATAAGTCTTAGATACTTGTGGAAATTCTATTGAAAGAGAAGATTCAATCTCAGCACTGATTATCAATTATACATTGTTACAAATCTTACAAACTCAGAATTGTATTTTAGTTTCCCCTTGCTATTCAGGATTGTTGAAAGCAAGTGTGTATGCATTAGAGAGGATTGTTCTTGTTGCACTTAGTGTTTAGATCTTAAAGGTGTTTTAAGAACCTTTGATCTCCTATAGGTTAGAACAAATTATACATTGATCCTAACTATAATGAAATCTCTTTCGTGTTGAAAGGGGAGTGGAGTACCCTCGGGGTGTGAGGGAAACCACTATAACTCTCTGTGTCTCTTTTACTTTCCGCCTTTACAAGCTTTCAAATCATCACTTCATTAAAAAGAAAGTAACATATCCCTCTTAAAACCAGAAAATTTCAAAGAACCTAATTCACCCCCCTCTTAGGCGCATTACTTACTCACAATTAGCATCAGAGTAGGTTTGGGTAACCTGTTCCTATTTGATCCAGTATGGCTTCCACAAATAACAAAGGTGTATTCAAAGACGGTGGCAGCAGCAACAAGCCTCCACTGTTTTATGGTGAATACTTTGATTTCTGGAAAATCCGTATGAAGGCTCACTTAAAAGCACAAGGAGACGAAATCTGGGATGCTGTTCCAAATGGTCCTTTCACTCCTAAAACGGTCGTTAACGGTGTAGGATCAGCAAAGCCCAAAGTCTCATGGGATAACGATGATAAGAAAAAGGTTCTATATAACAACAAGGCAATCAATCTTCTACAAAGTGCATTAAGCATGGACGGATTCTTTCGCATCTCAACATGTACAACAACAAAGGAAATCTGGGGTACTTTAGTGGAAACACATGAAGGAACCATCGAAGTTAAAAGATCAAGGTTGAACATGTTGAGTCAGGAATACGAGATGTTCAGAATGCAACCAGGAGAATCAATTCTTGACTTGCAGAAGAGATTCGTGCACTTGACAAATCATCTTATAGCACTCGGTAAGACACTAACTAACAATGAATTAAATCTTAAAGTGCTTAGATCCTTGTCCAGAGAATGGCAGCCCAAGGTGACAGCAATTTCTGAAAAGAAGAGCCTAGCCACAATGACATCCGCCACATTGTTCGGAAAACTTCAAGAATATGAAACAAAACTCTCTCATAACCCATAGCTCTCATTCTTTCATCTTTTTCAGAGGCTTTACGATCAAAGAAGAAAATCTCAGCACAAGACAAAGGCAAAGGTCCAACATCCTCATCTTCAAACATTCCACTTGTTCTTCAACACTTGGATAGTGACCAACGGGAAAAATTCACCAAGTATTTCCAAAAGAAGGTTGTGTAGACCCCCAAGTACGGTATCCTTTCATCCTTCCCTAAAGAATGATTCTCTTTCCAAGAAACCTTGATTGCATGTGGGTTGGAACCAGTGATTTCCTCATCCGGGCCATATTATCCGGACTTGGTGAGATTGTTTTACTGCAACCTACAAAAAGAAGAAGGCAAGCTAGTAACCTACGTTCAAGGAAAAAGAATCCCGCTCTTCCCAAAGACACTTGTTAGGATTCTCAACATTCCAATATCTGCTGGAAGTCCTTCTGTAGACCACGAAGCAGTTTGGGAAGCATATGACAAAAGATAGTTTTATTGGAGTCTTAGCAGAATGTGTGAAGTCGAATTCCATGCAAAACGTGTCCGATCCTTAGGTGGCTTGGAACCCTCTCGTAACTCATGGTCGGCAGGTATATTCAACATTGATGATCGGCTATTTCATTATTTCATGGTTTACATACTGTTTCCAAGGGGTGGAAACCATTGCCTAGTCACTGATCTAGAAATGCAAATTCTATATACTGTTAAAAATAATATTCACATTAGTTGGTCAAATGTAATGTTAACTCACATGCGCAGAATCAATGAAAAATTCAAGTTTCTTCCATATGCATGGTTCATTACAAAGATCCTGGAACACTATGATGTAGACTTTGAAGGGTTTGAAAAATGTCTCATGGATTCAAGTATCAACAAGATATCAATAAAAAATGTGGACTCTCGGATGAGTGTCAAATACAACCTGGATACCAAGACAATCATTTACCTTGGCGAAGGTGTGGCTGATAATGATGAACAAGAGGATGAAGACGATGATGATGTTCCTGTTCCGCCTGGAAATGGTCCGAGTAATCAACAGTTAATGGACTACATGAATCAACAGTTTGGGAATCTAAATAATTCCGTCAATGCTCAATACAATGCTATTCAAGAGTCAACCAACACTCGGATCAACAACTTTCAAGAGAACGTGAACCAACAATTCTCCTACCTGTACTCTCACCTATACATTCCGCCATACGATCCTTCAAACCCGGTTGTCCCTCCATCTCGTCCATCACCTCTCCAGACAACTTTTCCAAACCAACCAAACTTTGACCCAAACATGGATCTGTCTTAGAAACGTTTGTTTTACTATATGTTTTTATTTATTTCTGTTATTTTTGAAGTCTGTACTTTCCAGTTTTATTGTACTTTTTCAATTTGACTTATGATCAAGCTTGTCCTTTATTTTCATATATTATTGCATTAATCCATCTTTCCCTTCTTTTTGATAATGTCAAAAGGGGGAGAAGGATGTTACTCTTTTCTTGTTTATTATCTTTCCTTAAGGTACAAATTTTCAAAATTCAGAAACTCTCAACACGTCATACATTGAGGGGGAGAAAAACGTACCGGAAAGAAAACATCACAACAAAAGAAGAATGCTTTGTCATCATCAAAAAGGGGGAGAATGTGAAATCAAGATTCTCAGAGATCAACATTTGTTTTGATGAAGACAAATCACTCAAGAAGACAAAGATGATCAACAATCAAGCATCAGGACAAAGATACAACTTTGAAGATGTTCTCATCTGAAGGTATAATGAGAATGTCCATTAAGCATTTAAGTCCTAATTGCTCAAATCTTTTAAAACATTTCTCATGACTTGTTACACTCTCACAAGCTTTTAAAACTGAATTTTTTCTAAGTTTTTCAAAGTGCAACCGATTGCACTCTTAGAGCAATCGATTGTATGATCAAAATTTTAACTATTTTTTGTTTCTGTTTTGAAGTACAATCGATTGCATGCTTAAAAAATTCTCAGTTTTCACTTATGTTTTGAAGTGCAATCGATTGCTGCCTTGGTGCAATCGATTGCTCACTGAACATTTTTGAAAAATCCTTCTGAAAAATTGCATCTCTTCATTCAAATGTCTGTTAAATGTTTCCTTTGAAACATGACAAATGTTCATCAATTTTTCTGAAGATTTGCATGATTTCATCAAAAGATATTTATGTAATATAAATACCTAGCTTTTCAAAATTCAAAAACAACTCTTACATCAATTCTTTAAAATCTCTTTCAATCAAAAACTCTTAAACATTTTCTAAAAACAAATTTTCACAAAGAATTTTCTGCATCAATTTCATATCTTTTGAAAAGAAAATTCTTGAGCAATAAGTCTTAGATACTTGTGGAAATTCCATTGAAAAAGAAGATTCAATCTCAGCACTGATTATCAATTATACATTGTTACAAATCTTACAAACTCAGAATTGTATTTTAGTTTCCCCTTGTTGTTCATGATTGTTGAAAGCAAGTGTGTATGCATTAGAAAAGATTGTTCTCGTTGCACTTAGTGTTTAGATCTTAAAGGTGTTTTAAGAACCTTTGATCTCCTATAGTTTAGAACAAATTATACATTGATCCTAACTATAGTGAAATCTCTTTCGTGTTGAAAGGGGAGTGGAGTACCCTCAGGGTGTGAGGGGAACCACTATAACTCTCTGTGTCTCTTTTACTTTCTGCCTTTACAAGCTTTCAAATCATCACTTCATTAAAAAGAAAGTAACATAGCCCTCTTAAAACCAGAAAATTTCAAAGAACCTAATTCACCCCCGCCCTCTTAGGCGCATTACTTACTCACATTTAAAACATGTTTTTTTTTTGAAGTCAAGGAAATATGCACCCTGCAATAATCAATAACACATTATCAAAAGTCAAAGAAGAAAAGTTGTTATAAGTGCTAAGAGAAAATAAAGAAGCATTCGAATGGAAAGTATCATACCTGAAAGGAATTAGTCCAGCATACTGCATGCATAAAATCAAGCTAGAGGAAGAATTAAAGTCGGTCGTACAATCTCAATGGTGATTAAATCCAACAATGAAAGAAGTGGTAAGAAAAAAGACCTTAAATTGCTTGAAGCAAGTATGATTTATCCTATTTCTGATAGTTCTTGGTAGGCCTAGTACATGCAGTTCCAAAAAAAGGAGACCCCACTGTTATATGTAGTTAAAAAAAAACTAATCCCAACCCGTACTATTGCGGGATGGAGAATATGCATTGATTATTACAGGTTAAATCTCGATACACGTAAGGATCATTTTCCCTTTCCATTTATGGATCAAATGCTTGAAAGGCTAGTAAGATAAGCCTACTAGAATTTTCTAGATGGATACTCATGGTACAACATTCACATTTTGGATCATGTAATGCGCTAGCAACGTTCCAAAGGTGCGTGTTTTCTATTTTCTCCAACATGATTGAAAACCCAATAGATGTATTTATGGATGACTTTTCTATATTCGGTACCTTATTTGACTTTTGTCTTGATCGATTGGATAATGTCCAAAAGAGGTGTACCGAGACAAACTTAGTGTTGAATTGGGAAAAGTTTTATTTTATGGTAACTGAAGGAATTGTTCTCAGCCACTAAATCTTTACAAAAGGAATCAAAGTCGATCAAGCCAAAATTGAAGTGATAGAAAAACTTCTCACTCTCGTATATGTTAAAGGAGTAAGGAGCTTTCTGGTTCATGCAAGTTTTTACAGGAGATTTATAAAATACTTTTCAAATATTTCAAAACCCCTATGTAACCTAATGATCAAAGAAAATGAACTTAACTTTGGTAAAGATTACATACACTCTTTTTCTGTCATAAAAAATAAATTGATAACGGTTTCAATCATTGCGTCCCCAAATTGGGAGCTTCCTTTTGAAATTATGTGTGATGCTAGTGATTATACTTTTGGCGTAATGCTTTGCCGCAAAACGCAAAAATTTTCCATGCAATTTATTATGCAAGCAAAGTTTTAAATGAAAATCAGGTTAACTATACCACTACTGAAAAAGAATTACTAGCAGTAGTATTTGCTTTGGAAAATTTTCGCTCGTATTTAATAGGTTTAAAGGTTACTATTTATATAAATCATGAAACCTTGAAGTATCTGTTCAATAAAAGTGACTTAAAACCAAGATTACTACAGTGGGTGCTTCTGCTGCAAGAATTTGATCTAGAAATTAAAGATAAGAAAATGGTAGAAAATGTCATGGCAGATCACCTTTCTGGGTTAAATAATGTTGAAGTGACCAGAAATAAGAAAAATATGACAAAGACCTTCCCTAACAAGCAGCTAATGGGAATCAGTGAAAGACTGTGGTTTGTGGATGTGACAAATTATAAAGCGATAAGTGCAGTACCAGAAGAATACACTTGCCAACAAAGGAAACACTTCTATAAGGAAGCAAACTTTTATTTGTGGGATGATTCATACTTTTTTAAAATAAGTCCGGATGGTTTACATTGTAGGTGTGTGACAGGTAAAGAAGAAGACAACATTATATGGCATTGCCATAACTCAGCATATGGAGGACACCATAGTGGTGAGAGAACTGCAGCAAAAATACTGCAGAGTGGGTTTTGGTGGCCTAATCTATTTAATAATTATAAGTTATATGTTTCTACATGCCCTGAATGCAACAAAACTGGGAACATCTCAAAAAGAGACGAGATGCCTTTAAATATAATGTTTGAGGTAGAACCGTTTGATTGTTGGCAAATCAATTTTATGGGTCCATTTCCCCAATCAAATTCATATATTTACATTCTTGTCTGCATTGATTATGTTATCAAATAGGTTGAGGCAATTGCTTGCAGAGCTAATGATGCACGAACTGTTACTGACTTTTTGAAAAATAATATTTTTGCCAGGTTCGGTGTACCCAAGGTATTAGTTAGTGATAGAGGGACACATTTTTGCAACATGTATTTGGAAAGATTGCTAGACAAATATAATTCTAAACATAAAGTGTCAATGCCATATCATCTTCAGACTTGTGGCCAACTCGAAGTATCAAATAGACAACTGAAACAAATTATGGAAAAATAGTGGCAGCACTATGGAAAGATTGGTCAAAAAATTGGATGACACTCCGTGGGCATATATAAAATCCTTCAAAACACATTTAGGCTTCTCTTCGTATAAACTTGTTTATGGTAAAGCATGCCATCTCCCTGTAGAACTGGAGCATAAAGCTTACTAGGAGGTAAAATTATTGAATTCTGACGGAAAGCTAGCTGGGAGGAAGATATTACTGAAATTGGAAGATATTATCTATGTTTGTCTTTAATGAACGAATTTGCAGTTGTGTTTTTTTTTCAAATTTACGAAATGTGCACTTGTAGAATTGAACAAATGAACCAAAAGTACCATCTGAGGAAACTTGATCATCAGGAAAGCGACTTACAAAATAAAGGTAAAGAATGGAAAAGGAATCAAGGGACTTGAACTCAACCTTCAGATACCTTAACCAGTAAGATTTGAACAAAATAAATTCCATTGTTTACTATTCCTTTTATTGAGTGTATCCATGCATTATTATTTTATCATGTTTGACTTATTTCTGAATAAATTTATCTGGTTTGATTGACACACGTTGAGGTAGTTTTTTTGCTTTGAACTCTAATCCTTTTAACCATTATGTAGTAATAAGATACATTCATTACTAACCATTTTGAGCTTGGCCTCTGTTTCAGTGACTTGGCCTTATTTTTTAGCCATATGACTTGAAACATTTTATCTTTCCACCCTCTCTTTGGAGTTATGTAGAAATGTTTAGTTTTTAAGTTGTATGAAAAAGAATAAGTTTAGGGTTGCTCTTAAATGTGAGCAAAGTTTTAAGTTTGAGGTTAGAGTACTAGAGAAAAACGGTCAAAAATTCAAAATTTTGAGAAAATAAGAAGTTGGAAATAGGAAATTCTTCAAAAAAAGAGTTAAAAAGAATGCAAAATGCATATTGAAGACCACAATAGCAATATCTCTAGTACCATAAATAAGGAACAAAGTGGTATAATAAAACAAGGAGAACTAGGCACCTAACTCCAAAGGTTTAAACCTACTTTCCCAAAATTGTCCTACCCGAACATAAGCCAAGATACAACCGAAAAATCCCTCAAATGTGTATGTTTTGAGTTCTTTGACGAATCATATTAGAACATGATCAAACTCAGTATAAACTATTTTGCATGTTGATTGAGAGAACACCCTATCAGTTGAGTGAGTCAAGGTGATATGATATACATGTTAAGTACTTGTCAAAGATTGATAATGTTTACTGAATTTGCCGAATTAAAGTTGGAAGCTAGAACGATGATCAGGTAAAGAAAATTTTATATGATGATGTTCAATTGTTATTGTGCAACTTGTTTTTCTATTTGGAATTGGCAGTGCAAGCAAGTTACTTCAAGGACAAGCAACGGTTCAAGTTTGGGGTCGTGATGACACTCTATCATTGCATATTTTTGATTGAAAAAATGGATCAAAACAAGTTAAAGAAGATAAAAAATGAATAAAAAAGGCCAAAGAAATATGCAAAAATGACTAAGTATGAAGAAATAAGGACTTAGTGAAAGTTAGGTGAAAAAAGGAGCAAAAATGTGTAGCTACTGAAATAATCACGTGCAACATTGCAAGCGTGATAGAAAAGCAAAGTCAGTATCACGTGTGCGACAAGTCATTTTCTGAGCCTATTCTGACGCGTTTTGGACTGATTTGACTGGTATAAAAGGGAAATTTTGGCATCTTTTCAAGGGTTCTGCAATTTTACACTGCAAGTGATGATTTACAACACCAGAAGGCATATTTAGAGCGCATTTGAAGCCATTGGAGGCCAGTTCTTCAAGGGATCTCTTATGTAAACATCTTATTTGTATTTGGTATTGTAATTTGCATTATGAGTAGCTAATTCTCTCTAGGTTGGGTTTTGTTTAATGAACCTATTTTAATACTGTTGGAACATATGTTTGATTTGTTATTGCATGAACAATTTGAGTTACAATTCTATTTAATTATACCTTGTTCTTAATGCTTATTATGTGAGATACTCTTTTAATTTGATTTTGGGCGCATGGGGAATACTGACCATTAGCCTCTACGTTGGACCTAGAGAAACTGTTGTGCTTATGCCGATTGAATAAGGATATGAGACCTCACGTAGTGGCTTAATTAGAAATTAATTTGCTATTGCATTACCTAATCTTGCTTACGTTGGTGGACTAGGGATAGAAAACTCTGAGTATACATTAGTGAGTTATACACCAAGGGATAGTGTATAGAGGTTTTGTTAATTCACCGTGGAATTATAGAAATGATATCATTTATGCAATACATCAAACATCAATAGTAGAGAAATAAGAGATTATATACATAACCTAACCGCTTTCCGATTATTGACAGAACATTATTTTCTTGTTCACATTAACACTCGAACCCCGTCCCCCCTCCATTTTAGTATTTTCTAAACATTACACAATTATTGTCTTGTTAAATAGCAGTCCCTATGAATTCGATCTTTTTATTACCTTGCCATTAATAGTACACTTGCCGGGAAGTCATTAGGGACCACCAAAAAAAAGAAAATTAGAAAGAGCAAAGACACTGAAACCTCCCTTGGCGAAAAAGTATAGGTTCATATTACCTTCTTAGTTTCATGTAACTACTTTGATTTTTTTTATACCATTTTCATCATATTGACATTCGTCGAACACGCCAGTCTCCATAAAAAAGAAGAGGAGTTTGATATTGGTAGCAATGTAAGCTTGCAATTGTCTCAATCTATCCCTCCAAAACATCATACTGGTGCAAGCAACAGGGCTGCAGCCGCAGATTTTGCAAACCAAGGGAAAGAAAAGCTACAGTTCAGTGTTCTAGTTTTCGACAAAGTAGAAGAAGGAAAAAGACAAGAAATCAACTTCTGAGGGTTATCCAAAAAAGAAATCCTCTGGTCTCCCTCGTTGATATTGAGATGTGTTGTTTGGTGGAACCATTGATGTGTCCATATAATTGCGATGAGTATTGATGTTATGTTTTAGGTTCAAGAGGAACCAAAGACGAAAATTGAAGTTGGAGGTGGAAACAAGTATTACATATCTTTGTGTAACATTCATGAATCATGTATGTCGAAGATAGGTAGGACTTCGATCCATTGACGAGTAGGACTTCAGTCCAGTGACGAGTTGGATGTTTCAGTAACACACCTCTGAATATCTGAATTATTGGTACCACATGCATTATAGTAGAGAAGATAAATACATTACATACATAATTACATTTGTTGATTGATTTATGTTGTTGTTGGATTGTGTGACTAATTAATTATGCTAATTTTACTATCATTGTTATTTTATGCACCGTTAACATACATTAATGTATTCTCACCCCTTTTTGTTTTCTATGTTGTCCTATATGACTGTTGCGCAGATACTCGGGTAGAGACCAATGAGCATTAGTTGTTGCTTATTTTGGAGGATGACATGGTCATCCTTCTTCATTGTTTATCATTCTGCGCTGTTTAGTTTTTTCGTGTGTCGCTCTGATAATGTAACACTGGGTTGGGAATACCTTATTATATTTTTCTACGAGTTATTGAATTAACTATTTTATATTTAAATGAAGTGATTTCCTATTCATGAGACAATTGAAGTTGTATTGAAGGTTATTTTTCACTACTATTATGATTTGAGAATGTTATGTGTTCGGAGTTTAGGGTGTTACACCCAACACTAATAGATACCCCATATACCAAAGGAAAAGATGTCAAAAATCATGAAGGAGAAAGAGTTGAATATCCTTTTAAACAAACAAATAAAAAATCTTTTGCAAACTTAAAACTTCCTCTAGAAATGGTGTAGGGACGTTATCGTGCATACAAAAAACACTAGAAGCACAAGGCTCAAGAATGTGGTTTGCAATACCTAACTCTTGATAAGGAGTGAGGAACTTCGTGATTAGCTAAATTGGAATAGGAACTAAGCCTGAGTATGACGTGTGATGCCCAATAAATGGATATGAAGGAGAGTGAGCCAAGCTGTAAGAATTAGACCAGACAACTACCTTCAACCCATCATAATATGATATAGAGGACACAATATTAAAGCTAAGCCTTTAAGGAAGGGGAGAACATTTTTCTTTTTGAATAGACAAATCAGATCTACCTTCCTATTTAAAGCCGCTTCGTTGGAAGAACTTCGAGAGTCTATATCTAAGCATATCTAAGGGGTACAAACAACTTGATCATGCAGGTGTGGAGCCCAAAAAATCATTTAAATTATAAAGTGACCTTCTAAACTCTTTAGGGGTAGAATGATCCAAATCAAAAAAGGAATATAGGACTTGATTGGTATTCACACCTCATCTAGAACCACTAGTGACATTTGAAAGTTTGGAGTTTAAAGAGGCCCACGATCTCAATCTACAATTCCTTAGCCCACACGGCTCACCAAAATTCTCCTATTTTGACTGCATGAGAAAGTTATCAACACACACACACACACAAAGAGATAAATAGATAGATAGATAGATAGATAGATTGATAGATAGATAAATAGATAGATAGATAGATAGAGAGAGAGAGAGAGAGAGAGAGAAAGCTTTTAATATTTAATGGGTTAAGATAGGTATCATCTAGTCACATAAAAATGGGAGAAAATGGTTAGCTCAATTGCACACATACCCCTGTTGCCTCTTTTTCTCTGCCTCATCAATGTTGACTTGTAAAAAAACTAAAAATAATTATTTTCTTCATTCCTTAATATAATCGATGGAGCAGAGTGAAAGTGACCACTCTCAATAGCTTCTAACCTTTTATACTATAGGTTCTGATAAACATAAAAACACTTTTCAAGCTCACCACTTACATCATGACACACAACTACATCCTTCCAACCACAACCAAAAGGAAAAATATCACAACCTTCTAAGTCAACCTTATATCAAACTTCATATTCTTCTCCCTCAAGCATATCATCCTTAAACTTATCCACTCTCTTGTCTTCACCATTAGAATAAAATTCTGAAGCAGATGAACCAATATCACCTGCCCCTAGGTCCACACTTATTCTTTTAAGAGACAAGTGAAGGTTTTAATCTCAAACCCTCAAGCATATCATCCTTAAACTCATTATCTCTCTTGTCTTTGTCATTAGAATAAAATTATGAAGTAGCTGAGCCAATATCACTTGCTCCTAAGTCCACACTTATTATTCTTTTTGTGAAACAAGTCAAAGTTTTAATCTCGCACCTTCAACAATGTTCACCCCTTGCTACCCGTTTTTTTACAGACTTTTATAAAACTGTAATAAACAGGACAAACATATATATATATATATATATATATATATATATATATATATATATATATATATATAAAATTAAAAAAATCTGATTTATATACATAGATCTAATTGCATTTCATATAATGTAAATAAGATGTTTTCTAAAATAACATAATAAAAGGAAATTAAATTACGATATGATTTTAAGTAAAAACGTTTAATAAGTTGTGTTTGACAGCACTATATAAATCCTTTTTCTAATCACACCGCCCTTCATAGACACAGGAGGACGCGAGTTTGTCACAACTCACAACAAAATAATATAAGAGAGAAAATCCAAAAGGGAAACTTTTGGAAAGAAAGTAAAGTCGAGGGGTGAAAATAAAAATGGGGATATAGTAACATTCACTTCACTCTCAGCAAAAAGCGTGTGATCATTCTCGTTTCATCACAGAGAGGTTTCTCAAACCCCTCTCAACAGTCCAAGGTTAGTCTTTCCCCAAAACCCTAATCTCCCACTTTCACTCTTCCGTTTTTCGGATCACACCTTAATCTCCCTGTTTAATTTTCATCGATTCTTGCTAAATCTCTTACTCGTCGATTAAAATGTTTAGTGCGCGTTAATTATTTGTTTAATCGATGTGCGTGTTGATTGATTAGCGTTTTTGCTTACATTATTCGGTTTAATTGCTCTGTGGAAAGAAAAATTAGATCATCAATTTAGGTAAAATGAAAATATAATTTCAAATTTTTCTGTTGGTTTCGTTTGTATCAAATAGTTCAGGATTCAAAAAGGTGTTCAATTTGTTGAAATAAAACTATGATTTCAATTTTTATATATTTGACAAGCTTTATTTTCTATATGCAGGTTGCACGATTTTAACTGTTTAGGGTTTTACGTTCCAAAAGAAAAATTAAAAACTGTGCATCCTTGGTTGCGAAGTTATCTGTGCTTGGTTTTTTTACCTTACATTGCCTGAATTGGATTTAAAGATAATTGTAGATGGAATCCCTTTGGAGACTTGTGTATTTGCTAGAGCCTGCTCCGGTTACGCTTATCACAACCGCTGTAGCTGTGACATTTGGAGCTGCTTTTCGAGCTCTAAATTATGGGAAAGAAATGGAGCGGAATCGGGTTATGTCGGAAGCGTCCATTACATTGGATAGGTCTCAAGCTTTGATGATCCCGGTTATGAGTTCTTGCAGCTTGCTTCTAATGTTCTACTTGTTCACATCAGTCTCGCAGTTTCTCACGATATTCACTTCCATTGCTGCTGCGACGTCCCTTTTCTTCTGCCTTTCTCCTTATGCTGTGTATCTGAAGTCGCAGTTTGGTTTGGCTGATCCTTTTCTTTCACGTTGTTGCTCTAAATCTTATACACGAAGCCAAGGATTGCTATTGTTTACATGCACTTTTACTGTGGTTGCTTGGCTTGTTTCTGGTCATTGGATACTGAACAATTTGTTAGGCATATCTATATGCATTACATTTGTAAGCCATGTGCGTCTTCCAAACATCAAGATTTGTGCAATGCTCCTCTTTTGTCTATTTGTGTATGACATTTTCTGGGTTTTCTACTCTGAAAGATTTTTTGGGGCAAATGTTATGGTATCTGTGGCAACGCAGCAAGCATCAAATCCTATGCACACAGTTGCTAATAGTTTAAGTCTTCCTGGGTTGCAATTAATAACAAAGAAATTGGAGTTACCGGTAAAGATTGTCTTTCCAAGAAATTTGTTGGGCGGTGTTATTCCAGGGAAGAGTGCATCAGACTTCATGATGCTTGGTTTAGGGGACATGGTATCACATTCTTACCCTTTGAGATTTATTACTATATTAGTATTATTATATCTGTCTATGTCTTAACTATTTCTAAAACTTCGATTGTACTTTTATTACTTTTAATCCATGAAGTAGTAGTATGCTGCATTGCATTTACTGATTTCTTCCTTGTTTTCTTGCTCAACAATGTTTTGTTATGTACCACGCTGGTTGTGTAGATTGTCACTTATTTTTATTTTTTTTAGTATCTTCATGGGAAATATTCTGCCATATATCATGCAAGAGTCGTGTTAAAAGAATATGAAAAAATAAGAGATTGTCATCGTTGTTCACTATACTGAAGTCTTTACTGTAACTTCCTCTTTCTCCTATTTTCCAAATTAGTATGCATCCAATAGGTTGAACAGGGCATATTCTGCCAAATTGGTTTGATTCGAGTGAAATTTCTGCTTTGAGTTGTGCAATAGTTAAATAGGGCATATTGTGATCAAAGTGTTCTGTGTACTGAAGTGTGTCAGATGTGTTTGCATGACTGTTGCTTATCTTTTGTAGGCTATCCCGGGTATGCTCTTGGCTTTGGTCCTCTGCTTTGATTATCGCAAAAGCAGGGATACAATAAATCTCAGTGACTTACACTCTTCAAAGGGGCACAAATACATATGGTATGCGTTGCCTGGATATGCCATTGGTCTGGTTACTGCTTTGGCAGCTGGTGTCTTGACCCACTCACCTCAACCTGCACTCCTCTATCTGGTAATTATGTTTTACAATTTTTTATCATCAGATAAGTGTTATTGTCAACTCTACTTCCCAATACTGATTAACAATTCATTCTATAGCTTTTGTTAGTAGTCTCAATTATCATATTTTGTGTATTACTTTGAGAAAAGTTTAGTTTATAGAACAGGTTAATGAAGGTAGTCACAATTATTTCTTAATCTATATAACTTTTAACTATTTACTTCTCTTTCTCACTATCTATTCATGCTGAAATTCTGCATTATAGTCTAGTACATTATTTTGTAGGAATAAACAAGTCTACATTTACTATTTTTGTTGTATGAGGACTGGAGAGATTCATTCATCAATTCATTGTCGATATGAATCTGATTCTTCCCTTCTCTTTCAATAGTGGCATATATTGCTATGATGTTGAGGCCTTGTGCAAACTCCTGATCCTCTTGTGAAGTGTTTGTCAAACTTGCGTTGGATTGGAGCAATAAATTGAAATTGTTGAACATTTTTTACTAACAGATTCTGATTTAGTAGGGAGAGGTTCTTTGATATATGTGTATTGGCTGACTGTAGAGAGTCTGTACTCTGCTGAAGCACTGCCATTTGATACATGCAATTTGTTTGTCAAAATCTGTTTACCTGGAGTCTTGGACCCAAATCAGATATATTGTCAAAACAATTGTCCCCAGTGCATAAACTACATATTAAATTACATACTCATATTTATCTATACCCAAATGTCTAGTTATTTGTTTGGTTACACAATTGAGTCTCATGATTGTCAACGGAGCTGTGTCTTCAAGAGCCAAAAATATTTTTCATTTACTTGTTCACCTTATGCAATATCCTGTATTAATAATAATAGGGAAATGCTAACCAGTGCCCTCAGGGCACTTTTTAAAACTTTAAATAGTAAGTTTTTATAAAAGTATGTGACAATGATGTGTAATAATGTGCATTGGAAATTGAAGTGTTTGAATTTTTTAAAGAATAATTTCTTAATATGGAATGTTTAAATAGTGTCCTGAGGGTACTGGTTAGCAAGACCCATAATAATAATATATATGGAGGAACTCCCATTTTGCATCCTATAATAAGTTTGTATATGTAAGTAAGTATAAAATTGTAATTTTGCAAATCATTATACAGGTAGCTTTGGAAATTTTAATTTGTAGTATGGGGGCTCCAAAACCCAACTGTTTGGTTTCTCCCTTAACAAAGTTCTTTGTCTTTGTCTGTGCAGGTGCCTTCTACTTTGGGACCTGTAGTTGTGATCTCTTGGATGAAGAATGATTTACTCGAGCTGTGGGAAGGAAACATTCCAAAACTAAATGATAAGAACCGCGGAGTAGAAGTTTAGCATGTTAACTGGTAGTTTATAGCCAAAAAGAAAGTTGTAAATTCACTGAGAATCTTAACTGATGCGACTCACCTTGAAAATTGACGATAAAATGTTCAATTTGTTATATCTTGATGATTTTATTGCTACACCCTAAAATAAAAGGAAATAAGTTACACCATTGCCTTGGAAAATAGGAAATTTAAGCCTTACTGTTCAAATGAATTATTTGGTTAATATGATTTTTCGTCCCGTAACTATTGAGCGGTGTTCATATTGGTTTAATATCCTTGTGAGTCATTTTCATTAATACTTTTAAATTTTTTTTAACGTTTTGTTCTAGTCGGTAGGATGTGGCACCACGGAAGACCGCAAGTTATAAATCTAGACATCTGTTTTTGAAAGCCCTAGAATTATATTTTGTGAGTCTTCTTCTGACTTAATAATTAATTAGGGTTTATAGTATTTCTTCTTCAACCCTATCAAGGACATCTTATTCAACTTGACTTTACAAATTAGGGTTTGTTACACTTCTTTTGCAACTTTGCATTTGTTATTTCGAGAACGTAGAAAAAGAATGACATTTGCAAATTTGTCTATGTTTTCAAATGTTTCTAGTAATGATGATGAAGACATTAACATTTCCAAATTGAAGATTTATTCATCTTCGAAGAAGAAGCAACTGAGTCCTTATTGTTAGTGTGGAAATGACTGTACTTAGAAGGGTAACAACAATAAAAATTTTGAAAAGTAATTTTGGAGATGTTTAGATTATAAGATATGATTTCTCTTCTAATATTTTAATTTTAACTTGGAATTGTGTGTATTGTTTTCGTAAATTCACACGAGACTATTAAAAATGGATGTTGACTATTTTGCTTGATTATAATGAAGTGAAAGATGATAACGACATATTTATCATGAAGAAAAAAATAGGTTGGAAATTTTAGTTAAAGAAAATTAAATTCAATATCATAAATTAGTTTAATGTGAGGGAAGAATTGAAAGACAAAACGACAAAATTGATGCGCAAAAAACAAGAGTTAGAAAAACTCGAAGTAACTCTCAAGAACACAATGAAATGAAAGAATATTTGTGAAAAACTATGTTTTGTAGTTTAAAGTGTTTTAATGCACAATTTAATATTTTAGTCTACATTAATTTATGTGTGAGTTGATTCTGTAATGTAATTTTAGATGAATGAAATGAAATTCAAGTTTTAATTTTAGCTCTTGATACATGTGTATGGTATACTGTTTTTGTTTGAATATCAATTTGACATTAACTTGACAAGCTAAATATGTTTGTGGTTTTGATTTAAACATCAATTTGACAGACCAAATATATTTATGTTATACATCTGATTTGCTTTTAACGTCAATTTGACAAACCAATTTAACATATTTTTAGTTGAATTGGACGCATCATTCTTTTGTTGGATGCATTGTTATTGAATCAATAAATAATAATCATGAAACATTCTTATTCTTGTATCCATAAACAATAATCATTAAACATATAATGATAAAACATTAAACTTCATTATTTAATTAGCAAGTCCATCAAGGACAAAGTACCAATATAAAGTAGTAAAAGATAGCCTAATATATCAAAAAGGTAATCCAATACATCATAACATAGTTCTAAAAAACATCTAGCTTAACATTTGCAACAATTCTAAACCAAAACAAAGTTTCAAAATACATCTAACTTAACATCATAACTATCCTAAACCAAAACAGAGTTCCGAATAAAAATATAATTTATCTTCTTGCTTGTTTAAGATGAACTGAGACATTCCTTATTGCACTTAACCTGGTTGTAGGGCCCGGAGATTCAACACTTCTAGTTGGTCTTCTTATGCTCAAGTTCTTGACAATAGTTCTTGATCTATTTGGTCCACTTTCCTTAATAGATCTTGGTCCACTTGCATTAACAAATCTTGATCTATTTGTCGGAATTGTCTGAGTTTTCTATGATTGACTAGGTTGAGGTTGAAATTGAGTTTCCTAGGATTGACTTAGCTAAGGTTGAGCTTGAGTTGCCTGTGATTGTGATTGATTTGGCTGAGGTTGATCTTAAGTTTTTTGAGTAGACTAATTCTGACTTGTCTAAGGTGGATCCTTACAAGTTGCCTTGTTATAACCCATTTTCTTGCACCTACTCTATTTAACATGCAATCATGTCCTTCTCATTTTGTGATAAGAGCCATTAATTTCTCCTTGCTCTAGATTTTATTTTTATTTTTTGGCCTACATAATATTTTTTTAAAGACAAGTGGCTGCACATTAGGGTAGTTTATCTTTTCTTATAAATTAGATCCATTAAAAAGATAAATAACATGTTTGTATACCTCCTGATATTTATTTATTTATTTGTTGTAAATATCAAGAATGTATTCCTCTATCCTTAAGCTCATGCTCTTCATGGAAGATATGACATGAACACATAGCAATGTTGTAAGCTTCTATTTCCTACATGCGCATCTATAGTCTTGCAACTTGACCAAAAATTTATCTCCAAAATTTTCAATGTGCCTAACTTTAAAAATAAGCTTATCTGACATTATGAAATATAAACAAAGTATACCAGTGAATAAATAGCACATAACTTAACAACAAATAAGTGAACACAAAGTACTATACCTAACAGATATGTGTTAGTGAATATATTACATCTTTCTAGTGTTAAGCAAGATAGCATTATCACTATAGTTTTCAAATCTTATTCTATTTGATATCCACCTTTCCATCTTGTATGTTCTGATTTATTATAACATAGTCATTATTGCCTTATATCTTGCTTCAATAATAACACTATTAAAGGCCTTTGGCATGTTATTCAACAAGCTATCATACTTGGTGTTTGTCATAAATTGTGATTTGCTCCAGAATCTAGGAGGTATTTTCTTCATATGCTTAAATACTTCTTCATTAACATTTTTCATTTCTTCCACCCCCTTTTACCAAGCTTGTGGATATGTTGACTTAACAACTTTCTACATAATCTCTTTCAATTTCTTTCCAGGAAACTTCTTCTTAAAGTTATTGTACAAATTATGTATATAAAACATTTGTTACACACCAGGTAAAAATCCCATTCATAGCTGGTAAAAGACCATACCAACAAATACAAACAAAGTCATTAACAAAACATCATAAATAAAAAACATAAAACTTACTTAAATAACATAGATATATCTTTTGGTGATATGATATGAATGCATATGTATGACATTAACTTCTACATCCAAGATCATCAATGAGTAGTTCGAAAAACCTGTACAAATGTTCTTTGTTTCACCTTCAACAACTGCAAAGGCTATTGATATCACTTGATCATTTGGATCTCTTCCCATGGATTCCAGTATTCACCTTCACATAGGCAACTTAAAAAACATCCACCAAATCTAGTGATAGGTTTACAAAGTTTGAAACTTTCTTTACATGCTTCATAACAAATGTATAATATCTGAAAATGAGGCTTCTTGTCGACTGCATCATTTGGACTAGGTTGAACATTCACATGAACTGTTGAACCAAGATTTGTTATAAGATTTTCATGATAGTAGTCATAAATGTTGTTGTACTGTTCTAAGAAGGAACCATCAACCATTCCTCTAGATGCATACCTAGCCCTAACTTCCTTGGTACTATTTACACCAACATTCCATTTCCTTTGAGATTTTTCCTTGATGTCCTTGATTTTTATTTTAGGATTATCTTTCAATGAGTCTTGAATTCTTTTACTTAACCATTTTGTAGTCATCATCTTCACATTGTAAGCCCCACTACATTTATCAACATCCATTACTTTCCTCAATTGCCCAAAATCTTCATGTGGTAATTTGGCATAATGGACATTCCACTCGCACCCTTCTTTATATATAACCCTAATCCTTTGTTTGTCATGTTTAGAAAATATAAGATCCCTTACTACATATTGTTAGACGATGGCACAGATCTAGAAGGGGGGGGGGGGGGGGGTTGAATAGATCCTAATTAAAAAATCAGTCGGCGCTACCAATTAAAAATTGGTTTTAAAAATATTTGATATGCGGAAGCGGCCGTGGAAAAATACCGTCTATAATGAAACATTATTAGAAGACTGGATATGTGTCTAGCCTTATGGAAATAATAATGAGCAAATATAATCATCACACTAGTCACACTATTAATTGATTAATATCACTAATTAGTAAGACTAGTTCCAATGCTACACAATGTCAACCAAAATATGTAAACGATACAAGTGAATTTTGGTGTAGGCAATTTATCAAACACTTGGCATGCGAGCATTCCAAGTGAGTTTTGCCTTGAGTAAGTGACTCTAGCTTCCTTGTACAATACACTATTGTACTAGATTTAAAAACAATGTTAATCACTTACTCAAACCAATGTTAACTTGATAAAATTGCTTATACTAAAATTACTCAATTATCAAGCAAAAATGAAAATGATGAAAAACAAAGGAGGAAAAGATTTGTTGAGGCAGTTTCCCAGTCGTCCTCGCTTCGGGGTACGTCTGCCCTCAATTCTAAAACTAGAATTGAGCTCGATATAATATAGATATCACATGTTGAGTTGTAACGTTTATACAAGGATAGACAAGCAAAATATACAAACAAAATCTCTGGTTGTTGATGATGCTTTCTCTCCTTGTTCCTTGATTCAATTTGAATCAAGTCCTCCGATTGTTGTGAATAGACCTCCGATTACAACCCCTTTGTTGAATAACCTTGCGTTCTTCAACCCCCGACCCGACTGATCTCAAACACCAACAAATCGAACCCAAATCTCTCATACATAATTCACCGATTGCCGCTACTAGATTGACCGAACCCACTGTTCCTCAATCACCTTCACTCAGCTGAATGTTGTAGAGACGATTCATACCAAAAACCCCCAAATTCGACGAATCTTGGAGGGCAAAACCTTCAAGGATTTATTCAAGAAAAACCTGCCCCAAACTCAACCCGAACCGGATTCCCTAATCAACGGCTTCAGACGTTATCACCTTGAACAAGCCACAATGCACAACAAGAATTGTTGCATTGTGAAATGTTGAGGATGAAGATGATGAGAACTAGGACACCTATTTCACTTTTCTTGTTCTTGTCAATTTACTTAATGTTTCAATTGTTGTTGAATAAATGAACCAAACTTCTATTTATAGTAACCCAAAAACCAACAGACATAACAGCTTTTCAAACTAAGTGAAAGTCTTCAACGTAGGCAGAAAAAGTGGCGAGTGGTCGACCATAGCAGGACTGTGCGTCGACGCATAGCCTGCATTTTTAGCCAGATTCAAAATCTCAACAGCATGCGTCGACTATAGGTTAGTATGCGCCAACCCGTGGGAATTCATACTTTTCCATGCGCCGACCATGCGTCGACCTCTTGTCGACTCAAAACCTGTAAATTTGCAAAAATGCTTATTTTTGTGAATTCTATGCTTCTAGTCACAACCAATGATCTACCAAATACATTGGACTCCATATGGTAAGTTTGCTAGACATGATATGCACACAAGAGAGATATGAGAAGTGTGATATGCATTTTGCCTTGTGGTGGTAGAGCCGAAAACCCGATTCTTCCATGATTACGTTTTGACATCTTCGAAGCACAAGTCCTTATGGTATGTGAGGATTTGCCCTCACATACTCCCCCTTTTTGATGATGGCAAAACGTGCGAAACCAACTTGTGCAATGTTCAATATTAGTAACCTCCCCATTGCTTAATGCCTAATTCACAAAGTCTTTCCTTTTGCAATTCTACAATTCTTCAATGTATCTAACTGATGTCTTGGCTTGGCTTGGCACACTTTTTCCCCCTTTGAGAACATCAAGAAGAAAGAGAGATAGGTTAAACAATAGATGTTCAAATCAACAAGATTCTCAACAGGTAATAACTATCATTAACGAATATTGACATAAAATACCATCAATGAGCAAGATATGAAAGGATAATCAAACCATATATAAGTACAATAAGGTACAATAAAGGCTTAACAATGACATAAAACAATTAAAGTGCAAATGATTGTCACAAGTAGAAACTAAAGAATACAATGCAACAAAACAAAACAATATAGATTTATGAAATGCAATCATGCTTTAATATCCTCGTCCCTCCCATAGAAGTGTGGGTTGCGGTAAGGATCAGCCAAATCGGTAAAATGCTCAACAATACTATTTAGGTGATTGATGCTGTGGGAGATAGCTTGCTCTTGGCGGTCATTTGAAGTAGCGAGAGCATCGAACCGTGTATTGAGATCCGTTGAAAAAGTATTGAACCTTTCATTTTGTGTCTCGAATTGGCGTTGGATTTGAGTGAACCGCTCGTTCTAAACTTCCATAAAAGTGAGTTGCTCAAGTTGCATAGCCCTCATCATGTCAATAATCTCGGAAGATTATGGTTGTGGTGGAGATGGAGGCGCTTCATATCTCCATTGTGGAGGCCGATAAAATTTACCCAGTGTCGTCCACCCGGTGTGCTGCCACTCACCCCAACCTTGGTTATTTTCCTCTTCTGTTGACGGTGTATGATGAGCCCAATCTTCATCAGTTTCCATGTGTTAGCGAGTATCATGTTCCTCTTGTGCTACATCTTCGTCTTCCTCTTCTTCTTCATCTGCATCTTCGTCACTGTCTTCCTCACTTTCATCTGATTCGACTTTATTTTGATGAGCAGTTGCTTTGCCAATAAATTTGTACCGCATTTGATCTTGTGACCAGAAGTAACCCATCATTGAAAGAGTTTTCTGACAGAACTCTTGATTGGACGTGATTGATGTGTATAGAAAATCTGGCAATGTAACCTCAACACTAGTAAGGACCTCTTGGATGTATGAGCCATACGTGAGAGCGGTATCCCTACCAGAATCTCTTAGAGCATACATCCTACTTGCAATATAGTAGGGCCAGTTAATCTTGATTCTATTCTGCAAAAGATACATTAAATGAACCTCCACTTGCTCCACACGAGAAAATCCTCCTTTCTTGGGCCGCATAATGCGCGCCAATATCCACTGTAGAATACGATCTCCTGTTTTCAACTTGCCGGTAGTGACTGTTCTTGGAAAAGCGTCACTAGCCACAATGTGAGGCGGATATGGCCTTTTCAACATGGAGTTTAAAGCAGTTTTAAAATCATAGCCAACCATTGTATGTGTATCAGTTACTTCATAAAGAGGTTTGTTCTCATCAAGCTCTAAATTGAAATACTCTCTCCAAACAGTAGGTGAAAGAATAACTTTTGTAGAATCGATCTGAGAGTGAAATTGAGAGCCCCAGAATTTTTCGTGAATGCAAGTGTAGAAGATACGTACAAGATCTTCACTATATTTCGCATTGCATTCCAAGAAATTGTTGATGCCTTGAAAGTCCAAAAGAGAGATGATATGAGTAAGATGCATACGCTCATCCGAAAGCCGATAGTATGCATGTTGTTTGACGACAACCCTTTCACTGAAGTTCATGTTGAAACTCTCGGTGAATGATGGTGGAACCAACGACACAGCTGTAACAGGAATGGAGCTGGATGATGATGGTCTTGAGGTTCTCTTACCGGTGATTCTTCTAGAGGCCATGGATGATGGTTTGAGGAAGGTGATAAGAGAAATAGGTAGATGGTAATAGCAAGGGTTTTTAGAGGATTTGGAATGAGTGGAGAGAATGAGATTTACCCCTTTTTATAGAAGCTAATTAGGGTTTTGGGAAGATGAGAGGATTAGGTTCATAGGCATGAGGTATATGCAAGTAACAATGTATCTAGAGCAATGCACAATTAATGATAAAGCAAAATTTGAATTTACAAGAAGTTTGAACGTTTTTGAAACCAAATTTCAGAAATTTCGCGCGATGCGTCGACCGCTTCTCTGTATGCGTCGATGCATACTATGTGAAAATTGAGAGATTTAAATATTTACTTGTGTGCGTCGACCATACCCTGTTGCGGTCGACTCATGCATGGAAAATTTGCATATTTTCATGTTTATGCACATATGAGCAACAAATGAGACATAAATACATAGCCATATCAACTATCAAGCAATCAAACAAACATGATGCATATAATAGGTCATATTGACAATTTTAGCACATAATATGATGCAACTTATGAACATGAAAAACTAGAGAGAGATAGAGTGAGGGTTAAGGAACAACATCACCTTCATGCCAAAGGAGCTCGATGAACTATACATGTGTACTTATAACAACTTCAATTTGTTAGATGTACAACAATATAATTATAAATGAATAAAAGACGTGCAAGAAATATTATGAAACACGATCCAAAATATCGAGGATACCAAGTTCTCGTCGGATATGAAAGAAAGGTTCAGTGGCTAGCGGTTTTGTGAAAATATCCGCTAGTTGGTTTGTGGTGTCAAAGTGTTCAAAAACAACATCGCCTTTCTCCACATGATCCCTAAGAAAATGGTGTCGAATTTCGATATGCTTGGTGCGTGAATGCAACACCAGATTTTTGGTAAGATTAATGGCACTTGTGTTGTCACAAAAAATAGGAATACATTCAAGTTTGAGGTTAAAATCCAACAATTATTGTTTAAGCCACAAGACTTGAGCGCAACAACTGCCGGTGGCAACGTATTCTGCTTCAGCGGTTGACAAGGCAACAAAAACTTGTTTCTTGCTATGCTAGCTGACTAAAGAATTTGAAAATAGGTGACAAGTACCACTAGTATTTTTCCTATCCGATTTGCACCCGGCAAAATCGGAGTCAGAGAAGCCTACCAACAAACAATCATTTCCTTTGGAATACCATAGCCCATACTTCTGAGTACCTGATATATAGCGAAGTATACGCTTAACATATTTTAAATGGGATTCCTTAGGAGCCGATTGATATCGAGCACACATGCATACACTAAACATAATGTCGGGTCTAGAGGCGGTAAGATAAATAAGTGAGCCAATCATACCTCGATATCTCTTTACCTCTACGTTCTTACCATTTTCATATTTATTTAATTTTGCACATGTCGGCATATGTGTGTCAATGGCCTTGGAGTTTGCCATGTCAAATCTCTTGAGAAGTTCTAAACAATACTTTGTTTGACTCACGAACGTTCCTTCCTCAAGCTGTTTAATTTGTAATCCGAGAAAGTATGTGAGTTCTCTTATCATACTCATCTCAAACTCCCCCTACACTACCTTTACCAAGTATTGCACCATGATTATTATCTCCATAGGTTACATACCCCTTCTTCTTTGCCACGAATTCGATGAAGAGAGATATGTCTCCTTTCATGTGTCTTGAGCAGCCACTATCAAGAACCCATCTTCTATCAGTGTTCTCAAGATGTTGAACCTATGAAAAAGCAATTAACAAGAGGAGGTACCCAATGGCTTATTGGGTCCTAAGTCGTGAGTAACAAAATGGTCGCATTTAGGCAACCATTGATAAATGCCTTTAGGAACTAGAAATCTCCTAAAGCGGCACTTAGCAATGGAATGGCCTTTCTTGCAACAATATGGACAAGAAAAATTAACTTTTGAATTACCTTTTCTATTTTGATCCCTTATAACATATTTGTATTTTTGATATGGATTCACCATACTTTTTCTAAAATCAGATTTATCGATAGCATTGGGCTCAAGAGCCTTGTTAAGTTTGGCATTTAGGGTTCTAACTTCATTTTGCCAAATTTAACAAGTGTCACACCCAAAATTAATTATTCTACTTCTATGATCCTCACAACCTGCTTTAGTACTTTCCACTATGGAAGCTTTAAGTGCCTCGAGTTTTCTTTTGGACTCATGGATCTTTTGTTCTAAGTGAACAAAAATTTGTTTATTTGAGGCAAGCCTTTTAAAGGCTTATTTAGCTTCACAATGCAAAGTATTAAATGTAGTTTATAATTTAAAATGAGACGTGTTAGAGGAATTATCATATTTAGCATGTCGTACCTATTTTTTCTTGTTCTTTTGGTGAGCGGAAAGACACAAATTTACGGATTCATCTTCATCATTTGAGCTTTTGTCCTCGGAGGAATCACTATCGCTTTCCCAAGCTATATATGCTCTCCTCAGATTTGATTGCTTCTTATGTAATTTATTTGATTCTTTTTCTTTGCCCTTTTTATTCAAGGGACAATCCGGTTTATAATGTCCGGTCTTTCCGCAATTGTAACATGATCCTCTTGTTTTGTTCCCCTTGGTGTCATCATTTCTAGAGTACCTATATTGCTTTCGAAAGTTGACAAGGTTCTTCTTGGAGTGTTGGATGCCATTCTTTCTCACGTAGCGGTTGTAACGCTTTATGAACAGCCCCATGTCCTCACTCTTGTCATCTTCTTCTTCATCACTCGACGTGTAATCACTATGCTCCTTAGATTTAGATTTTGAGGAGGAAGTCTTGAGAGCAATAGATTTCTTTTCAACTATCTTTGTTTTGTCCTTCTTTTCTTTCTTTTCATGTTGCTCTAGGCTTAGGAGCACTTGTTCATGCTCTTGTAGCTTTCCAAACAATGTTGTTAGATCCAAAATTGTGAGGTCGTTAGCTTTTTTGATGGCGGTTACCTTCGGCTGCCATTCCCTGTTAAGACATCTCAAAATTTTGTTAGTAGCAACATCATTGGCCACTGGCCTACCTAGTGAATGCAATCTATTGATGAGATGAGTGAATTTCTTTTGCATGTTCGCAATGGTTTCCCCTTGCTCCATGTAAAAGAGATCAAACTCTTGTGTCAGTGTGTTGATTCTAGCTAGCTTAACATCATTGGTCCCCTCATGGGCGACTTGCAATGAGTCCCACATAGCTTTTGTCGTAAGACAATGAGAAACCCGATAATATTCATCAACTCCTAATGAGGAGATCAAAATATTTTTGGCTTTCCAATCATAGTTGTATTTCTTTTCATCATCATCATCATCAACCCATTGTGCTCCGGGCTTGGGCACAATCTCATTATTCACATTGGTCATAGTTACTTCCATTGGACCATTGAGAATAACATTCCACACTTTTCTATCTATGGAATTTATGAGCATCCTGATCGCGACTTTCTATGTCTAATACAACTTAACTGCAAGTGCATAGTCTATCGCGTAGTAATAAAAGATATCGATCCCACAAGGACTCGTAATCAAACTAGTGTTCTTGGGAGTTACTATGTTTAGCTAGGTAGATAATGTTTAAGGGAATAATTTCTATCACTAAAGGGAACTAAAAACGTTACTTGAATTATAATTACGTGAATCGATATGCAATAATTATGTTCTTCGGGGATTTGACAAGTTACCGGTATATAAAACATTTTTCAGAATTTATTTAAGCAGAAAATAGTGATCTGAAGACTTTCGTCTCACGATGGTTGTTGACGCTAGTCATAATTCTAAGGGCCGAATATACACTTTCGCTGTCCCATTCGGGGTTAAAACTACTTTTTGGAAATCTCTAAGTTCTAATCCATTTTAAAGTGCTTTCGCTGTTATTAAAACAAATGCCTAGTGTTTACTATCTGGTCTTACCGCAGCTGTCGCTTGTTGGTTCATACCTTAATTAATTTCCCACTGTCGTGGTAAAACTACTTTTAAATAAGTTCTCGCTTTCGCGACGAAAGTTTATTTAGTAAATAAGTTTAAACACTCAGACCATAAACAACTTTTGAAAAGGAAGGTTTTAAACTGGTTATTATCAAATCCCGTCTGAATTATTATTACATATCGATTACTCTGGTTTAGCTAGACATGGATTTGGGAAAGGTAAAACATAAATAAAAATAGAAACTTAGAACATTCATATTACTGAGAATTAAAGTTACAATTAACGAAATAATGAAAAAAATATGTAACGTATCCAATTGGCCTTTGGCCAAATCCCAACGATGTCGGCAGGATTATGTCTTCAAACCAATAGAGCGTACAAATGAATATTATAGAAAATGGAATACAGGAATAAGGAAAGGAAACAAAAACAGAAAGAATGAAACTAAATTTTTGCTCTGGAAATAAATTTGGGCAGCACTTCGTTGTCTGAATGCGGCTCTCTTTCTCAGCTCCCCTCCTTCCCCTTTTATAGAGGTAGAAATTCTAACGGTTGTAATTTGAAGAAGGTGGACTTGGAGGCAGAAATATCAGGGAGTAGTGGTCCATTATTTGGGACTTGGAACTGTATTTTGCACGTTCAATTGCAGCTGTGCGTTTTTGCCTGCATGACGGTCGTCATGGTGTGTGACGGTCGTCACCCGTGTGACGGTCGTCATGGAGGTGTGACGGTCGTCACAACAGCAAAATGTGCATTCTGCGTTTTTCATGTTGTTTTCATCTGGTTTTCGTCCATATTTCTTCTGTAATTGCTTCTTTTCTTCATTTTGCTTTGTTTAGACATGATCATCAAATACCTGCAAAATATCAGACAAATAACATGGAAAGAACCCGAAATCGGATTGAAACCATTCAAACATTAGTTGAATTATGCGTCAATATATATACAATTTCGCGTTATCAAACTCCCCTAAGCTTGAATCTTTGCTTGTCCTCAAGTAAAACAGGAAAAAGTCGGCAAGCACGAGGCAGCTTCCTCATTCAGAAAGTTGGGAAAAACCGGGATTCTTAGTAGGAACAAAACGAGTACGGTGACGACACTGGACTACGAGTCTTCGGAGGTCTCCTTTTTATGCAAATCGGTCCCAGTCATGCTACTGTAGCTTGGTATCAAGGTTCTCGCGTCAAGTTCACCCTGTTTGTTCTAGCGCAATCACATTAAGCCTGTTGTCCATACACTTTCATGGCAAGTCAACCTGTTAGTGAATATGATCTCATTTCTGTTTTGATCTTTTTCATTGCTCATAAGCTTATACCATTGATTTTTCAATGAGTTTTTGTACCGTTGGGCTAAATGCTCGGGTGAGGAGCACCTAACTTAGAGGGAACATGTCTCTATACTTGGGCTATATGGCTTTCTTTTCATGATTTTTCATCTTTTTGGAGATCATACACTTATTTGCATCGATTGCTCGCTTAGAAGTGTTTTAGGATGGTGCTGACTGCTTGTATAAACTACTTGGGGCTGAGTTTGCGTAGAAACTTGAAACTTTGGTACACGTAGGTAGTGAAACCGACTCGCATAAACCGGAGGTCTAAGGTGTCAGGACGGTACTGGTTTTGTTAGAATTTTCGTCTCGGAGTTTCAAAACTTGGTTTGAACTTGGGCGCATTCTCGTGATGCTTTTGCTTTTGAGGAATGACTGAAAAATTTTGTTTATGTCGAATAAAGTGGGGATGTTTGCGTAACGGAAGAAGATATATAAAAGAGCTTTTATTTGCTAAAACGGGAAAATGTTCGAATTGAAATTACTTAATTAAAAGTACAAGGAAATGGGAAATAAATGCTCCACTCCCACACTATCTTAATCAGTGTCCCCACTGATTTGAGAAAATGCGAGAGGGAAATACAAGGGAAATGAAAATACAAGAAACTGAAAATATAGTAAACAAATAAGGAAAGAAATAACTAATCACGGCCTCTGCCTCGGTCGCGTCCTCTGTCGCGTCCTCTACCTCTGGCTTGGTCGACTCGGGCCTCAAAGTTCAGTGCTCCAGTATGATAGACATAATCTCGGAGTCCTTCGAACTGTAAGGTAAGATTCGCCAAGTTCTTAGTGATGGTTTCCTGGCCGGTTTGGAGTTGTTGCATTTGGGTCCGATGCCAAGCTTCGAACAGCTCTGCTCGCTGATTTTGTTGCTGCATCATAGCGAGTATCTGGGCCTACTGGTCGAGGGATTGGCGGAGGTCTTCTTCAGAGTAGTCGGGCTCTGGACGATGGCGGCGGCGGCGGTAGGATGTGCCTTCAAAAGGAAGTGGTTGCGATGCCTCCGGTTGCTCAATTCTGTCCAACTCATCTTGCATTTCGTCACCAGAACCTTGGGTGTGGGTCTGAGTTGGGGCAGCGGTAGCAGCAGGGGCATTGAGGTCGAAAAGCTAGTTGGCACGATCCTGTGGGTGCATCCGGGTGCGTGATGGCATGATGATACTTTTGACGGTTTTGCCACGCACGACCGGGTGGTACTTTCCATCGGCCCTGGAACGGATGAGGTGAGAAGCTCTGCAGTGGTCGGTGTCGAGGAATACCGAGGGAATGGCATGGAGATGCTGGAGGCGGTCACCGAGGTTCAGCCCGAGTGCAATGGAGGTAACAATCCCGCCAAAGTAAAATGGCTTGGAGCCACGGTTGCAGTTGGCCTGTATGTGGGCCAGGAGGAACGGAGCGGCGTTGATGGGCTCGGAATGGAACACACATCGGAGAAAGAAGAGCTCTTTGGAGTTCACCTTATGGTTGCTATCCCTTGCGAAGATAGTGTTGCTCAGTGCTCGGTGGAAATACCGGATGGTCGGGTTGTGGATGTGTGTTGCATGCAGAGAATCCCAGCCGTTGGCATTGATTCCGGTCAACTGGTACCAAAGCGCAAAGGCTTCATGCTGAAACTGTTCGGTGATGCGGCGGTGAGCATTGTCGCCGCGAGGGAATTGTAGGATGTCGGCAATCTGGTTTTGGTTCAGTTGATAGTTCGTGCCGAACATACGAAAGCATGCAGCGCCGGAATGTTGGCTGAGGTCGCCGCTGGAAGTGAAGTAGCTGAACGAACTGAGGAACTCGAGGGTGAGTTGTTCGTACGTCGGCTGCGGATTTGTGCAGAGGTGCCAGATGCCGGCTCTTTGGAGCATCCAAGTGACACCGTCAAGGAGGCCGAGCTCCGTGAGGGATGGGATATGCGGATAGTGGGTCGGCTGTAGCGACCGTTGATGGAAAGTGATATAGTTGGCTCTCTGTTTCTCTCCGGAGTCGCCGTCGCTGAACACGATATTGCTGAGGTCTGGGGTTTCGTTGTTTCTCGCCATGGTTGGAGGATGCTGATGAAATGTGGATTGAGTTGGTTATGTGGAATGAAAAATGTCACAGAAGTGGATTAGGAAGTTGAAATGGGAGTTGGGATTATATGGAGCAAGGTGGGAAAACGAAAATTGGTAGTGGGGTTTGAGTTTGTGATGATTGTAAGTTGAATAGATGGGAGTGGGAGAGAAAACGCAACCTCTGTTATAGCAGATAATAGTTTTGGACTCGTGACGGTCGTCACGTATTTGTGACGGTCGTCACCCGTGTGACGGGCGTCAGGCTCCTGTGACGGTCGTCACACCAGCAAAATCTGCAGAATGCAGAATTTTGCTATGGGGGTGCTTTTGTGATGGTTTTAAGGCCTAGGAATGATATGGCAATGTACTATATCCTCCAAGAAACATATGATGACATAAAAACAGAATCAAGGAATATAGAATAAAATTTAGATAACATGTAATTAAAATGATTGTGTGTAATGTAATACATAAGGGAAATTAAACAATGCGAAAATCAAAATAATTGAAAACGGACGGAAAACAAAAGAAATTAAACTAAACTAAAGCTAATATTTCAGTATTTTCGTGCCTTCAATTCGTCAAACTTCCTGGCATAGTAGTCGAGCTGGTCACAGACTAAGTCCATGAAGACTGCGAGTTCGCTGTGTATGCTTGTGATGTCTTCTTTTACGGTGGTCAGAGTTGTGTCAACGTTGTCTAATCGGTGCAGAACGATATCCATTTTGTCAGTGGTTTCCTCAGGAATGGGCTCAGGATAGGTGTTGTAATGCGGAGGGGTCGTAGGGTCTACCTCAGCTTCTGATACAGCATCCTCATAGTACATATAATCATGTGCTTCAGAGATGTGATCACTGTCGTACATGCAATTCTGTGGTGTTGATTGAGGTGAAGGAGGTCCCATAGGCTCATCCAATTCATAAACCTAATTATCCTTGTTATGGATGCTTGTCATCTGATGATTTGGCAATGTGAATAGCTGGACAGGTTTGTCATTGATGAGGTACTCGTAAGGTCCAGGCCCCATAGTTCTTAAAATGCGCCTGTTAAAGCAAAACTGGATATTCATGGGTCGGATGGTGCCAAAACTAGTGCTTGAATTTAGGTGGAATCTAAGGCCAAGCTCGTGGGCAATCATTGTCACAAGACCTCCTATTAGAATAGGTGATTGTGGTTCCTGAGTGAGGCGTCGGAAGGATCTCATCATAAAAGGTACGACATTCACTGTACGGCCCTGAGAAGCACAGAACATGATAAATAACTCTTCTTTAGATACTGTAGTAATATTTTCTTCTTTCCCGAAAAGGGTGTGAGCTAGGATCTTATGAAAGTATCTAAAAGCTGGGTTATGAATCTCATCATTATACATGCGGTTTGGGTCAGGGTGATAGTCGTCTGTGATTCTTCCCCAGAACTGTTTGAGTTCAAAATCAAGATCGTCATCTTCGGCACTGATGAACACATGTGGTCCGCTAGGAAATCCTAGGAGGTTAGCTAATGACATCCGGCTATGGGTTTGGTCCATTCCAAACATCCTAAAGGTGATCAGCTCTGAGTTTGATCCGAAACCATAGTTGGGTATGTACTTGAAGGAACTAAGGAATTCGTAGGTGAGGTCCTTATAGGTAGCAAAACGGGTTTTCAAAGAGGTGTTCTCCTAGCCTAATTGATTAAACAGGTATTGGATGCTATCAGTAATTCCTAGTTTCTCCATAGTAGACTTATCATAGTACAGTGTTAAGGCTATGTCTCTCTCAGTTAATGCTTCAAATCTTGCCTTTTGAGCTAATCCTCGAAAATGAACCTTTGTGAAGTCGTACGCGGCCATACTCGCAGGTTAGTCGGAGAAAAACAAGAGGAAGGTTTGAAGGCTTTTAAAATCCTGAAAAGTTTAAAACAGAAATTTGAAGTCAGGATTTTTAGAAACAAAAGGTGGTAAAAACAAAGTTTAAATAAAAGAGGAAAAATAAAATAAAATAAAAATAAAAATAGTAGCAATTTTAAGTTTAGAATTTTTGTTAAAAATTCAAAGTAAGCGTTTAAATAAAATTGAGAATGAAATACAGTAACGAGGGAAATACGGGAAAATTGGGTTGCCTCCCATTAAGCGCTGTTTTTAACGTCTAAAGCCTGACGATAGCTTGGTGACAAGCTATTCGGGTGTTTGAGCAGGAAGCTCAAGCAATATTATACTGCTCACTTGAGGGCTGTTTTCGTTCTTATTATAATGTTTTAGACGTTGCCCGTTTACGATAAACGGTGCATTCGTCTTATCGGTAATTTCAACAGCTCCACTCTGAAGTACTTTAGTCACTTCAAAAGGTCCAGACCACCTAGATTTTAGTTTACCTGGGAAGAGTTTTAATCTTGAATTAAATAGAAGTACGATGTCTCCCACACTGAATTGTTTCTTGACTGAACGTTTATCATGCCACTTTTTTGTTCGTTCTTTGTAGATACAGGCATTTTCGTAAGCGTCCAATCGAAGTTCTTCTAATTCGTGTAAGTTCAAGATTCGTTTTTCTCCTGCCTCAGTGTAGTTGAAATTGAGTGTCTTAATGGCCCAGAAGGCTTTATGCTCTAGTTCTACAGGGAGATGACAGGATTTACCGTAAACTAATTTGAAGGGTGTAGTACCTATTGGTGTCTTAAAAGCGGTCCTATAAGCCCATAAAGCTTCATTTAGCTTTGATGACCAATCTTTCCTTGAGGTAGCGACAGTCTTTCCCAAAATCTGTTTTATTTCCCTGTTCGAGACCTCTACTTGTCCGCTAGTTTGCGGATGATAAGGTGTAGCTACTCGGTGTCGGACTCCATATTTAGAAAGAAGTTTGTCAAAGATTCGCGATATGAAGTGTGATCCGCCGTTACTAATGACGAGTCTGGGTACACCGAATCTAGGAAAGATTGTGTTTTTGAAGAGTTTGATTACTACTCGTGCATCATTTGTTGGAGCAGCAATGGCTTCTATCCATTTAGACACATAGTCTACAGCGGCGAGTATGTAGTTATTACCAAAAGAAGGCGGGAATGGTCCCATGAAATCTATTCCCCATACGTCAAAGATTTCTACCTCTAAGATTCCTTTCTGAGGCATTTCATCGCGTCGTGAGATGTTTCCAGTTCGTTGGCATCGATCACATTTTAGCACAGCGATGTGAACATCTTTCCATAGGTTAGGCCATAATAGGCCGACTTGGAGAATCTTAGTGCACGTCTTGGATGTACTGGCATGACCACCGTATGGTGCTGAATGGCATTGAGAAATGATATTTTCTATTTCTTCCTCTGGGACACAGCGACGGTATATGTTGTTGGCCCCTCTCTTGAAGAGTAGAGGTTCGTCCCAATAATAGTGTTTCAGATCGTGGAAGAATTTCTTCTTTTGCTGATAAGTGAGATCTGGTGGAAGCACGCCTGCAGCTAGGTAATTAACGATGTCATCATACCAAGGTAAAGTGACTTGGGCATAGACGGCTTCTACGACTTTTTCGAGTTCTGGATCTTCCGAGATTAAGTTAGGCATGTCACTTTCTAATCTGGCTATCAGATTTTCGTATGGAAAATCGTCATTTATCGGTACTAGTTCATGTTTGATGCCTTCTATTTGAGATAAGTGATCTGCAACAACGTTCTTGGTTCCTTTCTTATCTTTGATTTCTAAGTCAAACTCTTGTAATAACAGGATCCATCTCAATAATCTTGGTTTGGCATCCTTTTTGCTTATTAGGTACCTAATGGCAGCGTGGTCTGTGTATATGATAATTTTTGCTCCTACTAAGTAAGAATGGAATTTGTCAAGCGCAAATATAACTGCTAGAAGTTCCTTTTCTGTTGTAGCGTAGTTCATTTGGGCAGGATCTAAGGTTCTACTGACATAGTAGATGGCATGGAGCTTCTTGTCCTTCCTTTGTCCTAGAACTGCGCCTACGGCATAGTCACTCGCATCGCACATGATTTCAAACGGCAGTCGCCAATCGGGTGATTGCATAATCGGTGCGGTGATGAGGACTGATTTTAATGTTTCAAATGCTTTTAGACAGTCGTCGTCAAAGACGAACTTAACATCTTTCATCAACAGGCCGGTCAAAGGTTTTGTGATTTTTGAAAAGTCTTTTATAAATCTTCGGTAGAAACCGACATGTCCTAGAAAACTCCGTATTTCTCGTACGGATTTTGGAGGTTGGAGGTCTTTTATAATTTCTATTTTAGCTTTGTCGACCTCAATCCCTTTATTTGATATGACATGTCCTAGAACTATTCCTTGTCGGACCATAAAATGGCATTTTTTCCAATTTAGGACGAGGTTCACTTTTACACAACGTTCTAATACCATTTCTAAGTTTTGTAGGCATCCTTCGAAACTTTGTCCACATACTGAGAAATCGTCCATAAATACTTCCATGATGTCGTCTATGAAATCTGCGAAGATTGCCATCATGCATCTTTGGAAGGTTGCTGGAGCATTACAAAGTCCAAACGACATTCGACGGTAAGCAAAAGTACCATAAGGACATGTGAATGTAGTCTTTTCTTGGTCATCAGGATGAATGGGAATTTGGAAAAATCCTGAATAGCCATCTAGATAGCAGAAATATGAATGTTTGGCTAATCTTTCCAACATTTGGTCTATGAAGGGCAAAGGGAAGTGATCTTTTCGTGTGGCTTTGTTGAGCTTTCTATAATCAATGCACATCCTGCTTCCAGTCACGACTCTTTTTGTTATTGATTCGCCTTTTTCGTTCTTAACTACTGTGACTCCTCCTTTCTTAGGTACGACATGAGCTGGGCTAACCCATTCACTATCGGAGATTGGATAGATGATTCCTGCATCTAGCAATTTCTTTACTTCATCTCTGACTACAGTGCTTAGGATGGGGTTCAGTCTCCTCTGATGCTCTCTAGAGGTTTTACAGTCTTCCTCTATTGTAATTCGATGCATACAGATCGAAGGGCTTATACCTTTTAGATCGCTTATGTTATAGCCTAACGCGGTAGGGTACTTCTTTAGGACTTCTAATAGCTTTACGGTTTCTAGTTGTCCTAAGTCGGCGTTGACTATCACTGGTCTTTTTAGTTCATCGTTTAGGAATTCATATCTAAGGTTTTTGGATAGTGTTTTAAGTTCTAAAGATGGGTTCTTCGGACCTGGCATATGGTTTGGGGTTAGTGCTAAGCTTTCGCTTAGGCTGTCGCCTTTATATGGTTTACGCCAATCATCGTCTTCAGAAATATCGGGTATTTGAATCTTTATTATTTCTGAATACGTGGTCTCTTCATTTTCAAGTTCTCTTATGCATTCGTCAATTTCATCTACTAAATAGCAGGTATCGTCTATGGCTGGTGCTTGTAAGAACTTGGTGAGAATGAACTCTATCTTTTCTTCTCCTACTTCGAATGTTAACCTTCCTTTCTTCACGTCTATAATAGCTCCGGCTGTAGCTAGGAACGGTCTTCCTAGGATAATCGGGGTAACAGAGTCCTCTTTAATGTCCATGATTATGAAGTCGGTTGGGATGTAGAATTATCCTATGCGTACTGGAACGTTTTCCAGTATTCCGACGGGATATTTTACTAATCGGTCAGCTAATTATACGAACATTTTGGTTGGTCTTAGGTCTCCCATATTCAGCTTTTTGCATATAGATAAAGGCATAACACTAATACTGGCTCCTAAATCGCATAGAGCTTTGTCTATTACGAACTTTCCTATGACGCAGGGTATGGAGAAACTACCTGGGTCTTTTAATTTAGGAGGCATGCGGTTTTGAATAATAGCGCTACACTCTGCAGTAAGTGTAACTGTTTCGTTATCCTCGATCTTTCTCTTATTTGACAGGATTTCTTTGAGGAATTTAGCGTATGACGGCATTTGAGTTATCGCTTCTGTAAAAGGAATAGTGATATTCAACTGTTTAAGGAGCTCTACAAATTTCTTAAATTGTACTGAAGTTTTGGAGTTTATTAATCTTTGAGGATAAGGGATAGGTGGTTTATATGGCGCTGGAGGTGCTTGCGTTTTTTCACTTGCGATATCCTCCTTCTCGTTGTCTTCCTTCTTCTCTAACTCGAATTCCTTTTCTGCTTGTTCAGTTGGTTTTTGTTGCATGGCTGAGTTTTCGGTTCTCGGATCGATCGGTTCGTCCAATTCTTTTCCGCTTCTTAATATGACAGCATTTGCTTGACCTTTTGAATTTTGTTCGGGTTGTCCAGGAAATGTGCCAGCGGGTGCGGCAGCAGAGGCTTGTTGTTGAGCCACTTGTGATATCTGTGTTTCTAACATTTTGTTGTGGGTGGCTAAAGCGTCTACTTTTCCGGTCAGCTGTTTAATTTGCTCGCTAGTGTGTATGTTTTGATTTAGGAATTCTTTGTTTGTTTGAGCTTGAGTAGCTATGAATTTTTCCATCATTAACTCGAGGTTTGATTTCCTAGGTGCAGTCTGAGCAGCAGCTGGTTTCTGATATCCTGGCGGAGCAGCAGGCATCTGCAATGCATTATCGCTTTTGTAAGAAAAGTTTGGATGGTTTCGCCAACCTGGGTTGTAAGTATTTGCGTAAGGATTTCCTTAAGCATACTTTACTTGGTCTGGTGGGATTCCGGCAAGCAATGGACATTCGGGCCCATTATGAGTGGTGATTCCACATAACTCGCAGTTTGGAGTTACGACAGCGACGGTTGCAGTGGGGTTAACGGTCAGACTGTCAATTTTCTGTGCTAGAGCATCTACTTTAGCATTGAACTTCGTCGTATGGCTTATCCATAAGTGCACCGCCCGCGGCGGCGTCTACTGTTAATCTGGTATTGTATAGAAGCCCATTATAGAAAGTATGAATCGTTACCCATTCTTCTAGACCGTGGTGAGGACATATTCTCATCATATCTTTGAATCGTTCCCATGCTTCGTAAAGAGATTCGGTATCTTTTTGTCGAAATCCGTTGATCTGAGCTCTAAGCATAGCAGTTTTGCTTGGCGGAAAATATCTCGCTAAAAAAACATTCTTCAACTGTTCCCACGTCGTAACGGAGTTGGATGGTAAGGATTGTAACCATGTCCACGCTCTGTCTCTAAGAGAGAAAGGGAAAAGACGAAGTCTTATTGCGTCTGGAGTTACTCCATTTGCTTTCACTGTGTCTGCGTATTGTACAAACTTCGTTAAATGTTCGTTTGGATCTTCAGTTGCATTTCCTGAGAATTGGTTTTGTTGTACAACTGACAGCAATGATGGTTTCAGCTCAAAATCATTTCGAGTAATAGCTGGGGCAGCAATGCTACTTCTAGGCTCCATCTGAGAGGGTGTAGCGTATGCCTTCAGCGGTTTGTTTTGAGGTCCTTCAGCCATCTTTGATTCTTCTTCGGATTTAGGAATGTGAGTGAGAGGATCGGGAATGTTATGTTTTAGTTGGTACTCAATGATGCGGCTTCTTAAATGTAAGAAGCGCTCTAGTTCTGCGACCGAAGGTTTTAAGATATCGCCTTGTGGGCGATTACTTGGCATACAATCGACAAAACTAGTAAAGGAAAAATGAAATTGTTAACCTAGTCTATACGGTGTAACAGAAGGTTACACTATTGACTAAACGGGTCCCCGGCAACGGCGTCAAAAACTTGATCGCGACTTTCTATGTCTAATACAACTTAACTGCAAGTGCACAGTCTATCGCGTAGTAATAAAAGATATCGATCCCACAAGGACTCGTAATCAAACTAGTGTTCTCGGGAATTACTATGTTTAGCTAGGTAGATAATGTTTAAGGGAATAATTTCTATCACTAAAGGGAACTAAAAATGTTACTTGAATTATAATTACGTGAATCGATATGCAATAATTATGTTCTTCGGGGATTTGACAAGTTACCAGTATATAAAACATTTTTCAGAATTTATTTAAGCAGAAAATAATGATCTGAAGACTTTCGTCTCACGATGGTTGTTGACGCTAGTCATAATTCTAAGGGCCGAATATACGTTTTCGCTGTCCCATTCGGGGTTAAAACTACTTTTTGGAAATCTCTAAGTTCTAATCCATTTTAAAGTGCTTTCGCTGTTATTAAAACAAATGCCTAGTGTTTACTATCTGGTCTTACCGCAACTGTCGCTTGTTGGTTCGTACCTTAATTAATTTCCCACTGTCGTGGCAAAACTACTTTTAAATAAGTTCTCGCTTTCGCGACGAAAGTTTATTCAGTAAATAAGTTTAAACACTCAGACCATAAACAACTTTTGAAAAGGAAGGTTTTAAACTGGATATTATCAAATCCCGTCTGAATTATTATTACATATCGATTACTCTGGTTTAGCTAGACATGGATTTGGGAAAGGTAAAACATAAATAAAAACAGAAACTTAGAACATTCATATTACTGAGAATTAAAGTTACAATTAACGAAATAATGAAAAAAACCTGTAACGTATCCAATTGGCCTTTGGCCAAATCCCAATGATGTCGGCAGGATTATGTCTTCAAACCAATAGAGCGCACAAATGAATATTGTAGAAAATGGAATACATGAATAAGGAAAGGAAACAAAAACAGAAAGAATGAAACTAAATTTTTGCTCTGGAAATAAATTTGGGCAGCACTTCGTTGTCTGAATGCGACTCTCTTTCTCAGCTCCCCTCCTTCCCCTTTTATAGAGGTAAAAATTCTAACGGTTGTAATTTGAAGAAGGTGGACTTGGAGGCAGAAATATTAGGGAGTAGTGGTCCATTATTTGGGACTTGGAACTGTATTTTGCACGTTCAATTGCAGCTGTGCGTTTTTGCCTGCATGACGGTCGTCACCCGCGTGACGGTCGTCATGGAGGTGTGACGGTCGTCACAGCAGCAAAATGTTCATTATGCGTTTTTCATGTTGTTTTCATCTAGTTTTCGTCCATATTTCATCTGTAATTGCTTCTTTTCTTCATTTTGCTTTGTTTAGACATGATCATCAAATACCTGCAAAATATCAGACAAATAACATGGAAAGAACCCGAAATCAGATTGAAACCAGTCAAATATTAGTTGAATTATGCGTCAATATATATATATATATATATATATATATATATATATATATATATATATATATATATATATATATATATATATATATATATATATATATATATATATATATATATATATATATATATATATATATATATATATATATATATATATATATATATATATATATATATATATATATATATATATATATATATATATATATATATATATATATATATATATATATATATATATATATACGATTTCGCGTTATCACACCCGCATACAGTCCTTCCAATAACTGTAATTTTCTCCATTAAAAACAGGAGCTCTATTGTAAGCCCCTTTAGGTTAGTTAGCCATTTTCTATCAAAGTTATATTTGATGCATGGAGTGAACTAGTGCTCCTGATACCACTTGTTAGAAGATAACACAGATCTAGAAGGGGGGGGGGGTTGAATAGATCCCAATTAAATAATCAGTCGGCGCTACTAATTAAAAATTGGTTTTAAAAATATTTGATATGCGGAAGCGACCGTGGAAAAATACCGTCTATAACGAACCGTTATTAGAAGACCGGATATGCGTCTAGCCTTATGGAAATGATAATGAGCAAATAAAATCACCACACTAGTCACACTATCAATTGATTAATATTACTAATTAGTAAGACTAGTTCCAATGCTACACAATGCCAACCAAAATATGTAAACGATACAAGTGAATTTTGGTGTAGGCAATTTATCAAACACTTGGCGTGCGAGGCACTCCAAGTGAGTTTTGCCTTGAGTAAGTGACTCTAGCTTCCTTGTACAATACACTATTGTACTAGAGTTAAAAACAGTGTTAATGACTTACTCAAACCAATGCTAACTTGATAAAATTGCTTATACTAAAATTACTCAATTATCAAGCAAAAATGAAAGTGCTGAAAAATAAAGGAGACAAAGATTTGTTGAGGCAGTTCCCCCGCCGTCCTCGCTTCGAGGTACGTCTGCCCTCAATTCTAAAACTAGAATTGATCTCAATATAATATAGATATCACCTGTTGATTTGAAACGTTTATACAAGGATAGACAAGCAAAATATACAAACAAAATCTCAGGTTGTTGATGATGCTTTCTCTCCTTGTTCCTTGATTCAAGTTGAATCAAGTCCTCCGATTATTGTGAATAGACCTCCGATTACAGCCCCTTTGTTGAATAACCTTGCGTTCTTCAACCCCCGGCCCGGCTGATCTCAAACACCAACAAATCGAACCCAAATCTCTCATACATAATTCACCGATTGCCACTACTAGATTGACCGAACCCACCGTTCCTCAATCACCTTCACTCAGCTGAATGTTGTAGAGACGATTCATACCAAAAACCCCCAAATTCGACGAATCTTGGAGGGCAAAACCTTCAAGGTTTTATTCAAGAAAAACCTGCCCCAAACTCAACCCGAACCGGATTCCCTAATCAACGGCTTCAGACGTTATCACCTTGAACAAGCCATAATGCACAACAAGAATTGTTGCATTGTGAAATGTTGAGGATGAAGATGATGAGAACTAGGACACCTATTTCACTTTTCTTGTTCATGTCAATTTACTTAATGTTTCAATTGTTGTTGACTAAATGAACCAAACTTCTATTTATAGTAACCCAAAAACCAACAGACATAACAACTTTTCAAACTAAGTGAAAGTCTTCAACATAGGCAGAAAAAGCAGCGAGCGGTCGACCATAGCAGGACTGTGCGTCAATGCATAGCCTGCATTTTTATCCAGATTCAAAATATCAACGGCATGCGTCGACCATAGGTCAACATGCGCCGACCCGTGGGAATTCATACTTTTCCATGCGCCAACCTCTGGTCGACTCAAAACCTGTAAATTTGCTAAAATGCTTATTTTTGTGAATTATATGCTTCTAGTCACAACCAATGATCTACCAAATACATTGGACTCCATATGGTAAGTTTGCTAGACATGATATACACACAAGAGAGATATGAGAAGTGTGATATGCATTTTGCCTTGTGGTGGTAAAGCCAAAAACCTGATTCTTCCATGATTACGTTTTGACATCTTCGAAACACAAGTCCTTATGGTATATGAGGATTTGCCCTCACACATATGTAATGATTACTTCCTTAAAATTATACTTGGTAGAAAAAGTCCCTAATTCCCATTTATAGTCGGCCAAGTTTTTTTTTTGGAAATTTGAAAATTGGGTATTTATTCCTATTACATCCACTTTCTTCATCAGTTTCAAACCCACCTTCCAATTCTTCACTGTCATCCTCACCTATGACCTCATTAAAATCCTCTTTTTGTTTATGTTTGTTGCTAGTACCCTCAATATCATTAGAATAAATGATAAATTTTCCATACCATCTTTGATTAAACCATCACTACCACTACCTTCACACGAGTCATCAAAGGACACATCTAAGACAATGTCATAATGAAAGCTTACATTATCACTATCATCATCTATTTCAGTACCAATGATTCCAACATCATTAACCTCAACATTTGTTAACTCGACATCATTAACCTCACCATCAATCATATCAACCTCAGTCCCATTTTTCTCAATAGAGTTGCCTCAAACTACACCATCATTCACCTCAACCATATTCACCCTAATCCCATTCACCTTAACATAATTGTATCCAACTACACCATCACTTATCTCATCCCCATTCCACTACTATTGAATATACCTTCAGTAACACTAATTCTACTACGGTTAGACTTCCATCATGATGATATATCTTAATTAACGTGCAATAATTTTCTTTTATTTACTTATGAAAATTTTGATGATATAATCACAAATGAAACATAAGACCGTGGTTATATAAACACCCTCTCATGGGTTCTAATATCAACACCCTTAAATGTTTTATTTTTTTAACATTTAGTCGTGCCTTAGTGTTTTAAACATTTGTTTAACATTTGATACCACCACGGTTCAATAATTGAACCATTATGACTTGTTTTAAATATTTTAAATTGTAATATACTGACGTGTCAAATGTTTTATTTCTTTAATATTTAGTCGCACCTTTTCATTTTTATTTATTTTTCATTTTAGAAAAATGAGATACCATCATGGTTTCTGTGGAAAAATGTTGTGACATATTATTCATTTTTTTATAAATATTTTAAATTGTAATACGCTAACGCTTCTTTATGAAATTTAATTTAGTAAGTAACATATCACCACAGTTCGCATTTTTGACCGTGGTGGTATCATTCATTCATTTTTATCAAGCTAACTAGCTTGTCTCTTCAGTAGCCATTCTTTGCTGAGAAACGATACACCATTTCAACCCTAACATTCAGTGCTAAGAAACGATACACCATTTCAACCCTAACATTCATTATTCATCATCATCTTTCATCATCATTGGTTCATCGTTCATCATCATCGGTTGTTATAGTTTTGCATTCGTTTTTCATTTTTAATCCGTAGTCATCATCATCGTCATCGGTTCATTTTCAACCCTAACACACCAACACCAACACTAACATCATCATCATCATCGTCAAGGAGGAACACAACAACAACACTATATGTATCAACCTAAATATTCCCATGCACTACAGTAAACTTCAGTTTTCATTGTTGTTGATGTTGTTGTTGTTGTTGTTGTTTTTCTAGTTCTTGTTGAATGTGTGTCATAAAAATTGATTAATCTGTTGTTGTTGTTGAGTGTGTATGTGATGATAGATGAGAGAGTTTGTTGTTGTTGTTGTTATTGAATGTGTATATGGTAATCTTTGAAAGAGTTTATTGTTGTTGTTGTTGTTGTTGTTGTTGTTGTTGTTGTTAAATGTGCATATGATAATAGATGGAAGAGTTTGTTGTTGTTGTTGTTGTTGTTGTTGTTGTTGTTGAATGTTTATGTGATAATAGATGAAAGAGTTTGTTGTTGTTGTTGTTGTTGTTTGAATGTGCATGTGATAATCTTTGAAAGAGTTTATTGTAGTTGTTGTTGAATGTGTATATGATAATAAATGAAAGAGATTATTATTGTTGTTGTTGTTGTTGTTGAATGTGTATATGATAATAGATGAAAGAGTTTGTTGTTGTTGTTATTGTTGTTGAGGTTGTTTTTTTTTTTTTATAAAAATAGATGTCGACTTCATCATATTCTTCATCTAGAGGAAAGGAAACTATGACAAGTGATACTCAAATCAAAAATAAAATATCACAAAGAGGTGCCACTATGCTTACCAAATTAACAAAATTCCACAAATCTGGTATCAAATTGCCTATCACGTTTGATTCGTATAATAGAGTAGTTGATCGTGAATACTCTTATCTTTTTAAGAGTTATGTTGCGTTCCTTGGACGTAGCAAAGTTATTATATTGGTATATGATTGAAAACAAGCGCCAACTGAGGTCAAAGATAGCATATACACAAATGTTAAGGTATTAGTTTTAATTTTTATCATTTCGATATGAGTTTCTATAATTTTTAATACATTCTTATTGATTTAAATGCAGCTGACCTTTGAGTTATAGATGATGATAAGCACTTAAAAAAAGTTGTTAACTCATGCTGGTATGTGTTGGAGGGGCTTTAAGCCACGACTCACACGTGACTACATTAGAAAGCCAAGATTAGTCTTAAGCGTCCATGGGTAAGGTATAGTTTTCTCTCGAAGAAGGTTTGGAAAAAGTTTACAAAGGGTCGTCATTATGAGACATTCTTGGTTAGTAATAGTCTTATTTATCTTGATAATTTGATGGTAATAATTTATTGATACTAATCATATTTTCACTATGTTTATGATAGACTAAAAGTCAAGCAGGAATTCAAAATAAAGCGAAAAACATTTATCCCCATAGATTATCTCGTGGGGGTTACAGATAACTGGAGAAAAAAATGATGGAGGAAAAAAAAACAAAAAATGGGAGATAGGACTCCATTAGTCGTGATCGTAACCCATCTCCACCATCAAGGCATGAGAAGTGGAAGAGGGCTCGAGTAAGACCAAATGGAGAGTACACCTTAGATGCTTCAAGAGTAGTTGCCGAGAAGATTGTAAGTATGCTTTGTTGTTCGTATGATTTTTTATTCGTATGTTACGTGTTATTTAAATGTTGTGGTAATTACAATACTAATATTATCATGTATGTTGTGTAGGATGTGTTGGTTGAGGAGGCTCGTGGAGGCTCAACTGTTCCAGAATCACGACATGATATACTAGTCGAGCCTAATTGAGCAAATGAGCATGGTGGGCGCGTTCGCGGTGTTGGAGAAGGTATCGACATTAGTTATTCTTTAGTCCAACCAAAAAAATTGCTGACAATGCCGAATTACAAGAGCATAGAGAAAAACTTGCTCTTGTTAAGAAGGAGTTAGAAGAGTAGAGGAAGATGTTAGGAGCCGAGTGGAAAAGTCGGAAGAAAGACATAGAAAAGTTAGAAGAGTTATATAGGGTAAGTGTTTATCTGAAATGCTAGTGTTTTATATGAAATATGTGATATATTGTGTTTAATATGAAAAGTTAGAAAAGATAGAAATGTGTTTATTATGTATTGATATATTTTCGCAGAGAATAAATGGATCCTTACCAGAATGCATGGATGAAAATGATAATAATAATGCTGATGATCAAGTTCTCCAAACACATGGTGTACGTCATGCTAGCACCAAAGGAAGAAATTGTTCAACCGCCCCCGCTAAAGAGGTTAATGAGTTATTGGATCCTTCCGTAAATAAAATTGCCACGTTATATGTTTTGGTTGTGGAAAGTGATGAATCATATCCTCTTTCTCTAGAGCATTGTCCATCGGTAGAGCTTTTTATGTTTATCCTAGTGACATTTGATATTTTCTCTATGGTGGTAATTGGATGGACGTAGGGATATTGCAACTTCGGTGCACGTAAGCATATACTTGAACATGCATGTCATCATAGTATATTCTCATTTTTGTATTTCCTTTACTTATTATCTGGATTTTGTTTAACCATTTAGATACATTTATCATGTATGTATAGAGTTAAATAAACCCAATATTTATGATATTTTGGATCCATTTAGTATTCGATAGAAAAATGATAAGCCAAAAGATATTGAGACCTACATTTCGGGACGGTTAGGTCAAGGGGAAAAGAATGTTACTTCACACCATTTCTCATTGCGTAAGTATTTTTGAAATTGTGGTTTATCTTTTATAGTTAGTTTTATTTTAGAAAATACTAATTATATATATGCTCGTGTTTATTCAGTGATCATTGGCAATTGATCATCATATCGTTAAAGATGAATACGAAAATGACATTGTGTTCATTACATCAACCACTCAAACTTAAAATGAAGCAAATTATTAATAGGTATGTTTATGTTTATATGAAAATTTCAGTTATACATATTTTCTTTAACTTTGTAATTGTTTTAATTGGTTTCACCCGTAAAATACTTTCAATGTACAGTGTTGTGCAACGACACAATATGTTGAACAATATTAGGAAAAAACCAATATTTATCTTGCCTAATGGAAGTGGCTATATTACTTGCAACATTCATTTATACATATTGTTACATGCATGTGTGTTTATAACATTTATGAAATTAATGTTTATTTTTGTAGACAAGGAAACAACCAAAGAGATTCGAGTGTCGTTATTAAATAATACAACACATGTTAAACATTGTCTTCACCAATATCATTCACCTCAGCCCCATTCAACTCAATTAAATCATCCAATGTACCTTTGACAACCTCATCATACAGTTTTCTAATCTCATCGTCTTCATCAAGAGTAACAACATCCTCTGAGGTTATGGTCTCATCCTCTATAGGACCATCATAATACTCAAGTTGAGAAAGTGGATGTTGTACATACATATGAACACTCAAATTTACTTTACACAAATAAACTATATATTGGGCTCTTTTGTCATCACTTAAAGTAAACATACCAAATGTGAGGTCCTTATATAATATTGTTCCAAATTCCTTATATCCTAGGTCGTTAATTATCCCTACCACCTGAAAATACCTCCACTCATGTACATCACATCTCAACTCTGAAACTAATCTTTCATAACTATAAAACTCATCATCTACAAATGAACCTCCATGTTGAATACAAATATGAACAAAGTCATCCATTATTTACCTAAAAGAAAAACTACTTAATAAGAACCGACACATCTTAACATTTAGAATCATAGCCAACACAAATTCATATAATAAAATTTCTACATTCATATTATACTCATCGACAGACTTTTCTTCCTCTTTTCATTTCAGAAAATACTCATCTCATTTCGTTTCCTCTCGCTTTTAAATTCATTCCTTCGCTCGCAACCTTTGTTCCTTTGTTCACATTCATTCGCATTCACAACAACTTTCTTCCTTCTTTTTAATCTAAGAGAAAATATGATATTAATGAAATAAATAAATTGTAAATCCCATTAAGTATTCCATGTCACCAATGTTCACATACAACTCAACAAATATTTTTCCACCTCTGCAAATACTATTCCACCTAAGCGACATATGGTCTTTTACATTGATCTTGACTAATGTCTTTGACATCAAGGACAAACGTGACTCTGTTTGAATGATTGAGGGAGAAAAATAAACGTTTTTAAGTTAAGGGATCAATATGAACCTCGACCTAAAGATACAGGACGAAAAATGATATGATGCTAAATGTTGTTTTCTTTAATAAGTGTCAATCAATGTTAATCATATTTTGATCAATTTCAAAAATACATAAAAATATAAAAACTCACCAACTCTTTTTGTTTCTTTGTGCACTTTTTTCTTTTAAAACTTTTTCATAAGTTTAGACATGATTCATCTCTTTAAGTGGAATTATTCGCTTGGAAATGACGACTTGTATTTACATTTAAAATCAATAATAACATGAACTACGGGGTTTTGATCCTATATTGTACTTTGTGGGTACGTAGGCATGAGGCGATAAGTCTCTCCAAACACAAAAATCCTAAAAAATATTTCTCTTCTGATCTCCCCAATCTCGTTTCAAACAAACCATTTCAAACAAAAAAGCGTAGATATTTCAAAGGGTTCCTATAGAGTACTATATATATTTTGGGTGCTAACACCTTCCCATCGCGTAACCAACCCCCTTACCCGTTCTCTGATTGTTCTTGTTTTAGAACTTGTTTAGGTTTTATTCGCTCTTTTTCCTTTCCTTTTGGAAAAATAAAAGCACGGTGGTGACTCTTGCTTTATGAGTTAAGTTAATCAATAACTTATACTCACAAATTTTCCTGCTACAAAAAAGTGGCGACTCTGCTGAGGATCTTCATCCTTGGTGGGTTCAGCGTACTTTGATTTATTTACGCTTTATTTGTTTGATTTGATTGTTATTGATTATTCTGTTTGAGTGATCTTGAGAGGTGAGATAGATCCTACACCCAGATCTGAGAGCTCTTATGATAGGAGGATATGCTTCTAGGGAGTAATCCCAAACAAGCTAAATTGAGAATCCCTCCGCTCAGTCGAGGCTTCCTCGAGATTACTGATATCTAGTGAGTAATCGCGAAAAACATTACTTTTCCCGACCTCAGGCCCATGACAATGAGGACTTTAGAGCCCTTTAGCCCATCTTGGCCAATTAGGATGTAGTGCGGTGGCTATGAAGGTGTAAATTTGAAATAGTTGATACGCGATACTACACTCAGACAAGGTTCTTATGAGAATATTACTGATTCCCGAGTAATTGGCGTGCTAGTAATATGCGAAAGAGGATTTAGGACTCTGGAAACTTTTTAGAACCTTATTCTATAGGTGCTGATAAAACATTAGTACACACCATTGGGGGTTGGTTCTTGTCCCTTGAATCCATGCTCGTGACTCGAACCTTTGAACCTGTGTACTTTGTGTGATCTTGTTTGTGGGTGTTGCATCCATGCATTCATGGCATCATTTTGACCAAGTCTTCAAGGAACTTAAAGATGTTTGTTGCAAACATTGTAGAGATTTTTCACCATGGATTTTGGAAGAAGGAAAACTCAAAATTACACTTTCAAGAGTCCTAAGTTGGAAGGTCTACGAGAGCTAGTGTCTTTGGTTGCTGATCCCGATGCTTTCAAAGATAGATATGGAAGTCTTCTGTCTCTTTTGAATATCGATATGGTAAATGGAGTTCTAGCTACTCTGATTCAGTTCTACAATCCGGTGTACCACTGTTTTATATTCCCTAATTACCAACTCATGCCCACACTTGAGGAGTATTCTGGTCTACTTGGATTTCCTATTTCTAATCGAGTCTCGTTTTCTGGTTTGAAAGAGACTCCTAAGTATCAAGATATTGCTAAAGCTACGCATTTAAAGGTATCTGAGATTAAAGCTCACATGGCTACCAAGGGATGTATTCTTGGGTTACCTGCTAAGTTTATGATGGATAAGGCTCACTAATTTGCTAGCATGATGAGCATGGACGTTTTTGAAGCTATCTTCTCCTTGCTTGTTTATGGATTGTTCCTCTTTCCTAATGTTGACAACTTTGTCGACGTTAATGCTATCAAAAATATCATAATATACCTGATCTATTAACTACACCCTCATTCACCTCAACCTCATTCAACTCAATTAAATCATCCAATGTACCTTTGACAACCTCATCATACATTTTTCTAATCTCATCTTCTTCATCAAGAGTAACAACATCCTCTGAGGTTATGGTCTCATCCTCTATAGGACCATCATAATACTCAAGTTGAGAAAGTGGATGTTGTACATACATATGAACACTCAAATGTACCTTACATAAATAAACTATATCTTGGGCTCCTTTGTCATCACTTAAAGTAAACATATCAAATGTGAGGTCCTTATATAATATTGTTCCAAATTCCTTATATCCTAGGTCGTTAATTATTCCTACCACCTCAAAATAGCCCCACTCATGTACATCACATCTCAACTCTGAAATTAATCCTTCATAACTATAAAACTCATCATCTACAAATGAACCTCCATGTTGAATACAAATATGAACAAAGTCATCCATTATTTACCTAAAAATAAAACTACTTAATAACAACCGACACATATTAACATTTAGAATCATAGCCAACATAAATTAATAAAACCAACACAAATTCATACAATCAAATTTCTACATTCACATTATACTCATCAACAAACTTGTCTTCCTCTTTTCGTTTTAGAAAATACTCATCTCATTTTGTTTCCTCTCGCTTCTAAATTCATTCCTTCACTCGCAACGTTTGTTCCTTTGTTCACATTCATTCGCATTCGCAACAACTTTCTTCCTTCGTTTTACTATGAGAGTAAATATGATATTAATGAAATAAATAAATTGTAAATGCCATTAAGTATTCCATCTCACCAATGTTCACATACAAGTCAACAAATATTTTTCCACCTCTGCAAATACTATTCCACCTAAGCGAGATATGGTCTTTTGCATTGATCTTGACTAATGTCTTTGACATCAAGGACAAATGTGACTCTGTTTGAATAATTGAGGGAAAAAAATAGACGTTTGTAAGTTTAGGGACCAATATAAACCCCGTTCTAAAGATACAGGACGAAAAATGATATTACGCTAAAATTATTTTTCTCCCAATAGTTATCGCATACGTCAAATTTAAATAAAATTTTAAAAAATATGATCAATAAAAGAAAGATAATTGTTTTTTTTCGAGTATGTAGACACAATGATAATGACCACTAGAAACTCACACATACAACCATGAGTATCAGAGTTTGAATTCTGATGATGACGTTCAACCTAACAATATCGACTTCTGACAATTGAACTAGGACTTGTGGACATAATTGTATTTTTATTAATTTACATTAATTATAGATATGTTTTCATTAAAATATTATAATAAATATGTTTGTCACGATAAATAACATAACAAAAAGCTTGATGGATCTATTAACACAATAAATAAAAACACTTTGACTGTGTTTTCTCTTCTCTTTGGGACATGTTTGTGATAAATAACACTTATCTAAATATAAGTTGAAGAAAAATAATTAAAATGAATATACATAATGCGTACAATTTTAAAATAAAAAAGTAATCAAATGACAATACTTTTGAGATAAATATTTTTTGTTGTTGCAAATGTTACCATTGTTATTAGACATGAGAAGTAAGTTGTTAATTTGATTTTAACTTGAGTTTTTTATTGTCTTCTTATGAATTCTCTCGCAGATGACATACATGCACATGATTCACATTCTTTGGTCGACCTGTTATTCCCACATTTGATGGTTTACACACACACACACATATATATATATATATATATATATATATATATATATATATATATATATATATATATATATATATATATATATATATATATATATATATATATATATATATATATATATATATATATATATATATATATATATATATATATATATATATATATATATATATACACACACATATATATATATATATATATATATATATATATATATATATATATATATATATATATATATATATATATATATATATATATATATATATATATATATATATATATATATATATATATATATATATATATATATATATATATATATGAAACAGAGTATTCGGTGAAAATTGATATCTTTTATGAGAACTAAGAACTATTAATATTAATCATCATATTCAACTAACGTTTAAATTTTAATAATTTTATCTTAAGAACACTTTATTGAATTTTTTCTATTATACTTAATATTAAAAATTTTCATAAAAAGAAAATCTTACCAAAAGTATTTTTTATATGATATTTCATTTTACAATTAACATATCAATTTTAATTTTTCTGTGATCTCTCATACACTTTTTAAAAAACTCTCTTGATCCTTTATATCTATAGCAAGAAAAAATCATTTTTTTTTATTGTTATAGAACTTTATATTATTTATTTTACTATAATATAGATGTCTAAAATATACAATCTTTTTAATATTATTATTTATTGTATTGTTAGGGAGTTCCATATATTATTATTTACTAAAAAAATTATATTCTACATTTTTGTATTGTTAAGAATTTTTTCGATATTATTATTTATTGTTTAAAATTTTGTATTTTTGTATCTTCTACTATTGTGACCTTTTACTAAAATATTTATTAATTTATCACCTATATTTTCACTTGATCAAAAATATTGAAAGTTGTGAAATTATTATCTATATTTTAATTTGGTTACTTATTTATTTGAGAATTATAAATTTTTTGTTTTTGTAAGTTCAACTACTATGGCCATTTTAAATGAAAACACATCATTGATTTATCACCTATATTTTCATTTGATTAAAAATATTTTTATAAGAAAAAAATATTTTCATTTGATTTATCACCTATATTTAATTAAGAATATTGAAAAAATGTGAAAATATTACCTATATTTTAATTTGATTGATTTATTTATTTATAATTTCTTTTACTTGTGACTATCTAAATGAATTTCATTACTATTATAACATTTTAATAATTGTGACCCCTTTTAGATATTGACAAATTTGAAATTTTAATCATATTATTTATTTAATTTTTTCTATTGTGAAGTTATCATTCTTGCAAGTAGCATATAGAAAAATATTTTCATTCTTGCAAGAATGTTGATTTCATATTTTAAAAAAAAAAATTAAAATTTTTTATTTGTCAATATTTGAGTGGGGCCACAATTATAAAAATATTATAACAATAGTATAATTAATTAAAAATAGTCACAATGATAAAATTTGAAAAAAATAAAGAAAATTTCAAACTTGCGAATAAATAAATCAACCAAATTAAAATATTGGTAATACATTCATATTTTTTAAAATATTTTTAATCAAATATGAGTGATAAATTAAATGAAAATATTTTTTTCTTATAAAAGAAATATTTTTAGTCAAATAAAAATATAAATGATAAATCAATAATGTGTTTTTATTTAATTGTACTTGCTAAAATAATATTTGCCTAACTTGAAAACAAATAAATCAGTTAAATTTAAATATAAGTAATAATTTAAAGTTCTTCAATATATTTAATAAATGAAAATATAGGTGATAAATAAATAAAGTTTTACACTTTAGAGATGTATATTTTAGTAAAATAAGTAATACCAAAACTCCCCAACAATAAAAAAAAATTATAGAATATGACTTTTTTCCAATAAATATATAGAACCAAGAGAGTTTGAAAAATAAAATGTATGAGAAAACATGGAAAAACTAAACTTGATATGTTTAATGTAAAATTAATTAGCATGTAGAATAATATTTTTGGTAAGATTCTATTTTTATGAAAATTTTAAATATTAAAAATAATAGAAAAGATTCTATAAAGTGCATTTTATATGGAATTATTAAATCTTAAGCGTTAATTAAATCGGATGGTTGATATCGATAGTTCTTGTTTCTCACAAGAGATATTATATATATATATATATATATATATATATATATATATATCGAAGGAGTAGTGATATATATATATATATATATATATATATATATATATATATATATATATATATATATATATATATATATATATATATATATATATATATATATATATATATATATATATATATATATATATATATATATATATATATATATATATATATATATATATATATAATTATATCTTTAATTACGATTTTAAACACCTGTTTTATACTAATTGAATCTTCTGACGTTGATGTATTTATTCTTGTAGTATCGTGTTTGATAAATACAAATCTTGACTAATTTTGTACATAAAACCTTGGCATTTTTCGGCTCTAATTTGCGATTTCAATTATTAATTTCTTTGAGTTTTTATAGAATGTTATACATTTTTCGTTTGGATTTGGTTTCCTTGACGTGTGTGCTAAGTGTGTAGAAAACCAAATAAAAAGGGCACCAAACCAAGAATTACGAGCAAAGCCAATTATGTTGAAAATAAGCATGCTCGCCAAGCGAGAGTTGGTGACCAGAAAGCGAGCTTGCCCAAAAAGCTCTGGCGAATAAAAAGCGAGACCTTCATTTATTTGGACAGAGCCAAAACAAGGTCATGGTCGCCTGACGAGGATTGGCGAACTTGAGATCGCCTGGCGAGATGTTGGTCGTCGGGCGAATGTAGATATTTTTCAAAGGAGGTTTGATGAATTTATGACTGAATGATGGGCCATAAAGTAACTTTCGTTGGACGAAACAGGAAAATTGTGTCTTGTATAAATACATTCTTAGGCTGATTTTTGAAGGGGCTCTGAATATTTTTACATTTTGGAGCCACCATTTTTAGTTAGGAAGAGATAGATACTTAGAAAACAACAGTAGAGATTGCATCTTGGAGATCCGAAGCTTGATCTGCATTAATCGGCGGGACACTGTGAGAGATGCTTGTTCATCTTCCTTCTTCTCTTTGTATCTTTCTTATTGGGGATGTATGTAAGTAAATTGTAAAAGTATGTATTTTTATTGATCATGGCGTTTTGTATAATATATTCATGAGTTAGTATTCAATGTTATCCTTGTTTACCTGTTTACTTTTGATTGAATCGTGATTGAGAAACTCTCTTGAAATCTAGATCTAGGATAATCATATGTTGAATTCTAAGTTTTAGACATAGACTTAGATTTAACATTCGCGTGAGTATCGAGTCTTAATGCTTCATATTGTTTGATAGGTTGAGAGATCGTCGACTAGACAATACAGTTGAACTCTCCTTGGCGTGTCATACATGAACACTGATTTGAGCTATATGTGATGATATTGATAAGAGTTTAAATTGTGCATAACTGATTGGTAAATTACATGTTCAATCGGTGGATGAAATTCGATCCTGATAAGCTCTCATATCTCCCCGAAGCTTTATTTTTCATTTATCTATTTTACATAGCTTAACTTTAAAACCAAATCTTACAAACCCTAGTTTAAAATAATAGAGGCTATTGAACAACATTTAATGTCGCACTAATTCTTGTGGAGACGATAAAATCAAAATACTTACTTTTGCTTGCTGCTTTACCGCTTCAACAAAATGGCGCCGTTTCTGAGAATTGGTGTTTTGATATTAAAAGCATAGCAATCGTTTCTATCTTTTTAAGCTTTGTACATTTGTCTATACTTTTTTATTTTTGTAGTATTGACTATATATTTAAAGTTCGTGCATTTGACTATATTTTTAAGCTTTATACACTTTTCTATCTTTTTGAGCTTTTCACCTTTGTCTATATTTTTTTAGCTTTGTACACTTGCCTACATTTTTGGGTTTTTTATTTCATTTATTCATAATTCATACTTGTTCAATATAAATTTATTTGAGAATTATTTGGTATTGTCCAATAAGCTTATCTTTGATTAGCTTGAATAAATACATAGTGATTGTTTCAAGTTTAATTGTATCAATAAGAAAATGTAATGGTAATGATATGAGCTGAAAACTTGATACTTGAGCAAAGGTGCATGTTTATTGCTTTCTATAATATAACATGAATATGAAACTTTTAGTTTGTACAAATATCATGTCATTCGTTCTTTTGCAATGCATATTCATATTTGAATCACTTTAGTTCATAACCAAAGGCAAGGAAACTTCCATTGTTTACTATATGGACAGGAGACCAATAATTATTGTTTTAACTCGTTTGAATTATGTTTAATCTTGCATTTGTATTGAATTGAATGAAAGCATGAAAATAATCAAGTCATTTTGTTTGATATTGAGTACAACTACTTGACCAAAAGTAACTTATCTTGTGAGTGAACGAGAATTCATTAACCCCTTTGAGCCTTAATATCGGAATCTATATCAATTTTGAACTGTGGCAATTTTCCTTTGGATTTTTGTATAGATTCTGAATTTTTTTCTTGAAACACTTGAACCTTCAACCATGAATTGTGGTTTGAATTTTTAATCGTACCTTAGAAAGTTTGGGTGTATTCACATTATAATGATTGGTTTTATTCAAGTTGGAGAGAAAAAGGTAGGTTGCTAGGTTGAGAAAGAAAAAGAAAAAAATATGAAAAAAGAAAGAAAAGAAAAGTGAACCAAGAAAAGAAAGAGCAGTGTTTGAAAGAGAAAAATAAATAAATTGTGTGCTAATAAGTTATGTGGAAAGGTGTAACAATTGTGCAATGAGAAAAAAGTAAAGGAAGTTGTGAATGCTTGAGAATTTGAGAAGTGATCCCTCTCATATGTTTAGGCAATATTTTTGTTTCAATTACTTTAAGATATGACTCTTCTTTGTTAACTAAGCCACATTACAACCCTTGGTTTGTGATTTTTATGCTTTCAAATATGAATTTTTTTGGGGATAAATACATAATTTGATCAGGATGTTAGCAAGATTGTTGGGTGCGAGTCAAGTCCCTCATGTTTGTTCTTCATCCATTAATGAAGTTATGTGTTAGGTGTGATTCATATTTGAAGTTGTGTTGCTTTAGAATTTTGACATTTGTTTTGTGCTTAGAATTTATTTCATGATCATAGTGTCATTATAGTATAGTGGTAAGCATACCTTTGCTTATACTCTTTTAATTCGAACCATACATTTGTTTTCGTTTCTTAAAACTTGTTTGATCATGATTTCTTGGTAGTGGCTCTTGTTTCTTTAGGTTTAATTGACTTTTGTTTGAGGACAAATAAATTTTTAAGTTGTGGAGAGTTTGATAAGCGCAAATTTTGACTAATTTTGTACATAAAACCTTGACATTTTTCAGATCTAATTTGCGATTTCAATGATTAATTTCCCCAAGTTTTTATAGAATGTTATACATTTTTCATTTGAATTTGGTATCCTTGATATGTGTGCTAAGTGTGTAGGAAACCAAATAAAAAGGGCACCAAACCAATAATTTGGGGAAAAGCCAATTATGCTGAAAATAAGCATGCTTGTCGGGCGAGAGTTGGCGACTAGAAAGCAAGCTCGCCCCGGGAGCTCTAGTGAATAAACTGCGAGAGCTTCTAGAATTTGGATAGAGCCAAAGCAAGGTCATGGTTGTCCGAAGAGGGTTGGAGAACTTGAGCTCGCCGGGCGAGATGTTGGTCGCCGAGTGAATGTAGATATTTTCCAAAGGCGGTTTGATGAATTTATGACTAAATGACGGGCTATAAAATGACTTTCATCGAGCGAGACAGGAAAATTTTGTCTTGTATATTAGGCTGAGAGTTAGCTTTAAAACAAAATCTTACAAACCCAAGTCTAAAATAATAGTGACTTTTGAAAGACATTTGATGTCGCACTAATCCCTGTGGAGATGATAAAATCAAAATACTTACTTTTTATAGCTGCTTTACTGCTTCAACAGTGACACACTAAAGTGTATAAACCATGCTACGAAGATAACAAAGTTGTCACAACAAGATGAAACCATGGTTTCAGGAAGTATTGAAGCTATCTAGACCAAAGGAATTATATAGGACAAAATATGGTTATATTTTCCATGGTCATTTGTCAACAATTATACCCATTTGATGGGATACACTACTACAAATAACGCTTTTTATGACAAAGCTTACACCTCGAACAATAAAAAATCGAAGGTATAGGTCCTGGGAGCGCCATATTTTATTTATTTATTTAAAAATAAACAACCTGTTCCCTTGGTTTTTAAGAAAATTAGGGGAATATAGCTATAAGGAAGCTCACTTTGAATCTCATTTACTGCTGTTCTGGACTGGCCTATGTAGAAGCAAGCTTCATCTCAAAGTTTTGATGACGTCAACATCAAGATCAAGAATAATTCATCTGTGCAAAAAGGCAAACGCTTTCAAAAGACCAAGATCAAGTGGAATGGAAGTGATCAACATTCAAAGCTTCATGAACATTTGACTGATCAACTTTCAAGTTTTGGACACAAGCTATGGTATATCAAAATTCATTAATTTAATTGATATACAAGTGTTCAACATCTTTATCATTTGATCACATTGCATTAGCATATTTTTTAGACTATTAGAATTGGTATAACACTATTTTTATAAGTATTTTTCTAAAAAATAGCAGTGTTAACCGATTAACCATATAGGTTAACCGGTTAACCATTTCAAATTTTGAATATTTTGGTATAACGTTCAAGTGTTAACCGATTAACCATATAGGTTAACCGATTAACACTGAACGTATTTTGAAAAATGGCTTTGTTTCAAGTTCAAAAATGGTTTGAAAATTACACCAGTTCATATTTTGAAATGTACTCAAATATACCTGTTGGAAAAGGTGTGTTTACACATATAAATTCTGAGTTTTTCAATTTTGAAAAACACCTCCAACATTCATTTTCAAATATTCTTAGAATCAAATTCACCATTTTCAAAATCCTTTCTAAGTGTTCATAATTGCATAAAAATTTCATATTCATCTGTTGAACACTTGTGTTGAAAATTATAAGAGTGAATCTTGATCATTTGGAGAAGATCAATTTTGACATTGATATTATTATTCACAAAACAAAACCATTACAAGTATTTGTATTCTGACTTGTGATCCAGGATTGTTGGACACAAGGGTGAGTGTTTACAAGAGGATTGTTCTTGTACACTTGTTATTTTTATTGTTTGATAGTAGGCCTCACTGGTTGATGGTGTGATAGGTTGTACTTTATTAAACAATAGTGAAAACTATCTTTCGTGTTGAAAGGGGAGTGGAGTACTCTCGGACTGTGAGGGGAACCACTATAAATCTTGGTGTCCACTGTCCTTTTACTTTCTACTGCTTTCATAACCAAGAACACAAACCAGTAAAATTTCAAGAAACCATAAAAACCGGAAAAAGTTCTAAAGTCCTAATTCACCCCCCCTAGGCATACTCTGTACTTACATTTGGCATCAGAGCAGGTTAAGGTAACCTGTTCCTATCGATCCTAATGGCTTCCGCTAGTACTAACCCGGTTTTCAAAGATGGTGGAAGTAGTAACAAGCCACCACTCTTTTCTGGAGAATACTTCGATTTTTGGAAAATCCGTATGAAGGCACATCTTGAGGCTCAAGGAGATGGTATATGGGAAACCGTAGAAACTGGTCCCCATGTTCCTACAAGTGTGGTAAATGGTGTTGGAACCCCAAAGATTAAATCCTCATATGATGAAGATGACAAGAAGAGAATCTTGAATGAGAAGAAAGCAATCAACATACTTCAAAACGCTCTCAGTATGGATGAATTCTTTCGCATATCACAGTGTCAATCGGCAAAACAGATTTGGGATACCTTGGTAGAAACGCATGAAGGAACAACAGAAGTAAAAAGATCAAGACTTAACACGTTAAGTCAAGAATATGAGATGTTCCGTATGCAGCCTGGTGAATCTATTGTTGCCTTGCAAAAAAGGTTCGTTCATCTAACAAATCATCTGATTGCTCTCGGGAAGACCTTCACCAATGATGATCTCAACTTAAAAGTCCTAAGATCCTTAACAAGAGAATGGCAACCGAAGGTGACCGCTATTTCCGAAAAGAAGAGTCTTTCAACGATGACATCCGCTTCATTATTTGGCAAACTTCAAGAGCATGAACTGGAACTTGGTAGGCTCGAAAAGCATGAAAGTCAAGACAAGAAGTCCAAAGGAATTGCCTTGAAGATTGACACAAGGGATGATAAAAATGACGAATCTTCCGAAGACGAAAATTTCATGCTTCTAGTAAAGAAGTTTGGTAAGTTTTTTAATAATAATAAAATTTCCTCTTTTTCTAAAAAGAATAGACATTTCAGGAAAAAGGAGGCACCCACATCAAACCAAGAAATTACATGTTACGAATGTGGGAAACAAGGTCACATAAAGCCAGATTGCCCGAAACTCGCAAATAAAGGAAAATTCAAAGGCAAGAAGGATTTCAAAACGAAGAAGGCTTATGTCGCATGGGACGACAACGAAGTGAGTTCATCATCGGAATCAGATAGCGATGAATGCGCAAATATGGCTTTAATGGCCTCTCACCATTCCGATGAAGAAAATGAGGTTAGTAGTAATTTCTCTGTCTACGATAATGATGCACAAGAAGTTATAGATGAACTTCTAAAAGAGTGCAAGACTTTGTATAAAGACATCTCATCACAAAAGAAAAGAATTTTACTTTTAGAAAAACAAAATTCTGCCTTCTTGAAAAATATTGAAGATGAAAAACAAAAAGTGATGGATGAAAAACAAAGTCTTGTATGTAAGAATTGTGAGTCTTTGTCTTTTCAAATTGTTCAACTTAAAAGAGTTTTAGAAAGATACGAAAAATGTCAAATTGGCTTGGAAGAAATTCTTAAACATCAAAGGTATCCTAATGATAAAAGTGGATTGGGATATTCTAAATTTTCAAAAACAAGCACCAATAAGACCGTTTTCGTAAGAGCAAGTGAACAAATTGTTAAAGAAGAGACAAGCACTTCTAAAATTCAGCATCAAAATCATAACAAGAAAAGAATTGATAAGAAAAAGAATTATATTCCTAGGTATAGAAGTCATTTTCAACCTACGTGTTTTTACTGTGGAATTAAAGGGCACACACCTAATGCCTGCTATGTACGTAATATTGGTGTTGCAAAGGGGCATTATGTGTGGGTTGAAAAGGGTACTAACTATCAAGGACCCAAAGCAATTTGGGTACCTAACACTACCTAATTTTGTTTTGTAGGTATGCTTGAAGACAACCACAAATCAATGGTATCTTGATAGTGGTTGCTCGAAGCATATGACGGGAGACATAAACAAATTTTCAAGTCTATCATTAAAGGCCAAAGGATACGTCACTTACGGTGATGATAATAAAGGAAAAATTCTTGGAGTTGGAACCATTGGTGCACCTCCATGTACAATAATCGAAGACGTTCTTTATGTGGAAGGCCTTAAACACAACCTACTTAGCATAAGTCAATTGTGTGACAAAGGGTTCCGAATCAACTTCACAAAGGAGGAATGCTTGATAGAACATGAAGTCACTCATGACATTTTGCTAAAAGGTAAAAGATATAATAACATTTTTATGATTTCTTTTGATGAATCTTCCTTGAAGGTAAAGTGTCTTATGGCGAACAACAACAAGGCATGGCTTTGGCATAAAAGATTTGCTCACATTCACATGGAGCATTTAAATAAGTTGATAAAGCATGATCTAGTTGTTGGTCTTCCGAAGATAAAATTCATCAAGGATAAGTTATGCGATGCATGTCAAAAGGGAAAACAGACCAAGACAACTTTCAAATCCAAGCAAGTGGTTTCTACATCAAGACCACTTCAATTGTTGCATATGGATCTTTTCGGTCCATCGAGAACAAAAAGCTTCGGAGGTAATTTCTACGCCTTAGTTATTGTTGATGATTTCTATCGATACACTTGGACATTGTTTTTAGTGCAGAAAAGTGATGCTTTTAAAGCATTCAAGAAATATGCAAAGCAAATTCAGAATGAGAAATCACTCACCATAGCCTCTATAAGAAGCGATCACGGTGGAGAATTCCAAAATTCAGACTTTGAAGAATTTTGTGAAGAGTATGGAATTTCTCATAATTTTTCAGCACCAAGGACGCCTCAACAAAACGGTGTCATAGAACGGAAGAATAGATCACTGGTAGAGCTTGCAAGGACAATGCTCAGCGATGCAAATCTTCCTAAATATTTTTGGGCAAATGCAGTTAGTACATCATGCTTCGTAAGCAACCGTGTCAATATTCGACCACTCCTCAAAAAGACTCCGTATGAGTTGTTCAAGGGAAGAAAACCAAATATAGCATTCTTCCACATATTCGGATGCAAATGCTTTGTTCTCAACAACAACAAAGATAATCTCGGTAAGTTTGATGAGAAATCCGACGAAGGTATATTTCTTGGTTACTCTCTTTATAGTAAAGCATTTAGAATTTTTAATAAGAGAACGCTTACTATTGAAGAATCCATTCATGTTTCGTTTGATGAGACTAACCCCTCGAAAGAGGATAATATTATTATGAATGATGATGATGATATAGTAGGTTCTCCATAACAACAAGAAGAGATTTCAAAGAATCAAGAAATACCACAAGAAGATGTCACTCAAATCATTGAAGAACATCAAGATATTCCGAAGGAATGGAGAACGCATAGAGATCACCCGATAGATAAAGTTATTGGTGATATTAGCCAAGGCGTTGCAACTCGACTTAATATAAAGGATGCTTGTCTCAACATGGCTTTTGTGTCTCAAATTGAACCAACCAAGATTGATGAAGCCTTAGGCGACGACCAATGGATTGTAGCGATGCAAGAAGAACTCAATCAATTCGAAAGGAATCAAGTTTGGAGTCTTGTACCAAGACCAGACCATAAGCACATCATAGGAACAAGATGGGTGTTCAAGAACAAACTTGACGAGAATGGAATCATAGTTCGTAACAAAGCAAGATTGGTCGCACAAGGCTACAACCAGGAGGAAGGAATTGATTTTGATGAAATGTTCGCTCCGGTAGCAATGTTAGAAGCAATTAGATTACTACTTGCTTACGCTTGTTCTATGAATTTTCAGTTGTTTCAGATGGATGTCAAAAGCGCTTTCCTAAATGGGTACATTAATGAGGAAGTCTACGTCAAACAACCTCCGGATTTTGAAGACTTCAAGAATCCCTCACATGTCTACAAACTGAAAAAGGCACTCTACGGACTAAAACAAGCACCAAGAGCATGGTATGACCGCCTTAGCAATTTCTTATGTGAGAAAGGATTTACAAAAGGAAAGGTTGACAAGACATTGTTCATAAAAAAGATCAAAGGAAACACTTTATTGGTTCAAGTCTATGTCGACGACATCATCTTCGGATCAACAAACAAAGAACTTTGCGAAGAATTTTCACTTATGATGCAAGGAGAGTTCGAGATGTCCATGATGGGAAAATTGAATTATTTTCTTGGACTACAAATCAAGCAAAATAAGGATGTCATCTTCCTCAACCAATCCAAGTATTGCAAAGAATTGTTGAAGAAATTCGATATGGACGGTTGCAAGGTAATGTCCACTCCTATGGGATCCGGAACGTACGTTGATCAAGATGAATTCGGTACTCCAGTTGATATAACAAAATATCGAGGTATGATTGGTTCATTACTATATTTGACGGCAAGCCGTCCTGACATTATGTTTAGCGTTTGTTTGTGTGCACGCTTTCAAGCAAGTCCGAAGGAATCGCATCTCACAGCCGTAAAGAGAATCATAAAATATCTCAAAGGGACAATGAACGTCGGATTATGGTATCCTAAAGGTAGTATTTATTCTTTAGTTGGTTATTCTGACGCTGACTATGCAGGATGTAAGACCGATAGAGAAAGCACAAGCGGTACATGTCACATTCTCGGGAATGCATTAGTGTCATGGGCCTGCAAGAAGCAAGCGTGTGTGGCACTCAGTACAGCTGAAGCGGAATATATTGCAGCAGGAAGTTGCTGTGCACAAATTCTGTGGCTCAAGCAACAACTCCTCGATTACGGTATAGATCTCGGCTGCATTCCTCTTAGATGTGATAATACAAGTGCCATCAATATTACAAAGAACCCGATCATGCATTCAAGAACAAAACATATAGATATCCGGCATCACTTCCTTCGAGATCACGTATTGAATGGAGATGTAGATGTTACTTTCGTCGACACGCACAATCAACTCGCCGACATCTTCACCAAACCTTTGGCGAAAGAACCATTCTACAAAATTCGGCGAGAACTTGGGATTCTGAATGAAGGTGACATCTGACCTTTTCTCTAATATGTGTATGCATTATTTGTGATGTGTTTTCATGTGTATGCATTCTGTTTTAAAGTATTTTTCAAAAATTCGAGTGTGTTAATCGATTAACCATATGGGTTAACCGATTAACACTGTTAATTTTTCAATTCTGTCTCAAGTTTCTAATGTGTTAACCGATTAACCTATATGGTTAACCGATTAACACTGTTAAATTTTCTAAAAATCAGAAACGAAAATTAATTAAAATTTTGAAAATATTATATATGATAAATGCATTTTTTATGTGGTCCATATTTTCTTAAGAATCCAAATCCATATCCAAAATCATATCCCTTCTTAAAGAGTTTTGTGGAACTTCCCTCTTCAAACCCTAACTTCTCTCTCCCACTCTCTAAAGTTGGATAACTCCTCATAACCATCCCCACAACTTCTCAAACCCTAACTTCCTCAGAACCCACAACTTCAGTTCTCTCAAACCTTCATCCATGGCATCCTCACGCAAAGGAAAGGGAAAGCTTCCTGAGTATGCATCAGAATCTGATGACGACAGCATTCCAATGGAAACCACCAAAAAGAGGCACATGGATTTCAAAGTTCGTGTTCGTCAACTTCTGCCGGTAAAGTACGTAAATCTTCAAGCTTTTCCTGCAATTTCTTTTGACTTTCCTACACTATTGGAATATCAGCGTATCGACAAGTTCGTCACCGACTCTGGTATTATTTATCCTGATCTTGTTAAAGCTTTTATGAGTAAGATGGCTGTATATCTGGACATGGATGAGAACCACATGATCCGTTCCACCATTAGAGACCATGAGTTTGTTGAGAAATTATCCACCCTTGCTAGACACCTTAAGATTCCATCAAAAGGCTGCTTCCTGAGGAAAGGTGTAAACCATGTAGATGGACCTTGGGCAAATTATGATAAAATGGAGTATTACTATCAGATTTGCAGGTTCCCAAAAGAAACAGTTATTGCAAACTCTCGCACCGCTCGTATGCTGTGCTATGCCAAGAATCTGACGGTATCTGATCGAATGCTTCATTATATTATCTGTTATGTCCTCATCCCAAAGGATTCCAACCACTCTCAGATTAATGACTTAGAGATGCAGCTTCTGTACGCAATCAAGAATCGCATAAGGGTCAATTAGATTCTAACCATCATGTATCATCTGCAACAGCAACTTCAGTGTATCACACGGTTACCGTATGCTCGGTTGATTTCTAGAATCCTGGAATTAACTGAACTAGATCTCAACAGGGAACCGTCCTCCAAGTTGAAACCTACAACTAATGAGATCAATGAGATTAATATTGTCAAAAATACTGGAATCATCAAAGCGGCTGACGGTACCTACAGGTATACCGATGACGGTCCTGTCCATCACGCGTATCCAATGCCTGAAGGGGGTCTTACAAGTGAGTTTCTCTATACAACCATGATGAACCAGCATCGAGAGTCAATGAATATGCATAGAGAGACCTCCCGAGCCATTGCCTCCCTCAGAAACCTCATTCTTAACCCTCCACATTCCAACACCCGAGTTGTGGACGAAGAGATTGAAGAAGAGGATGATAGTGAAGAAGAAGAAGAAGATGATGTGGATATGCCTGATGAGGATCTTTAGAGAATATGTTGCTGTTGATTTCTTTTATTGCATTGTTTTCTAGTTTTTGATGTTTTATGTTTTCATTTATGTTTAACTCTGTTTTAATTTGGCTTTGTAACTCGTAAAATATTCGCAGTATTGCTATCTTTTAATTTCAGTATGCTTTGCTTCCATTTTATTGTGATTGCTTGCATTATTGGTCTATCTAGTTTTCTTTCTTGAAAGCTCCTTCCTTTTTGCTTATGACAAAGGGGGAGAAGAGCTTTGGCTTTCTTATGTCTATGTGTGCAGAATTTTTGCCTATGTATTCGATAGGGGGAGTTCATGGACATAGGGGGAGAAAACAAGATCACTGCTAATCATCGTCAAAAATTGCACAAGATCATTTTGGTTGTCATCATCAAAAAGGGGGAGACTGTAGAAGCAAGCTTCATCTTAAAGTTTTGATGACGTCAACATCAAGATCAAGAATAATTCATCTGTGCAAAAAGGCAAAGGCTTTCAAAAGACCAAGATCAAGTGGAATGGAAGTGATCAACATTCAAAGCTTCATGAACATTTGACTGATCAACTTTCAAGTTTTGGACACAAGCTATGGTATATCAAAATTCATTAATTTAATTGATATACAAGTGTTCAACATCTTTATCATTTGATCACATTGCATTAGCATATTTTTTAAACTATTAGAATTGGTATAACACTATTTTTATAAGTATTTGTCTGAAAAATAGCAGTGTTAACCGATTAACCATATAGGTTAACCGGTTAACCATTTCAAATTTTGAATATTTTGGTATAACGTTCAAGTGTTAACCGATTAACCATATAGGTTAACCGATTAAAACTGAACGTATTTTGAAAAATGGCTTTGTTTCAAGTTCAAAAATGGTTTGAAAATTACACCAGTTCATACTTTGAAATGTACTCAAATATACCTGTTGGAAAAGGTGTGTTTACACATATAAATTCTGAGTTTTTCAATTTTGAAAAACACCTCCAACATTCATTTTCAAATATTCTTAGAATCAAATTCACCATTTTCAAAATCCTTTCTAAGTGTTCATAATTGCATAAAAATTTCATATTCATCTGTTGAACACTTGTGTTGAAAATTATAAGAGTGAATCTTGATCATTTGGAGAAGATCAATTTTGACATTGATATTATTATTCACAAAACAAAACCATTACAAGTATTTGTATTCTGACTTGTGATCCAGGATTGTTGGACACAAGGGTGAGTGTTTACAAGAGGATTGTTCTTGTACACTTTTTATTTTTATTGTTTGATAGTAGGCCTCACCGGTTGATGGTGTGATAGGTTGTACTTTATTAAACAATAGTGAAAACTCTCTTTCGTGTTGAAAGGGGAGTGGAGTACTCTCAGACTGTGAGGGGAACCACTATAAATCTTGGTGTCCACTGTCCTTTTACTTTCTACTGCTTTCATAACCAAGAACACAAACCAGTAAAATTTCAAGAAACCATAAAAACCGGAAAAAGTTCTAAAGTCCTAATTCACCCCCCCCCCCCTCTTAGGCATACTCTGTACTTACAGCCTAATGGCTATGCATGACCCAATCTACTTCTGCTCCCAGAACGGGCCAATTGCCTAAGTTCAGCCAATTTGGGGGAGCATTTACCTTTCTGCCTCTTCATTGGGAAAGGTTGGTCGGTTGACCTCTAGGGCCAGCTGCCCCTCCTCAGTAGTTCCTGCCCGTCGCGCACGGTTCCACCATCCAAAAATAGTCAGGACGCATGTGCCCACTACTGCGCCTATGCTCATAGAAATGGCTAGTTTTATGCACCGCTGGCCGTCCCAACGACTAGTTTCAGGTAGTTACCTATTCTTCAAGGAACGATTATCTCGCCCTGAAAATAGGGAAGCGCTGTGGGCACTATAAAAACCCTCTCATTTGAGAGGGTCAGGTATTCAATAATTATCCTAACACACACATACTTTGTACTTTCCTTCTTTTCTCCCGATTCTCACTTTAGCATCAAAGGGCCTTGCAGGTACACCCCCTCCTCATCTCTCATACCCAGCATCACAGACATTGTCTCTGGCCCACTTCAGGTTCTGATCAGTTGGTAAGATCAGTGGTGCAGTATGTGGGAAACTCTATTATCCTCGTCTTTCTTCTAACATAGATTCAAGACCAAAACAATTCTTCCAAAACTCTGATCATGGCTAGCCGTGGCAACACCCATGATGCTCGTAACTCTGCCTTCCTCCCAGTCATCAAGATTGATATTGACGGAGCAACCCCCTTTCATGGGGGCGATGCCCACCAACAAAGAGATGAGGCCACAACATCTCCCTCCCCCGTTCACATTGATCACGATGAGGTTCAGGCCGTCCAGGACCACCAACCAGTCCCAATTCCGCTCAACGCTGACCCGGCCATGGCGGCCCTCCTCGAGGCTCTCAACAAGATCAACCTCCTAATCCTTCATCAGAACACAAGGATTGGAGCCCTAGAAGATTCCAGTCGGCCAAGATCCCCTCCACCAAGGAAATAACGCCAAAGATCACAAAGTTCTCCTCCCCGACATGAAATAAATCGTCAAGCACCTTCATAGCCAGAGTCTCAGGCAGTCAGAAAGCGCGATCACATCTCCTTCCGGAGCCACTACTCCTTTGGGGACCAAGAGGACTAGAAGAGATCAACGAGCAGAGTCCCAGCATTCGCCTCTGCCCAGATCTAAGGGTCGGGCACAAACCCCATCTCCCCGTCGAGATCGCCATCCTACCTTTAGACGAAGCACCCACTCTTGTCATGGTCCAGCAACAGTGACAACAAGCCACGCGGCCCATTGTCCTAGGAAATTATGGCCATGCGCCTACCGAAGGAACTGTAGAAACCACCATCTATGGGCACGTATGATGGTACTACATACCCTGACAAGCACATCGAAAATATTGATGTGTTGCTCGATTACCGTGGCGTCTGGGGCACCATCAAATGTAGAGTGTTCTCGACCACGCTGAAGAAGGGAGCGATGACTTGGTACAAGAGGCTCCCCGAAGAATCCATCACATCATGGAGGCATTTGGGGAGAATATTCTCTAGGCACTTCACGGTCTCTCACCGTCACCCAAAGACCAAAGCCTCCCTTGAGGCAATCATTCAAGAGAAGGATGAACCTTTTCGAGCCTATATCAAAAGGTTCACCAAAGAAGCTGTCCAGGTCTCCATGACTGAAGAAATGAATAAGTTCTTACTCGAGCATGGGCTTTGTCTCCGCACAAAATTCGCCAAAGCAGTAGGCATTGAAACTCTAGTGACGTCGGATGCCTTCCTCCTCAAGGCGCAAGCGTACATCTAGTACGACGAGAAAGAAGCTTCTAGCTCCGCTCGGGACTCGAGACACCAGGAGAATGCAGGGTCCTCCAAGCACGATGAACCCTCGACATCTCTTTGGGGAGATAGAAGATGCGAGGATCGCCCCCGGGAGCCCCGGGACAACAAAGGGCCTTCTGGCCGGTTCCATGAATATACTTCTCTCACTGTCTCTCGAGAAAAGATCCTCTTCGAGAGCGCCAACTCGGAGTTCCGACAAGCAAGAGTTTGGTTCCCTAAACATATACCACCTAAGACAAATACTGATAAGTCGAAGTATTGTCGGTTCCACAAGAGCCACAACCATATGATCGATGACTGAATCCACCTAAAGGATGCCATTGAGATACTGATCTGGGATGGGCATGTAAAACAGTTTTCCAAAAGGAAGAATGCTCCTTGACAAGATGCCTAGGAGTCCAAGAAGGTCTAAGAGGAGGTGCCTTCCCTAAAAGAAACCAGCATTCAGGTCCCCATGAGCATCTCGCAACCTGAAGACTTCTACATCCCCGAAGGGCTTAGTGTTCCTCCCTGCTTCGTTGCACATAGCCCGTGGGAGACCTTTCCCTCTACCATGGTCATATTTGGAGGGGTATTCAATAAGGTTATCATGGGGTTCATCAAAATAAATTTCGACCACCTTATCAACAACAGCTCGAACCGGAACTCCACCCTCGATAGGGTCTGGGGAGAGTCTATTTTCATCTGCTTCTACCGCGAGGAAGTCCCCAATGGAGCCTCCAAAGCTAGCATCCCCTACTCATAAGAGTCCAAATGGCCAACTTTGACGTCCGGTGAATCCTCATCGATCAAGGCATCTCAGTTGACATCATGTATTCCCAACTGTTTTCCACTCTCCAGCTGGAAGAATCACACCTGACGCCCTACGTATACTCTTATCTGCAGGGCTTCAACGGGTTACTGACGAAACCTTGGGGGTATGTAGAACTGATCGTGACTTTCAGGTCTATAGAAATGGCCAGGTCTATCAAAGTCCAGTTCTAGGTCATCGACTACCCATCCCTATACCAATGCATCTCTAGGCGGCCAACTCTTGCCGAATTGGTAGTCGTGCCATCGACCGTGTATCTGAAGATGAAGTACTACACTTTAAAGGGTCTCGTAACCAATTTTCACGGGGACATCGAAGCATCAAAGAGATTTTTTGAGGCATCCTCTAAAGAGCTGAACACTATCGCCGCCAGGTCAAAGACTCTCGGCAAGCCTGGTCTGCACTGCAGGTCCAAAGAGGCAAAGCCGCTTCCTTGCATCGATTCCATCGACCTTGATAGTCACTTCTTCAAAGACGACCAGAAGAATCAAAAAGGGAAGGGGAAGGAGATCCAACCATGTTCGAGCAGCCCCTCCACATCTACTAGTAGCGGCGAGACCTTCCATCTGATGCGCCCACTTTCGGATGGCGAGTTCGAACTTATCCTGCTCGGCGATGACCCCCAGCGTGAAGTGAAGATCGGGACCAGAATCTTCGGCCTAGCGAGGAAACAACTAAAAGCCTGCCTCTGGGAGAATGCAGATCTGTACGCATGGAACACCGCGGAGATGCCCAGACTAGATCCTGACGTGGCCTGTCACTAACTCACCATTGATCCTGCCGCTAAGGCAGTAGCTCAACGTAGGTGAAGTCAGTCTCCAGAGAAAACGGAGGCTGCCGAACAGGCTATAAAGGACCTTCTAGAGGAAAACTTTATCTCGGAAGCCAAGTACACTACTTGGCTCTCCAATGGTGTACTTGTAAAGAAAACTAATGGAAAATGGCGAATGTGCATTGACTACACCGATCTTAATAGGGTCTGCCCTAAAGACACATATCCCCTCCCCAATATAGACAAATTCGTTGATAATTATGATGGTTTTAAATTGTTATCTTTCATGGACGCGTATTCGGGCTATAACCAAATGCCCATGGCAAAAAACGACAAAAGGTACACAACTTTCATGACTGAATCGGGTAACTACTACTATAATGTAATGCTCTTCGGCTTGAAAAACGCTGACGCTACCTACCAAAGAATGATGAACAAGGTATTCCAAGGAGAAATCAGGGATATGCTCAAGGTATATATGGACGACATGATCGTGAAATCCCACAAGGAATCTAATCACACGAGCCATTTGAAGAAAGTCTTCGAGCAGGCCAAGAGTACAGGATGCGCTTCAACCCTTAGAAGTGCATGTTCAGGGTACGAGTAGACAAGTTCCTCGACTTCTTTCTTATAGAAAGAGGAATTGAAGCTAACCCCGACAAGTGCAGAGCTTTCTCCGAGTTCTCCACGCCAAACTCGAAGAAGTCCATCCAATCCCTAAACGGGATGCTCGCTTCGCTGTCCCGTTTTGTGGCAAAACCGGCTCAATACGCACTCCCCTTTTTCAAACTCCCCCGCAAAAAGGTGACTTTTGAATAGACGGAGGAATACGAAAAATCCCTCCTCCACTTGAAACAAGCTCTGCCATAACCACCAGTATTCTCCCGGCTAGATAACAAGGAAACCCTATATCTCTATCTCACCGTCTCGCCTGAGGCCATCAATACCGCCCTCATTCGTGAAACATATGATGGATGGAAGTCTATATACTTCACAAGCAAAGCACTGAAAGGACCAGAGCTGAGATACCAACAGATAGAGAAAGTGGCCATAGCCCTTATCAATGCTGCAAGAAGGTTGAGACACTACTTCCTGGCCCACACAACCGTTGTACGCACGGACCAGCCCGCAAAATAACTATTGGGCCGCCCAAACATGGCCGGCAGAATGCTTAAATAGTTGCTAGTTCAACATCCAGTATGAGAGCAGAAAGTCCCTTAAGGCTCAGGCATTGACCGATTTTTTCGCAAAGATGACCCTGCCCGATTCCCCCACTTGCGATGCTCACAAATAAATAATTTTCATCGATGGAGCATCCAACTCGGTAGGGAGCAAGGTAGGTATTATCTGGCCCTCTAGGTTCGGGGAGAATACCAGGTCAAGAATGACAATATGAGTGAATACTTAACCCTGTTCAAGGAAAAGATGACAAAGTTCACATTGGTGGAGGTGAAACATGTTCCCCGCGAACACAATGTCTGAGCGAATGTTTTGTCAAAGATGGCAAGCATGGAAAGGAAAGGGGGAAACAAATCTGTCATCCAGGAAGTACTTCCACGACCCTCGACGTGTAAGTCATCTGTGACAACAATTTCTGGATGACCCCTGTCTACAATTACCTCACCAAGGATGAACTATCGCCCGACCTCAAGGAAGCCAGGATAGTCAGGCGCAGAGCCTGCTCCTACGTCCTGGTCGAAAGTAAGCTCTACATGAGAGGGTTTTCCATCCCTCTTCTCAAATGCATCGAGGAGGAGATGATCGCTAATGTCCTGTGCAAGATCCATGAGGGAATCAACTCCCAGCACCTCAGGGGGAGATCCCTCGTCAGGAAGGCTCTACGAGCAGGATATTACTGGCCAACCATGCAGCATGACACAAAGGAACACGTGAAGAAATGCAACACATGCCAATGACACGAGGACATGCACTTGGAACTACCCAATGAACTCAAAGCAATGTCCTCCCTGTGACACTTTGCATGGTGGGGCCTGGATATCCTGTGACCATTTGTCGTAGGGACAAATCAGAATAAGTATCTGATAGCAGGCGTTGACTACTTTACAAAGTGGATAGGTATGGAGGCCCTAGACAAAATAACGGACCACAACATACTTCGCTTCTACAAGTGGAACATCCTTGCCTGCTTTGGCATCCCCCAAGCAATCGTCACCGATAACGGGACACATCTCACGGATAAAAATATTTAGGAGTTCGTCTCCCAACTGGGCACCAAGCAATATTTCGCGTCCGTCGAGCACCCCTAGCCTAACGGGAAAGTCGAGGCGTCGAACATGGTAATCCTATGAGGTCTCAAACGGAGACTAGATAAAATGAAGAAATAATGGGTCGAGGAGCTGCACATCATGCTCTAGGCCTATCGTACTACGCCCCACTCTTTGACCGGGGAAACCCCTTTTTGTCTAGCGTACGAGACTGAGGCAGTGATCCCCATTGAGATTCATGTGCCCTCCAGGAAGACTGAAGTCCCCCTGGACAAGGAAACAAACAGCGAGGCACTAAGGAAGGAGCTCGATCTCGTCGAAGAGGTCTGGTCAGTATCATCCCTCCGTGAGGCCTCACTAAAATAAAAAATCGCGATCGGGCATAATTCCAAAGTTATGTAACGAGAGTTCCAAGTAGGCAGTCTCGTCCTAAGAAAGGATCACAAAGATTCTCGTGAAGGAAAACTTGCCGCAAACTGGGAAGGACCCTATTGTGTTAGAGTGAAAACAGAGAATGAGACCTACTACCTAGAACATCTCAATGGGGAAGAATTCACTCCACCATGGAATGTTGAAAAGCTAAAACAATATTATAGCTAAGGCCTCAACTGTCAGCATGCTTCGTCAACACGACAAACATAACACACCGACCATAAGTATGCACCCAGGTACAAGCGTTGCATTACCAAAATAAATCAAGGCAGGCTTTTTCTCAAGAACGAGCAAAGTCGATGCCCGACATCAATCTCTCGATGAGCCCGTCGTCGCCAAAGTACCACAAAAAGTAGAATATCCAGCTTGTGATGGAAGTTCACGCTGCGAACTCATGGTAAAAATGCGATCTGAGATCCACTCTCATGCACGAAAAATACCCAGGCCTTTCAACCAGTTCCCTTCACTGTAGAACATGATTTATCGAGCAGACCTCGAAAGATAATAAAAATCATTCACTAAAGTAGCTCATACGACGGGCATGAGCAACGAGCAGCGTTTGACACTTAACGAAAATAAAGCAAAGTATAAACATGCATGAAAATGAATCATACATAACCAACCACCATGGCCGAAAATAAATGTTAATATAAAAACAACCACAAGGACCGCGATTGTGCTTTTTACGATACAAAAGGGCCAAGCCCCACACAAAAAAATAAATTACAAAAACATGACGCACAGGCCAAAAGTACAACTGAAAGAAAAGTCACTCCTCCGACTGCTGAGGATCTTCATGGGAAGCCTGCATGCTCCTCGCCAATTTGAAGGAAGTCAGGGATGACTACCCTGCCGCCCGCAACACTATGGAGAAACCTGGTTCCCTCAGTGGACAACTTGACCCTGGGGTTCACGATCTTCAGTTGCTCCACAACATTGTTGAAGGCCTCCTCGGTGAGGGTGACGCAGTCGTCCTCCGCCTAGGTAATGCGAGCAACCAGCTCGGCCCGAGTCTTAAATTTCTTCACTTCCTCGCTCTCACCATCAGCAAGAGCAGTGGTGGACTTCAGCTGCTCGACCAGGTCCTCAATGGCTTCATTTTCCGCATTAAGTGTATCTTTCTCCGTATTAGCCTTGGCCAACTCATCCTGACACTTTTTCACTTCCTCCTCGATGGCCCTGGACCGCTCCTCTTGGGACTTCTTCAACTTATCTTCCAGGTCCGCAACCACAGGCTGGACCTTCTTCAGCTTGGATTTGTGGTGGGAACTCTCCTCGGTGTAAACCACCACCATATCCAAAACCCTTATCAGAGCAGAAGCATCATGAGCAAGCATTGTCCTTTTGCTCGAGCGGTACATCTCCTCGAGCTTTAGAGACTCCACCCGAGGAATATCTAAAGAAGAACCCTCAAAGAATCTCTTATTGTGCAGGCACGGGGATAACTCAAATCTGCTTTTCTCCCCCTCCTTGGTAAGGTCCACAATCTCGCTCGTTCGTTGACACTTGAGCCTTGAACTCATAGGCACGGTGATGTCTGGATGGCTGGTGGAGTGAACGAGGAGGTCTGCAACCCAGCTTGAGAAGAAGGCGTTTGCTGGCTGAGGCGGTTCTTCCCAATCGTTACGCCCCCTTTTAGCTTCCCTTGGGCATTATTTACCATTCCTTCTTGGGCAAAAGACATTTTACTAGCAAAACAATGAAGACATTAATACGCGAAGAAAATAACAACTGAGACAAACTAAGAGGAAATAAAAGGATACCCAGAAGTTTTAAAGCCCCCGCACGAGTGCTAAACTCGAGGAGCTCCTTCGTATTGATATACCGAGCCTCCACCTTGGGCCCCCATCTTCTTCATAAATAATCTTTCCAGCACGGGTCACACATTGGTAAGGTAGAAATCCGTCCACGAAAGCCACCAGCTTGGCATAGCTGGCTCGGCCACCGTCCCCCAGCATATGAGGAGTGGAAATATAATCTTAAGTTGGCTGGGTAAAATGAGCCCCACTCGAGCAGAAGGGTAACTTGAACAACCTCCGCGCAAGTGTTTTACCATGCTCGTCGACTAAGGCTTCCCTGCCCTCGTCTGTCGAGACCTTCCAGACAAACATGGAGCCGGTGGCCCTCTTCGACATGGGCTCAATGATATAAAACCTTTCCTTAAAATTCCTAATAGACTCATAAAAGGGTTTAAATAGCTTCCTCCCTTACTTCAGGGAGACCCAACCGAACTTTCTCCCTGAAACTTGTCGCTAAAGATGGAAGACAGTAAATAAGAGGGGAAGGCTAGCTCTAATCTCTAAATAATCACACACTAGCTCAAATGCCCGTATGAAGGCAATCGAGATCGGATGCAGCTGCGAAGGCACAAGATCCAGGTGCACAAAGACTTCCCTCTAAAAATCCGAAAAGGGCAGCCTCAACCCTATCTCCTTGAAGACATATTCGTATATAGGGAACTTCTCCCCATATGAAGAGTAGATACAGTCGTCCTCTATGGGGAAATGGACCTTCTAATCTCTCTCAGCCCCCACCGACATGAAGGCATCTCCATTGTAAGAGGCAAAGAGAGAGACATGCTCCCCAGACTCCTCCGTGGACCATTCCTTCGCGGTTGTCCTCGAAATAGGTACTTCACCAGTGTCTCGAAGCGTGGAAGTATCATCAGTCTTAGTATCCTCTGAGGAGCTCTCCTCGGATAGATCTCTTTAGATTTCATCTTCAGCCTCGCGCGACATCTCTCTTACCAGAAAAGCAGAGGATAACAGTGAATTCGATGATAAATTCAAATCCACCCTTCCACCGCTAGTCAAGTGAAAGGTCGTGTAAAGGCCCAAGGACAACGTCCCCGACCTAAACGCTACTCAAATGGTACAAATATGATACTAGGAGACGCTCGAGATAATCCATCTAACACACGTGGGGAGAGCTTCCCCGATACGTTACACAAAATTTCCGTTGGAAAACCACCGAAAAACTGATAAGTACACCAGAAATTCACGGTTTCCATCGGCGACGGACGCTTCCGCTATTGTAACCGCATCAGAATTAGCTAAAAGACATAAGCTTCTAAAGCTCCGACAGTAATGGAAAGTGGCCAAACCACCGCCAGCCACCAACAGTCACCGGAAACAACCCTTACGCTACCTAGTTTCGCCTTAACCACATGCATTCTAAAAGGAAGAAATTGAATAAAATTATAACAAGAGATCAGTTCAAGTACTTGCATGGTCGAGGAAGGAAATTAGGGTTAAAGAACTCTGGTCGGTGCACGTACAGTGGTCGGACGACAGATTGAAGAAGCAGAAAACAAGAGAAGAAAGGGAAACGAAAAGTGCAAATGAGCATCTTCTCCCTCTATTTATAGACGGTCCATGGGCACGTGTATAGGCATGCGCCGCTAGGGGCATCATCATGACCCCAGTCTAGCCATCATTACGTATTAAATGTGACACATGGCTCGAGGCACACGTGGCATTTCACCTCTTCTGATCAAATCAACCGTTGGGCTCCTCATACTTTGAGCTCCCCGTCATGCAACATTATAGATCCCCCGGACACAGATTCCCTCGGGCACCGAGGGACAACGTCGTCCTAGAAAAAGGCGACAACCATGTTCGGTCCTCCCCGGGACTACGAACTTCCCTTAAGTCATTACTCTCATGCTCGGGAGCAACGAATTGGAGGGCTCCTGTTCCGGACTGGCCCATTGGCTAGGCATGTCCCAATCCACTTTTGCTCCCAGAACGGGCCAATTGCCTAAGTCCAACCAATTTCCGAGAGCATTTACCTTTCTGCCCCTCCATTGGAGAAGGTTGGTCGGTTGACCTCTAGGGTCAGCTACCCCACCTCAGCAGTTCCTGCCCATCATACACAGTTCCACCATCCAAAAATAGTCACGGCACTTGTGCCCGCTACTGCGCCTATGCCCATAGCAACGACTAGTTTTGGGCACCTCTACCCGTCCCAACGACTAGTTTCTGGTAGTTACCTATTCTTCAAGGAACGATTATCTCGACCCGTAAATAGGGACCAATGACCCAGCGCTGGGGGCACTATAAAAACCCTTTCGTTTGAGAGGGTCAGGTATTCAATGATCATCCTAACACACACATACTTTATACTTTCCTTCTTTTCTCCTGATTCTCACTTTGGCATTAGAGTGCCTTGTAGGTACAACCCTTCCTCATCTCTCACACCCAGCATCAGAGACGTTGTCTCTGGCCCACTTCAGGTTCTGATCAGCCAGTAAATCAACTGCATTTTATGGTTTTTTCAATGGTTTAATTAATATTTCTCACTTGACGTCTTTATAGCTTCAACTTTTTTCTTTGTTTTTTATTTCATTCTTTATTAGTATTTACCTCGGTTACATGGTCCATTTGAGACATAATATATTTTGCATCAACAATTTCAAATTACTATTTTCAAAAGCTCATTTTAATATTTTATTTTATATATTCAAATCTCTCAATTTTCATCAAAAACCGACGTGATATATACATATACATATACATATATATATATATATATATATATATATATATATATATATATATATATATATATATATATATATATATATATATATATATATATATATATATATATATATATATATATATATATATATATATATATATATATATATATATATATATATATATATATATATATATATATATATATATATATATATATATATATATATATATATATATATATATATATATATATATATATATTAAATAAGTTCCTAGAATATGACACTGTTGTGTTTTTTATATTTTCTATTTTTAATTAATACTCTCACGTCAGCTTTTATATAAAATCGGCATGACACATATTTTGCATGAAATAATTCAGACTGCTATCAAAGATCAAACATCATTTCATCACTTTCATTTTGCAAAAAACACCTAGGTGATTGTCATCATCACTCTCATTAAAACTCTTCCAACAGATATTCTTCAAAACTCGAATATCATCACTATTCCAACCAAAACTTGCTTATGGTACATTTGTTCATTTTGTTTTTCACTGAAATGTTAGTTAGAATATTTCTATGTTTTGTTTGATTCATTTAAATAGTTTTTATTTAACATTATTTTACTTTCTTAATGAAACATTAGTTAGTATGTTTCTACGTGTTGTTTGATTCACTACATGCGAAGTTGCGAAGTTTCTACATGCGAAGTTTCTCAAAAGATTGTAAGTAGATACTCTTTTTGAACAATATTTATTTTGGTAAAATCAAATTGTTAAAGATGTAATTTCATATGTGTTGTAGATGCTCTAGTTGAACAAACCAAAGCCGATCTATTCACTTCACAAGATCGTCGTGACGTCTTGGTAGAAACGATTAAATCCGAGGAGCATCCTTGGCGTGTCTGTGGTCTTGGAAGAGGCGTTGGCTTCAATTTTTATTATGGACCATCTAAATCATCTAGAGAAGAAAACTGCAAGAGAGAAATTGAAGAGGTTGTTGTTGTTAAGTTGCGAGAGAAAAGAGAGAAGTGAATGGAGGAACGGAGAATGTTGGAGAAGGAGAGGAGAGGGAGAGGTAGAAGGAGGAGCAGGAGAGGATCTTAGAGGAGGAAAGGAAAAGGTTGTTATAGAAGGTACAAGAGAGTGTCTAGAAGGAGCAAGAGGAGTGATAAAGGAATTCCGAGAAGGAGCAAAAGAGGATGGCCGAGGAGGATCTTGAGAAGATGTTTGAGAACTATATCCACGATGTGCTTGAGGTATAAGTATGTTATTAATCTTATTATTGTATGAACAAGATTTGGTTCTACATCTGGCCTTTGAGTTTTGATGATAACTGCACATGTTATTGTCGCGGTGAAATTTGGATACCAAACTATTGATTAGTTTAAATCTTTAATTCATTTGCAACCGAACTTTGATTTGTCCTAAGGAAGGGATAAAGATCGAAATTCCCACAATGCAATGCAAATGCAAGGTTTAGAGAGTTATAGGTTCGGAGGTTGGTTAAACTTAGGGAAGGTGTTAGCATCCTAAGTTTCTGTAGTACTCTACAGGAACCTCTTGTTTTATATTGTTTATTGCTATGGTTTATCTGCTTAAGGTTGAAACACCCTAGGGGTTTATTTCTAAGTATACTCGATAAGATATCGCATCTTATGCCTACATATCCTTATGGGAGTGGAATCAGAGTATTTGTAGTTCCCCTAAAGGGTTAGAGGAGTTCTTTGACTGTGGTCAAAGTTCCTACGGGTTTAGGATAGTTGATTGATTGATTTTAGGAGAAAAGATGTGTTATCATTTTAAGGGAGATTTAACCGCCACAAATTGTAGGAATGTAGTCTTTGCATCGTCTTAAGAGAAGGGCTCAAGTACTCGGATAGGGATCGACGAGGTACACCTTTATCTCTCTTAAGGCAAAGTTCCTACGATATTTATTGTTTTGATTGTGGGGTGGAGATTCTATCTCGCTTAAGATGATTTGGCATCTTTCTCTAATGTGTTTGAATATTGGTTGTTTTGAGTTGATTGTTTGTTTGTATTGTATTATTGACTTGTTTTGTCTATGTTGTAAGATAAAGGTCCTTCCTATAGGGTAGGATCTAACTTAATTGATCAACTTGAATGGGATCAAGGATCATAGGGGAGAATGATGCAAATGTGAATGCACTACACACAATTGTTGAATCATGTGTAGGTTTTTCCTTTGGACGGAATGCAGTGCGAGAATGTAAGTGTGAGAATGTAAAATTACTGCGAAAAATGTAAACCATATACAAACGCATGAAAGCGCTGAAGTGTGTGAATGTGTCGTGAATGTGAGTGTGCACAATTGATTTATAGGAGAAGTTGAATTGATTTTAATTGATTAAATTGATTTTAGTGAAAAAAAGTTAATGTTATTTTTGGTGAAATCGGTCTAAAAAGATTGGGTTAATTATCGAAACGCTCTGTTGTATAGAAATAATTCTTAATAAATTATTGCGGTCATATTATTATATTTTTTGGTAAAATGGTTATTAGAGAGAAGTTATTTAATAAAGTTTATATTGATTAAATAAAACAAATTTGTATCTTTATTATATTAAAAGATTTATTAAAAAGTTTTAAAGTAGATTAAATTATAAAAGGTTCCCTTGCTACCATCACTTGAATAGAAAGTTATTATTACTAGGATAAAATAATTTTCTTATCATAAAATAGTTTTTTATTAAATAGATACAAGCTAATAAATTATGAAAATGATAAAAAACAAGTTATATTTATTTTTAAAAAAGTTATTAAGTTATAGTGAAATAGGTTAATTAGAAATTGGTTAAAAGATTAATTAAAAGGAGTTATTGGCTGTTTGTGTGTGTGGTTAGTGGAGTGTGTGTGATTAATGATGATTAAGCCTTACATTACACAAATAATGAAGCAACAGAAAAAAAAGAAGGCGGAACCCTAGATTCCCTTCCAAGATCCCTAAATCGAGGATCAATCTCCCTTTCTCGATCCATCGTTCTCTTCTTCTCGCGGCTACATCAAACCTGCAAAACCAACATCATGTTAACAATAAGAAGTTTTACGCAGGAATTTACCCAAACGAAAATCGGCGATGGTTCAGTGAGGATGGTGGCGGATTCGGGACGGCGAAGGTCGAACTAGCGCCGACGTCAACGGTTTTCTTTGTGGCTTGAAACAGATGAGTCTCCTTGCTCCAATTCCTCGGTTATGGATTTAGGTTTTCTTTGTGTTGATCTCGCGATAGCTTCTTTCTCCTTTTTTTCCGATCCCTCTTCTCTTCTCACCCCTCTCTTTATATAGGCTTCAGTGGGGATTCTCCGATTGAATTTGATTAAAGTCGTTTTTTAATGCGGATTTGGACCTTTTGTTTTGGTTATAACCTGGTTTGAAAATTTTCCTTTTTCGTCCCAGACTCTTAAGTATTCGTTAAATGAAAAGAATCAAATCTTGATACTGTAATAATCTGTCCACGATTTGGATTGGGATATTCGAAGCATCTTGGGGATATTCTCCACTTGATTTTTTGCTGACTTGGAAATTATGATTTGTAGGTGTAACTAGCGATGGATTTGGGCCTGGGTAGAATTCGAGTGTTCCAGAGAAGAGACAAGCCTGATACGTTAGGGTGGTGTTGTACTTTCTTGGTTTGGAAGAATTCTGATACACGGTGTGGTCTTCTGTCAAGTGAGTTTTGGTTACTCTCAAACTCGCGAAATGTTCGACAAATCCCTGCTTGGTGGGATATCAACTCCTGGTCTTGCGCAAACTGTAGGAACAGAAAGGTTGCAGGTGATTCTCTAATGATCTCTACTTTGTTTTAGTTTGGAAGTTTGCTTGTGGTTTTGGGATTGTTGTTTGAGGGGTGTCTGAGAGGATTTAACGTTGTTATTGATAAACAGGTTCTGCATGAATAGAGGATTAAATGAGACTCCATATTAGTGTGATCATCAGCCTCTATCTGCAAAAGATTTCCTTGTTCTGCACGACTAGCACCGAATGGAGCTGAGACTTGAGTTCGAAAGCCGGAAACGATGAAGGTTTTCACTGGCTGCAGCAAATTCTTCTCCTAGTCAATCTTTCCAACTGCCTCAGCAGCAACACGCAACTGATTCACAAATTCATCAAGCCTTCTAACAGCCCCGATGGTACGTTGATTCGACATACTCATTCATATTTACTTCCAATCTGCACCAGTGTTGTATCTCTGCTATCCTTCTTGCATTGCCTTGCAAGCTCTGATCTCAATTGTATCTGTTCACTTGATTTATCTGCAGGTATAAAACAACTTGCAAGAGCAAACACTTGGTGATGGTCCAGGTCAATAACAGTACCATTAAACAACAGTTCAGTGACAAGGAGTTCATCCCGAAATTGCAGCTGGGAGTCTCGCACTTTTGCTTTCAGGTGTTGAATTTCATGGTTCGCTTAAGCTTTCCTTTCAAAGCTCTTAATTTGCTCTATATCTTGAACTCTATCTGATAAAGCAATAATCTGGTACAGGTCGGTAAGATCATCATTAACAAGAGCAGTAGCGGAATAAGCAACAAGCTCAACCAAGAGGCGAAGAGGAAATTTTCCCTTGAAGTTCACTGACATATCGGGTGTTCTAGCAGCATATCGTGAATGTAGATTATCCCGTAGTTATGCTTAGCATGGCTTTAAGATGTGAAGCAGCAGCAACCACCCTGTTCCATTCTGTGTACCTATTTCCAAGACTGGTCATGTTTGTGGATGGTTTGCTATGAGTTTTTACCGGTATTCTGATTCCTCGTTGTATGCGGGTTGCGCAGACATGTTCAAAACGTGCTGGTGGAAGGCTGTTGAAATGGTTCCTGCTGAGAGATTATGTAACTATCCTCCATTTTCATTCATCATTTTTTTTGTCGGTCACCATTCTGAGAAGTCACGCCAGGGTGGATCTCAATAATTATCACCTTTACTTCAATGCTGCTGGCTGCTTTCTGCTCTCTATAACTTGGTTGTTCATAGCCTGATTCTTCTTCTTACTGTTTTAGGTTTTCGAGTACGCCAGAGAACGTGTTGATTTACTTGTTCTTCGCGAAGCTCTCGCCTTGTCTGTAGGTAATACAGCCGGTGCAGTTGGTCCAAGTTGCCGTGGGTATATCGCTTTCTAACTTGACGGATCCGCCGGGAACCATTCATTACAAGAGCACATCCCATGAGTATTAAA